>CAWUFW010001358.1:1830000-2185000 GCA_963921515.1 Calotriton arnoldi | reverse complement strand
AAAGAAAGAAGCAATAGCCTGAAGGAAAAATAGAGCAGCCGCACTGAAAGCTAGAAAAGTCAGAATCTGAAAAAGTGGAACAACTGAAGACTGAGAAAACTGGCATTCTGGTAACTTTGGGCTTGCCAGAAGATAGCGTTGGTCCTGAAAGGTATCAAAGGGAAAGCAGCTTAACGAAGTCATGGCACATTGAACAGATGTGGGAAACTGCTTACAAACTATAAGGCTACATAAAACATACGACACAAATCAAAGGAAGAAATAGTGCAAAAAGTAACTCCAAAACCTTGAATGTTTTCAAAGAAGTATATCCAGGCTAGAAGAAAATCCAGGGCAGACTCACAAGAAGGAACCTGAAAGTTCCCACTGAAAGGAGTGTCACTACCATGCGGCAAAAAAATAAAAGAATAGGACGACGACTAGGAAAAGGAATGTCCTAAGAAGGTGTCAAAAACATTCTTCCTGAAGAAACAGAGCCCCCAATCTTTTAAGTGTGGCCTAAGTGTAGAGGCTATAGTCCAGGGAAAATGGATGAGCATCAGGAATCCAAAAGGAGGAAATTAAAAGTCCTACTAGTTGAAATAACTGAGAACAAGTCCTAGGCATCATATGAAAAATCATTTTTTTACATACTAAAATATGCTAGGTCTACTTCAAATAGTAGCAAAGAACTGAAGTTTGGCACAAGCACTTATCCATTTTCCTCCACTGTCCCTCAACTTCTTACAATTGCTGTGATCTAACATTCAAAGCATTCGGACAAAGTTATATGACAACATGACAATGGCTAACTTTGTGAGCCACCAATAATTGCGTTGAAGATATATTTCTTGTACAGAAAGTTGCATGTTTTTTTAAAAGGTACCTACCACTGTTTTCATCAGCAGTGCCATCTAATTGAGGTATAGAGAGATTTGTTGAAGGGAAATTGCTACCACTCCATCCCATTTCATCATCAGATGACGACTCATCTTCAGTTGAACTTCCATTTGTATATTTATCAGGCAATCTAAAAGAAATTAGGGACAGTTAGTGATCACTTTGCAAATAAAAAGAAATTACTTTCCCAGGCCCTTAGGACCTCTTACGACTGTGTTCACACATCAATTGGAATTGTCCTAGTAAGTCAGAAGCACACTTGCTAACACATTAGGCCTGCTGGATGCAATAATTTACACTTTACTCCTACAATTTAGTTTGCTTTTAAAATACGTCGCTGGAGACGGGGGCGTGGCCAAGATGGCGATGTGAGCGGACGTGTTGCTCCGGAGCTCCCGTCGACGGCCCGCTAATAGCACCGGCTTATAGCCGCTTACAGCTGTTGCTGGCGCTAACACCGGCGACGTGGCCAGCGGGAAGTGCACCGGATGAGCCCACAAGCCAGACGACCGCAAGATCGGTGGCAGACGACGGCAGAGACCTCCGGCCCGCGGGGCCGAGAAGCGAGGCTCCGAGATCCTCGGCGGCGGGGCGGTCTGCCCGGCGGCCGGAGACGAGAGCACCGAGAGCCCTAGCCGGAGCAGCGGCCGTGGTGGAGGTTACCGGACTGCACCAGCGGTGAGCACGGACGACGGTGCAGAACTACCGCTATGGCTGTGACGCAGTGGTGAAAGTGAGTGGGACTGGGAGCTGCGCCGGCCATCTTGCGAGGGGGCGATCCATGACGCCCATCCCCCTGAGGGGTGCTACGGTGGACCTCTGAGAGCGGTTCCGGTGGGAGGTGGCCGGGGCGCTGCCCACACCCCAGCGAGGCTTGACAGCAGCAGAGCGACCGAGCGGCCACCGACCGCTGGGGCAGAGACGTCCGTGAGCGGAGGGCTTCAGGTAGGCCCGAACGGAGCGCGCCCCAGGGGCCCGGGCCTCCGTGGCCCAAGAGAGCAGAAGTCCCCGGCGGTGCACGGAGGGTGGACGCTGTACCCACTCCGCAGCCCCGTGAGTGAGGGGGCGGCTGACATCCAGCAGCGTCCGAGGGGGAGCAGCGGTTTGCCTGCAGCCTGGTCCGGGCCTCGCTGTCCAGCGGGGACGGCCCCGATCGACGAGCCCGCCGGGGGAGAGAGACTAGGAGCCCTGAGGAAGACGCAGAGGGGGCACCACACGCTGGCAATAGAGGAGCAGGTCGGAGGGGACTGGTGGAGGCCAGCGCCGAGGAGGTGGCGCTCGGGGCCTAGGGGAAGGTCACTGCGCCGGCGCCCACAACTGAAAGGCTCCCATTGAACAAGGTGCAGTAGCGCACACCATCACACAGAGCTGTGGCGCCAAAGTAAGTCCCGAGCGAGAACTACAGGCCAGGCGCGCCCAATTGGTGGTGAGGGAAGATAAGAGGGCCTGCTGTGGCCGCAGCGGGAGGTCTCAGCAAGGACGGCCTGGATGACCTGGGGACGGGGCACTGAGCTCCCTAAAGGGGCCTTGCTGGGGGAACAGAAGAGCCACTACAGCGGGGGCCCGCGTAGAGACTGACCCTGACGTAACCCTGCCCAGCCGGCCTCTAGGCCTAAAGACGCACCGGTGCCAGGAATCGAAGAAACATCTGGCATAGTGGGACCAGCGACACACAGAGGAGGTAGTTGCGAGACACCGGCGGAGACACTGGTGGGACCCAGGCGCTCAGCCACAAGGGGAAAGCAGGGATCCACGTACGGCACTCAGCCGCGAGGCTTAGAGGGCAATATAGACGGAGACGGAGGAGAGTCCGGCTAACCCGGGGTAGCACCCGGACCCGCCCTTGCCACGATATGTCCACGTCTCGGGGACGCAAAGACAGGACCTTGAAAGACATGTTTGCGAAAACCCCAGCTGGTCAGCAGGCAACAGACATGGCAATGGGCACTGACCACCCGGTGTCCGAGCGAAACGAAGGGACGGAACCGATCACCAAAGCATTCCTGGAATCCATGTTTGCAGCACTCAGAGAGGATATCCACACACTGAAGCGGGAATTCACCGCGGAGATTAAAGAGGTCCGTAGAGACATGGATGGGATCGGTGAGAGAGTGGCCGAACTTGAGGACAAAAGCGACGGGAGGGACACGGAGCTCGCAACGCTGCAACAGGAGGTCCTCAGGCTTCACGATCAGCAAGTAGACCTACAGACGCACCTGGAGGACCTGGAAAACCGCTCTCGGCGGCACAACATCCGGATCCGAGGGGTGAGGATGGGCGACGACACGAAAGACCTTTTTAAGTACACGAAGGAACTCTTCAATCACATCTTGGGCAGACCCCTTGAGACAGACTTACGTCTGGACCGAGCGCACAGAGTAGGCCCTCCGCGGGCTCCAGCGGCTCCACCATCAGACATCCTGGTCTGCGTCCAAGATTTCCGCACCAAGGAAGACATCCTACAGAAAGCACGCCAGATGCACCCCTTGAAGTTTCGTGACCAAGCACCGGTCCTCTACCAAGACCTGTCTGCACTCACGTTGCAAAAGCGGAGGACATTTAAACCCATCACCTCACATCTCCGGCAGCGCAACATCCCGTACAGCTGGGGCCACCCGTTTCGCATCGTGTTCCGCATAGAAAATAAGCTGCACCAGCTGCGCTCGCTGTCAGAGGCTTGTCAACTGCTAGGGGTGGATCCACCCGCGGAAGGGAGCGGCGAGGAGAGTTCTACGATGGAAGCAGCTGATCCTGGACCCCGCTGGCGCCAACAAGGACGACGACGCCGCATCAAGAAGCCTCCTCCAGAAGAGATAATAAAGGGGCAGCAGTCGGCCCTCGTGGCTGTCTCCACGGAGCTGTCTGAACCCCGGCCGGACTGAAAGCTGTAGCCACGAAAGGCCAGTTAACAATGTTCACTTGAGTTCTGGGCCGTGGGCGGGAGGGAGCCTTCCGATTTTCCGCAGGACTACCCTCAACTGCCTTATTTCCATTCACCAAACGATGAAGGACAATATGTTGCTTTTTTCTCTTTCTATTTTTATTGTAAATTTGAGGGGATTTTTTGGTAGGGGTTCAGGGGTTCCATGTCCACTTTCTTTTTAGAGATAGCGTAGATGTCCTGATACAAATGTCTGCTTCCCGACCCGGTGGTACCCACGGAGGCACTGCACTTACGCTACCGGTCCCTTGGTCACTATAAATGCCTGCCAACACGCTTAAAATACTTACCTTAAATGTACGAGGCCTGAATAACCCGGTGAAGCGCAAAGCGGTTCTATCATGTCTGGAAAACTCCCAAGCAGATATATGTTTATTGCAAGAGACCCACCTCTTAACTAAGGATTGCCACCGCCTCAGGTCCCGGAAATTCCCAACCCAACTTTTTTCCTCAGGACCAACTAAATCAGCTGGGGTGGCTATCTTAGTGGCTCGACATTTCCAAGGGGCGGTCTTACATAAGGAGGCAGAAATAAAGGGTAGGCTATTGGTCTATAGATTTACACTGGGCACTTTTACACTCACACTTGGCTCCCTATACGCCCCGAATGAAGGCCAAGAACAATTCTTGCATGACGCCCTCACTGAAACAACGGCCACGACTGACAGACACATTCTCCTTGGGGGAGACCTGAACTTAGTTTTCGACAATATTATGGATAGGTCTTGCCAACGCACACATACAACAGGCGCACTCTCCGCAGAAGGACTAACCCGGCTGCATGACCTAGGGCTCAGAGATCTGTGGCGTGGTTTCCACCCCCAACGTCGGGAGTATTCTTATTACTCCAATGCTCACAAAACTTACGCCAGACTTGATTATCTCTTAGCATCAGCTCCCGTGCATACGCTCACGACTGGGGTCGAAATAGGTGTAGCCTCCCTTTCAGATCACTCACCGGTCACAGTCACCCTTACCCTACCACCCACTCAACAGCCCCTCAGGGTATGGCGTCTTAGAGACACGTTACTACACCGCAGGGAGGTGGTTCAACGTATACAAAGCTCCATCACAGACTATCTTTCTCATAATGCTAACTTGGACACGACACTTGCGACACAATGGGCTGCACTCAAGGCGGTCTTGCGGGGGAGCTGATAGCCATTTCAGCAGCGGAGAACGTAGAACGCCGGCACAAGCGGGACGAACTCACGCAGCAGACCAGAGAGCTGGAGCAGATGCACCAACGGACGGGAGCCCCCGGGTCTGGCGGCAACTGAAAAATGTTCGGCACCAGCTCGCGGCGCTTGACCAGGATAGAGCAGAGTATGCGGCGCTACGGCTGCGACATGCCTATTATGTAGGCGGGGACAGATGCGGGCGCCTTCTTGCCCACAAACTCCGTGAGTCCCGCCAGAAACAGGGGGTCCAGGAGATCAGACGGGGGACGGTAGACGGGTGACAGAGGATAGCGACATCGCGGAGGCCTTCCGCGATTTCTATACTGACCTCTACGCTTGCGCCCCACTGGAGGACTCGGACGGATCC
Organism: Calotriton arnoldi; assembly: GCA_963921515.1. NCBI lineage: Eukaryota > Metazoa > Chordata > Amphibia > Caudata > Salamandridae > Calotriton > Calotriton arnoldi. The sequence goes on along the minus strand of CAWUFW010001358.1, from coordinate 2,179,632 downwards.
GCCTTCCTTGACTCAGTCACTCTACCAGCCCTGACTAAAACTCAGGCAGACTACCTCGATAGAGACATTCAAATAGAAGAGGTCATCGCTGCCGTTGCCCGCCTTAAATTGGGAAAGGCCCCAGGCCCGGACGGCTTTTCGGCCGTCTTCTATAAGACTTTTTGTGGCATGATTGCCCCCTCCTCACCCAGCTTTTTAATTCTTTCGCCGGTCCCGGGATGATCCCAAGAGATCTTTTGGAGGCCTCCATAGTGGTGATTCCCAAGCCTGGGAAAGAGAAGACCAACTGCGGAGCGTATCGTCCTATTTCCCTCCTGAATATTGATCTCAAGTTGTACACGGGGATCCTGGCCGCCCGCCTAGCGCCCCACATGCACAGCCTCATTGACCCGGATCAAGCGGGCTTCATCCCGGAAAGGCAAACCTCGGATAACACGAAACGGGCTCTACACCTCATAGAGAAAGCCGCGCGGACGCAGGGAGAATATATGATGCTCGCTATCGACGCTGAAAAAGCGTTCGATAGAGTCCACTGGCCCTATCTAGAGCAGATTCTAGAGCGCGTGGGGATAGGGGAGAAATTCCGCACATACATTCTGAACTGCTACAAATTTCCGACAGCCTCCGTCCGAGTTAACGGACACACATCCTCCCGATTCCCTATTGAGAGAGGCACCAGACAAGGGTGCCCTCTGTCGCCTCTCCTTTTGCCTTCTACATGGAGCCGCTAGCCCAGAGGGTGCGCCAAAACCCGGAGATCACAGGGATTAGATTCGGCGGCTATACCCATACAATCAGTCTCTACGCTGATGACGTGTTGCTATCACTGTCTAATCCTGGGCGCGCGCTGCCAGCGTGCCTAGCAGACTTGGAAATATTTGCACGGGTGGCAGGGTTTAAAGTAAATATGGACAAATCGATAGCCTTAGATCTCTCCCTGACGCAACACACGCGTGCGTATCTGCAGGGCCTGTCGCCCATTCAGTGGACGAAGGACACGATCCCATATCTGGGTATCCAATTGGCCTCTTCTCTACCGATCATAGTTGCTAACAACTATGCATGCCTCCGACAGAAAATTCGTCGAGAACTTGGCCAGTGGAAACACTACCCCCTCTCGTGGCTAGGCAAAATCGCGGCGGTCAAGATGACCATTTTACCACAAGTCCTCTATCTGTTCCGAACTATCCCTCTCCATCCCCCCAAGGGTTGGATACAACAGAGACAATCAGAACTGGCTCAGTTCATTTGGAATGGGCGGAAACCACGACTCAAGCGAATGTTGGCCACACTCCCTCCGGATAAGGGTGGACTTGGGATCCCGGACCTCCAGCTGTACTTCCAGGCGGCCCAGTTGCGCCACTTGGTTGAATGGAGTCGCTGGGAATCGGAGAAGCACTGGCTATTCCAGGACCAGGCAGTAGCGGCCCGACCCCTGCAGGGTGTCCCTTTTCTCCGTAAGCAACACAGACCCCCAATCTCTATGCCTCACATATCACCCGAGTCCCACTAGAGGTATGGGACCACACTAATACCAAACATGGTTTCACCACCTTCCCGTCCCCGCTCACACCCCTGTTAGACAACCCCGACTTCGGCCCAGGTATGGACTTGAACGCTTTTGCACAATGGAGATCCGCGGGCTGCCGCTCTCTGTATCATATGTATGGTGCGGAGGGGGTTATTCCGTTCCATCAATTTAAATTGGAATTTGGGTTACCTGAAGCGGAAAGACTCCGCTACCTACAGGCACGACACTGGGCACTTCATGATCGGGTCCGTTCGACAGCCGATAGAAGTCTCTCCGCTTACGAGCGGTGGCTTATAACTCGCACAGCTGATAAGAAGCTAATATCTGATCTGTACAAGATGCTTCAGGACAGTTACTCACATACTTACAACTCCGGTCAGACACGCTGGGAGAGGGAATTGGGCAGAACACTCAGCCATAAAGAATGGGACGGGATATATTACAGGGCTCGCCATTCCGCATACCACATGGGGCTGACTGAAACTCTTACGAAAGTAGCTACCTACTGGTACTATACCCCTGAACGTCTTCACTCAATGGATCCCACACGGGAGGCAACATGTTGGCGGGGCTGTGCACAGGTAGGAACTCTGGTGCACCTCTTATGGGAATGCGAACACATTCAGCCCTACTGGAAACAAGTGATAGACGAAATAGATAAACACTTCAATACGGAGATTCCCCGGTTCCCAGCATATGTCCTACTGGGCCTTCCCAATCCTTTGACCTACCCACTAAGATCCCGGAGAGGACGACAGATGGCAATCGCGCTAGGGGCGGCGACACAAAATATACTCGCACATTGGCATACCTCTCACACCCCAACCTTTGTGGGATGGCTACATCGCTTGTGGTTTGTTCTCGGTATGGAGAAGCTGACATTAACAATAGCGGGGGAGGGGGCTAAATATGTTGAGCTATGGCAGCCTTTTCTGTCCCTCTTGGCCTCTGAGTTTCGCGAGGTCACCTGCCCCCGATACCTCCGTCTTTGCGCCTCTCAGACGCACCACAGCCAGGGAGGTGATTGCGACCAGATGTAATATTGGGGGGCTAGTCAGTGGACATGGAACATGGGTGGTGGGGGGGTGTGGGAGGGCGGGGGTGGGGGGTTTACATTGTTCCCTTTTTCCTTCCCCCTTTTTCCCCCTTTTTTTTTTGTTTTTTTTCTCCCCCTCTCCCTGATTCGCCTTATTGCATGTAAGGTCTCGCCGCTCTAAACCGAGCCTCTACTTAGGCTAGCAGACGTGCACGAGACTGTTTAAGCACCCGGCTACGTGATATTGATGACTTAATAGCCATACCTACATATGTATAAAGGTGTCTGTTTGAAAATTTAATAAAAGATTTAAACCATAAAATACGTCGCTGACAAAGTGTCATTGACCAGACAGAAAGTAGTAGATGAAACAACATTGTAGTACAAACTAAAAAAAAAGTAGAGCTTTTAATCACTGATGAGTGAAAAAGCTTCTTTCACAAACACTGAACACACAGTTACTTCTAGGCATCTGACTAGTACTAGAATACTGGGGCAAAAACTGAAATGCCTTTTCCTAGGGTCCTAGAGCAGTCACTGGTTATTGGGCAGTATGCTTGGTGGCTCGTGTTGCTGCCCACTACCGCCCCAAGTTGACCATCGTAACAATTGAATAGCCAAGGTACTTCTGTCAAGCGAATGGCTCTCTAGAAATATCAAAGTCGAGCACATACAGGACACTTTAGATGATGATAGGGGGTTAGGAACCTAGAGATCATCAGATTAAGAGATGGTGCATCTTTGTAAACAGGGTCACTTAACTTAAACCTTTCTTATAAAACTCTCTGTGTGAACCGACTTGTATACTAGAAGTAGAGCAAAGTGTATCAGGAACAGCAGGTTCAACCACCCACAACATATTAAAATCAGACTTTTAGAGAACACCAGTTAGAGCCTCCTCTTCCTTACATTATAGTACAAGGTAAAAAAAACAAATGTATGCCCCAAATACCTCTTTAGACTCCCTCTCTGAGCAAACGCCTTTAAAAAGAATGCACGTCTGCTGAACTACACAAGCCTCCAGAGCTTTGAAGTGCGAAGGCATGCATCATCTGGAACACCCTTACTATTAGTTCATAGTTAATCAATTGAATTTCTAGCCAGTAATTTTAAAACTAAGAGGGATTTAACATTACATAAGTAAATGTACACTTAAACGTATGATCTACAGAGAACACCTAAAGTTCCTAGCACCTTCTCTATCTTAGAACAAATGCTTGCTTGTGTAATGCTCCTACATGAGAAGCACTAAGAATCTGATTAGAATGGAGTCCTATTGACATTGTTAACCAAAATGAGAGAATATTTGGAGGTAGAGTCTAAAAGGGTTTTATTCGCTGGTATTTTCCAATGAAGCAGAAGCACCAAAGAGAAAGACAGGCCATTTGAGATAATGCCAATGATTTCAGCAAATGGAATTCGAGCAATGAAAACAAAATTCACTAGCCCACCACCCAAACAAAGCAAGATCCTACCCTGGAAGAATACATTCTAGGTGCTCCCAAGGATCCTCGGGTGGGGCCTGTGGTTAACCAAGTGTCTGGTCATCAGTGTCCATTAGAAAACTGTCCAGAAGTCTTCTGGAATTTATTTGGGGTTAGAGGCTGGCTGCTGTGCTAGTACCAGCTAGATGTTCCTTTAGGTGATGCTTCAAGCTAGCCTGGCTGATGATGGGTGTTACCCCGAAACCGGTCCCAGGCTGCTTGTTCCCGGTCCAGGGAGGATCTGGCCTGGCAGTTCGGGCTGGACTGTTCCCATGGGGAACAGGGTCAAGACTGATTTGCATATGGCTGGGTCTAAACTGGATTGGCGTGGCGTGCAAAAAAACGATGGATTTAACCCAGATCGGTTACTGGGGGTGAATGTTTGATTAATTCAGCATTCTGTCCATCATCTGTTCTTTTTTAATGTTTCGTCCTAAGTGGGAAGGGTTTGCCCAGACGTGGGTCCGGTGCTCGCTACACCACCAGCTTCAAGCTGGCCTGGCTGATGAGGGGTGTTACCCCGAAACCGGTCCCAGGATGCTTATCTCCGGTACAGGGAGGACCTGGCCTGGCAGTTCGGGCTGGACTGTTCCCATGGGGAACAGGGTAAAGACTGATTTGCATATGGCTGGGTATAAACTGGAATGGCGTTGCGTGCAAAAAAAACCCGATTGATTTAACCCAGATCTGTGACTGGGGGCGAATGTTTGATTAATTCAGCATTCTGTCCTTCATCTGTTCTTTTTGCAGCTGGAGGTGCAGGGGCCTTTAACCTGTAAGCCATAATGGTTAGGTTTTTATGGTGGAGTGTGCCCTTACTGTTTGGGGGCACCCACAATCAGCACCGGGATTCGGACCGTGGCTTAAATCTGTGATATGTCTAGATGCTCTGCAGCTGGAAAGATTGTATCAAAGGTTCAGGAAAGGGGGCAATTTTCCCTAGTCAATAGGATGGACACGAAAAAAGCGGATTCCGGGGCCCAAAAGGATGTTGAGGAAGGTAAAAACCTGACACCCTACGAGCACAAGGAGGGTTGGTGACAGAGCAGGCACATCCTTCTCTATGCCTGGAGGAATAGCAGCTACTTGAACTGAATGTTGGCGTGCCTCTCCTGGGCAGCTGGACAGGAGTGAGCTTGCAGCTCTAGGGCAGAGTGATTCCATCAAATTGTATGCATGCTGGTCCTTCCAAGCAGCTGGGCCATGGCACTCATTCCATACGTTAGGTCACTCCTCATTGCAGGTGCAGTCCAGGTTTCACCTGAGGCAAGTGAATCTTGCTTTTCTCAACAAGGCAAGGAGAAGGTGGGTCCATGGTTGCTCCCGGATTTAGGTCCACTGAGTAAGAAGAATAGCAACCACACAGTAGTTCCACTGCTAGCTGTTTCTCACCTCTCCTGTTGGTATTGCACAGCCCCTCTTTGGTGTTAAGCTAAAATGATGAATAACTGCTGACTGAGTGAGCCAGTACTTATACTACTATGGTGGCCAAGGAGGCTGCCTTTAGCCAGAGAGGGAGCCTGGTACTTTTAAAAAGTTCTAGGACTCCTGAAACAATGGAGAAGCATCTTCTTGCAGTTGCTAGTCAGTTTTCACTGGCTTCCAGGCCTGTGGCCACCCTGAAACCAGTTTAAACTTTTTAAGGTACGGATGTGCAGTGTCTATTAGATCTCATTGTCCAGAGACGCAGCCACAACAGAGGAATTGGGGAATGAGTGGGTTTTACTATAGCAGAGAAAGGAAATGCTTACTTACCTACAAGAGTAGTTTGCAGATTGACAAGTTTTCTAGATTCACATGCTGTGCATTATCCCACAATGTAGTAGTAGTTGGGCCAGAAATTATCTTCATTTTCTTTTTGGGCATACTTGACCATGTGGTGCTATGTCCCTTCCTGCAGGATGTCAAACGTACACCCAGGAAGCCCCTAGGCGCTGTTGCAAGGTTCAACAGGGCCCGCACTAGTCTTAATTTTAGTTAAAAGTTTTAATTTGATATCTTTTTCTAATGGTGACTTTTTACATGCTTTGTACTTACACAACATTGTACTTCGAAATGATTCTGCATGCAGCACATTTCTTAGTAAGCGTATTATCATGTTGCTGGTGCACTCTGTCCAAGACTAGGAACATTGAACCCGATTCCCTGGTATTTGGTTGTCCGGTTGGAGACGGCTCTAAGACTCCAGACTACCATTGTATCAGCTCTGCACTTTTGACAGTGCAATTAGAACTGTGCTTTTAATATATAAACTGCTGCTGTGCCAAATTCGGCAGAGGAGCACTTCTGCTGGCTTTATCCTGGAACACTGTGCACTGTGACTGAGATGCAGCCTTAATGTCTAACCATCTTCCTGCAAAGGACGATAGTCTGCTCTACATCAGATCGGCTTCCTGATGCATCAATAACAGATATGGGGGTTAGGCTGTCACAAAAAACCTGGCAGAGGGTACTCCCACTATCTTCTATATAGGGTAGGTAGCATTAGATACAGTGGCGGCTGGTAGGGAACAGGGTTGGGGGGCAGGGGGGAATATAAAAACAAAAAAACACCTTTTCCGGAGGCCACGTCTCTCCTCCGCTTCTCTGCTCCGGAAAAAGCTGCAGGAAGCACCCGGCACACAGGCTCCCCTGAGCCAATCACAACGCTGCAATGCAGCTCTGTGTTTGGTCTGAGTGCCGTGGATCGGCGCTCAGATCGGGACAGGCAGCCTGTGCATATTCCCCACCGGGCTGTCCATTACAGCCTGGTGGGGAATATGCAAAGTGCACATGACTGTTTGGCCGGCCAGAAACGCCCAGCCAAGCAGTCATGCGCCCTTAGTGTGCACAGTCCTCTCCTCCTCCCACCCTGAGCCCTCAGCCCCACCCTGCTCTAACCCAGCCCACATCAACCAAAAATAAAACTATAATAACCTTGTTATTATCGCTTTATTTTTTCCCTTTTCACTGCTCTATGAGCAGTGGGGCGACGCTCCGGAGGAGCCGCCACTGATTAGATAGGAGTATAAATATAATCATATCACACAGTAATGTTGTAATGATTGAACTGTTTATCTTTTTCACCATTCTTGTATTGCTGGGCACAATGTTTTGTTTGATCCTCCTAATAACTGCAGCTCACGCTTTCGAAACAAGAATGTGATTGCTTCAATAAATGTTTGAAAAGCCAATTCGCATCTTTCTCATGTTTACCTTGGGCATGCGAAAGTAAACAACGAAAGGGTAGATCTGTTTCAACGATTTCCTTGGGGAATTACAGTGGTCATGTTCTGAGGTTGCAGATACCATCTGGTACCCTGGTAAGGTTAGGGGTTCAGAAGAGCACTGTGAGCTAGCTAGGAATTGGGTCAACATACTCTGATGATGTGTGTGGACTCAGTCCCCATATTCTGACAGTTAAGTTGTCCGGATACACAGTCCAAGTTAATTTGTAGGATCCGTAAGACAATTGCGCCACCAATGTTCTAGGTCAGGTGCTTATTTAATGGGTCTACTGAGTAGTTCTTGCGTGTGCCCAAGGCTCCCTTTTGCCTTAAACTGTGATGTCCGTGGTGTTAAGGATTAATCCTCCTCAGCTTAATAGCTTATTTTTTCTGCAGATTGTTCAAGCTTGAACCTTTAAAAGGATCATCCCACTATAGTGTTTTTCTTTCTCTGAATTCCATTAATTGAATATGGTGGTAGCAGCAATTATTCCTTTTAACTGCAGACATGCTTTAACAGCATTATTACAACAAGGGCTCCCTCTTACAGGAGGAGACGTTACCTTCGTGGTTGAGGCCCACGAAGCGTACAAAACAGAGGTATTCTATGCATGGGTCACTTTTCCTGCAGTCAATGCCAATACACAAACATTCCACACACAGGCTCCATCTTCACTACCATCCCATTATAGGTCTTATGAAGATTTAGAAATACCATTAACATTTCAGGAACACCAAAATTGGTTCCAAGGTGCCCTGCCCTCCCACACGCTTTAAAAAATGTAAGGCTGCAATGACGGAGCAAAATGGCCAGTCCTCGCCGGCTATACACCATATCCAACATTGACACCATTAAATGCTGTAGAAGGTGGCGGGCCTGGCGACACCTGTCATGGCCGCACACTAGAGGAGCTCCGAGCTCGCCCAACCACCTGAGCCCATAATCAGACCCTAAATCCAAACCTGCACAAGATACAATGGTGTCGGAAGCTGGAGTGCCAATCCCGGTGCAGAACTGTGCGGTTACTCTCCTCTCGGACGGTTCAGAGAGGCCGTCTGCAGCTGTGACGCACGGCCGACCCAGGAGCTGTGCGGGCTCGCGCAGGGTGGTGCCGCAAGGCCCGGAAGGCCGCAATTGCATGGCTGCGAACAGCGGTGGGGACTGCACTGATCAGAGCCCTGTGGCTGCCTGAATCCACCGCTTGACCGGTGACTTTCCGTGAGAGTAAAGGAAGTGGGAACTGCTGACAGAGAAGCCGGCCCGCGCTGTCGCAGACCCCGATGACGGAGGGGCTGCAGCGATGAGCAAAGGGAACGCACGGGAGAGAGCTAAACCGGCGGGGCGGAGGGGCAGAGGAGGCAGCCCAAGCAGTGATTTGAGGTCCGTAGTCTCCATATAGCCCCATCTTATTAAGCGTGGAATGAACTTCTGCAGTGTTGTCATTTTGAATCTGTGTGTCTTCATAAACCTGTTCAATACCCTTATGTCTAGTATGGGTCTAAGTAGCTTGCCTGGTTTTGGTAAGAGGAAATAAACTGAGCAGACTCCTTGATTCTTTTCCTTTAACTGTACTTGTTATATTGCTTTCTTAAATAGGAGGTTGGTGACCTCTTCCTGTAGACCGAGCTGTTCTTTGTTGCAGGTTTTGGCTCACGGTTTGATTGCTGGAGATTTGCTTATCAGTTCTATGAAGTAACCACGTTGGATTAAGGTTCAATATCCATCTGGGAGAGGCAATTTTCTTCCACTTTTGAGTAGAACCTCTTAGCCTGCCTCCTAAAGGTGTTTTGTGTAGGAGTGTCTCGTTTGGAAAGTCAATTGCTGGAGGGTCCTGACCGGGTAGTTCCTCTTCTTCTGGGTTTCCCCTGAAAGGTGCGTCTTACTTGGGAAGTATAAGGTCTCTGCAATGGTGCTCATGGTGCACCACTTCGTGTGATGGAGGTGTGCAATGTGGAAGGTTGTGAACCTCCTTTTGGGTGTTCTCTACCAGGGTGTAATTTCCCCCCAAAAAGGACCACTGAACTGCAAAACCCCCATGGGGTTGGTGGTCGTTACCTTTCTTCATGAGTTGTAATGCATAGTCGACTGTGTTGACAAAGAGACTGTCCCCTCTGAAAGCCATATTATTTACTGAGACTTGCACCTCCTGCTTAAACCCAGACAAGCTTAGCATGGCATGTCTTCTTGTCTTCTCATAGTGGTGGTAGCACACAGCTGCCTGCTGAATGTGTCCACCACATGAAGTGGGGACTTTAGGCAGGCACTGGTAATGTTTGTGCCTTCCTGAATGTCAGTCTTGGCTGTCTTCCTGTATTCTTCAGAAAGATGTTACACAAAGTACTCAATTTCGTCCCACTGTTAATGGCCATACCTATTTAGCAGCGATTTAGAGGAGGCAATGCACCCCTGCACCCCCAGTGATCTCTCTATGTTGCGGCTTAACATCTCCTTTCACTTGCTCTCCTTATCAGAAGGGGCACGGTGGCAGTTGGTGCGCTGGCCCTTTTCCATTAAGTTGTGACTATGAGGGAATCAGCAACCACATTGTCCTTGATGTGAGCAGGGCCTCGAGGAGAGTGCCTGTATTTCTCTTCTACCCTTGATGTAGCTGGCTCTCTGAAGGCCTCCAGTCCTTGATCCAGGATGCTGGGCAGCATGTTAAGATACTGTTTTTAATTCTGGGAAGGCAGAAATGTTTCCAGAAGGAAGGTTAATTCGATCTGTTGCTCCTCAAGTTGCACTGCATACATTTTTCCTGCCCTCTTTACTAAGGTGGTGTATACCACAATGCAGTCTGGTGGTAAAGGTTTGGATAGGTAAAAGTTGGACCCTTTTTTGGGACAATATGTGTTCAGATCTTGCCACCCCTCCGCAAGTTCTTGTCACTAGAAAAATTACTGTCCAAACTGGCTCTCCTCTGTTTCCTGTCTCACAGGTTTTCTTTTCGGTATCAAAACCTCCTTTTAGTGGGGCTCGTTCAACTCCCTGCACTCATAATTAGCTTTAGGAGTCAAGGATGGTCCCAGGGCTTGTCTGCTACAGTATGTTTTGGTCTTAAACAGTAGGGCTCTTTATGCCTTTGCATGCCTTCGATGACTGACGCTTTGAGTGTTGAGGCTGCCTTTGCATGCTTCAAATAATAAGGTTTCAGCTCAGCAGCATTGCACCCATGGCGTGTTACCTACAGGTTAATGCAGCCGAAATCTTTCAGTGCTCTCTTGGGTGTCTTCTCGCATCGACCTAGACGATTTCTTAGGCGGCAGAGCTTCTCCCTGTGCCAGCTCGGTTTCTTCAGGGTTTTCCTCATTACTTGACAAGCAAAGATGCTTGAGTGACCCCTATTTGTGCTCGGATTACGCCATAGTGAAATGTGTCCACCTCTGCTTCTCTCTTGTTTTCAGGACCTTCGGCTGGAACACGGCACAAGCAGTACACCCCACCGTCCTGTGAAATTTTGGGAGACAAAGCCTGTATATCATGGCAGTCCTTATGTGTGAATCTGTGGTTGCAGTTGGAGCAAAATCTAAAGGAGGTGTGCTCTAAACCCCTTGCTCATTCTCCGGCCCATGTGGTTGATTTCTTCAGTCACAAACTCCTTGAATATTTTCAGTCTTTGTGATCTTCCTCGAAGTCTGTGAGTAATTCAGTTGAAAATAGGTACCTTACAATGAAAGATTTCCTTTTCATTCCCATCTTCATCTCTTGAGCTGTTTGCTGTGCTTCCAGGCCCAACAGCAGAAAAAAAGAATCTGAGGATGGTGACCATGGCAAGGGGCTTTCGAGGTATCTTCCTGGGCATTCGTCCGACATCATGCAAGAAAGAACATAACACCAAATGGTCAAAGATGCCCACAGGAAAAAAAGAAGAGAGGCATTGTACTAAAAGGGAGAGAATTCCGGACCCAACCACAATTGGAAATCTTAAGGAGGTAAAACAATGCTAGGCAGGAAAGCTTAAGTATGGGACTCTATGTCCAGACACGAAGAACCAAATAAGTCTGACGGCTGTCAACAGAAACCTGATAATGTACCTTTTGGTAGAGACCTACTTCTCCCTTCCTGACACTACTACGTCTGGCACGAAAAAGTCTTAATATCTCTGTTGCCTTAAACTCAGAAATTAGGTCTTCTGTATCCAAGCTATTTAGCAGCTCACACATTGGTTTGAAATTCATAATGTGGACTAACCTATGTAAACTCACTAGCATTGCAAAGTGGCTTCTCAGTACATGCTTCCAAGCTCCCACATGTAATAAATGATGGTTGTACATGGATGTAGCAAGGAGTATGTGGGTTAGTATGAGACACAAGCATAGAGGCCACATTTCCTTCTAGCAAGAGGGGCTTCTGGCTTGCCTTTTGCTGAACAAACAAGAGGAAGAAATAAACACAATCCGGAACAATACAATTCAAAGGAAAAGAGAAGAAGGCTATGGTCACCAGTGTTCGGAAAGTGAACAGATCTTTTACAGAGAGGAGGCGGTAGGCAGTCTCCCCCCAACATTGGTAAAGGTAAAAAAGTCTGTGCTTCTGACTAGAAACACATTGCAACCACCGTCAGTTTTAGCCTGGTAGAGCCTCAGTCACTCTGACAAAAAGGGGTGCTCTAGGTGACACCTGATATCACAGCCCTGCTCTAATTTCAACAGAAATGCACAGTTCAGTTAAAGGCTTACCTCCAAATGTTAGGTGAAAAACAAGCAGAAGGGACAGTAGAAAGAGGACTGATTTAATAATATACTTACTAATAGTGTGACTAGAGCAACAGCAAAGAACAAAAACTGCACACTATGGAGGACTATAGCAATAAAACATAAAAAAGATACCAGAACATTAAATGTAATAGAAGTCCAACAAACAGGGAAGAGGAAGACAAATAACAGCTCTTAACCTCGCCATTTGTAGGAAAAACAGAAATGGAGAGTGCACATTCATATAGCAAGGAGGACAACTGAGGTCTATAGCAATAAAACATAAAAAAATATACCAGAACATGGAAGGTACTACAAATCCAACAGAAACGGGGAAGAGTAAGCAAAATATCTGCTCCTAACTTCACCATTTGAAGGAAAAACAGGAATGGAGAATGCACATTCGTGTAGCAAGGAGTTTGTGGTGGAATGAGACATACAGGCACAGAGGCCACATTTTGTACTGATAAAAGTTGTTTCTAGCCTGGTCGGTTAATGGAAGCAGGGTTATGAACAAGGTAAAAAGCAATAGGTCCACCAACCTCCTCAGCACCATATTCAAACAAGCATGTGCCTGGAACCTAAGCAGTGCTAACTTGTGCTAAGGAAGAATGACCATAGCACATAGATATTACAGGGTAAAACGCCATAAGTTCCTCACCAAGTTTTTCATTGTGTTGTCTCAGTCACTAAGGAGAATCTGTTTGGAGTGCATATGGGACTGCATAGTAGCATAAAAGTGCAAATTGTAAACTATCCTTCTAAATGTTAAAGTTAATGCTCATTTTATCCCAACAGCAGCTCGATCATCCAACACCGCTCAAGCAGCTCGTGTCCAACATCTGCCTAAATAGAAAACTAAAATGACTGTCTGTCCTATACAAGCCAACAGGGCTATCTTCCGATCACAAGGCAGGCATTCACAAATTTAGAATGACAATTCAAAGTCAGAAAATTTCCTTAGTGGAAATAACTAGCAGGATACAATTTCAAGAAAGGCACTTGCTAAACCCGTCAATGAATTACGCATGCACTTGCTGGCTTTCTACGTTTCACAATATCTATAATGAAAGATGATTTGGGAAAGGAATGACACAAAATGAAAGTCATGAAAGGCTTCTGTCCTGTGGGGTTTCATCTTAATCATCTGTAATTAGTTCGTTTTTTCAGGCACAACTTATGTAAGGATTCATTAAGGCCCAAACAGCATCAGGTGGTGCAGAAATGGGATGCACTCGGGTATACAATTTGGAATTTTTCGTTCAGAATGCTCATTTATTTATATGTTATTTGAAAAGCATTGTGTCCACCCAAAGAGTGTATTGGTGCTTATAGAGATGAATGCCTACAGGTGCAAAGGATAGTTCTAAGTAAATTCATCTGATGATTAAGAAGCCAGTCTTTTCTGAATTAATTTTTTTTTTTAACTTCTGATGAAAGTACTAAAGGTAGGCAGTTTTATCTTCTGGTAGCAGCCAGAGAAAAGCCCTGCCACACTTTGCACACGGTCTAATTTTAAGAACTTGAAATGGGAACAAATCCTCGGATCTTAAGGAACAACCTAGTTTGGACCAATTTAAATGCTGCAAAAGAGGCATGTCAATTGTCATTTGGGGCTTTGTGCACAGGGCAAATGGATTTGATAAGCACCCTTTCTTTCACAAGATGCCACTTAACAGAAGTCGAATCCGGCAAGACATGATCACATTAATTGAGCTCCAAAGCTAATCTGGCTGCAGAATTTTGAATTAACTGAGTTATCGCAGAGTGTAAAGAAGGAGATCTTAATGAAATATGTTACAAAAAACAACTTGAACTGAAAGAAAGGCATTCAGACTTTGCCTTTGTGAGATAGGGAGAAAAGAAATATTTTTTTAGAGTGCAGTTAGAAAATGAAAGAACTAACAAATGAATTGACTTGGTTAGTCAAGCAGAGTGCTCAGTCAAATTTGATACCTAGATGTTTTACACTTGATACATGTACTAGTTTATTGCCAAGGGACAGCAGCTAGAAACAGATCCCAAAAAGGGAAATGTATCCATGGTTGTTTTAAACCACTGTTCACAACTCCTCACCTAAAATGTTGCCCGTGTTGAGGCTGCAAACTAGAACGACACAGGAGCTGAATTTCTGAATTAATAGCAGCAGTTTAATTGTGTTTTGCCAATATTCTCTTGCACATACTATTGTAGTCTGATGGGCTTAAAGACTTGCCATTCAAAACCTTGAAACAGTAAGTTAAAACAATCTTATTTGTCCCTATTTTTTGCAAGGAATAGTAAGCAAATCTAATAGTTAAGAATATTTATCTTTCCCTAACAAAGTGAACATTAAATAAAGCATAAACTCACACCTGGTCAGACAACACTGCAGAATATTCAAGAGCGCATCAAGTTATGATAAAAAAATTAACAAGTTACTTACCTTCAGCAGCCCACTTTCTGGTGGATACTCTAACTGCAGATTCCTCACCTGTATAAGAACCCTAAGCACCAGACTTGATTTAGAGAGTTTTTCCAGCAATGATCCAACCTGCAGACAGGTGAAGCCGTCTGACTCCACGGTGACTCCGTACCACCCAGGAAGTGACAGAGAGGAACCAAGTATAAGGGACACCTCCCCACATGGATGTCAATTTCTTGAACTTTCACCTTCCACACTAAGAGACATTGAGCACTCAAACAAATTGTAGATAACAGTGTGCCAAAATCTAACTTGGAAAGTTGATATGATAGACAGGAGTCCACTCTATAGAGTGGAGAGGTGGGAGGGCAGTCAGGAATCTGAGGGTAGATAGAGTATCCACCAGAAAGAGTGTTACTGAATGTGAGTAACTTATTCTTCTGTTGGAAACTTTTAGTTACTCCCCTTTAGAAAATACGCCAGAGCAGTACCTCCCATAGGTGAAGGGTCTGAGGTGTGGACTCACGTTGGGAACCAGTGGACCGATAGGGCAAAATGGTTCTCCTGTCGGATTTGGCTGCCAAGACACTAGTGTTTTGTAAATGTGCATAAGGACACCCACGTCACAGCCTCACAGATGTCCAGGACCAGCACCATCTTTGCCAATACAGTCATAAAGGACTTGGACTTGGTGGAATGTGCCCAAAGAACTTCAAAGGGTTGCGTCTTGGTCAGCGCATAGCAGATTTTGATGTACAGGACTATCCTTCTTGATAGGGTCCTCTTTTCAGCACTGCTTTCCCTTTCTTTGCTCCAGGGAATTCTACAAAGAGCTCATTATCCACAGGATCGTTTGTGCAGTTAGTGTAGAAACTCAAAGCCCTTTTATGGTTGAGCAGAAGGTGCCTTCTCTCCTTCTTAGAAGGGCGAGGTAGAGCTAAATACGTTGGCAGAGTGACAGACTGGCCAATGTGAAAAGGTGACACAACTCTGTGTAAGGCTTGTCAGGAACTCAGCACTAATTTGTCCAAGAGAGGCGGAAGCACCAATAGTACCTGCACCTCACTCACAGAGGTGAGTGTCAATAGTCACAGTGAGCAGCTATACATCGGCTCAAAAAGCATGCACATAAGAAATGTCAACACTAAGTTTAAGTCTAATTGTGGCATGATGAACGGCTTCAGGGAAAACATGCATGTCAGACCTTTGATAAAATGCATCTCAATGGGAAATTTTATAGAGGTTTGTTTGGGTAAACACAAAGTTTGAAAGGGTTGATAACTCCTGCCTATGTCGAATATAATAATAAGAAGAAGAAGAATACATCAGAGAATATGGCCTGCAGAAGGTTAGTATGACGAGCATCACACCAGGTAACATATTACTTCAAGCACAGATAGACTCTGTCGAAGAGCATCAGCTAACAGGATGACACCAACTGCTTCGGCCAGCAGATCAAACACATTTAGCTGCCCCTACTCAATCTTCATGCTTGTAGGTGTAGGTTGTGAAGACTCAGATGAAGGACCCTCCTCTGTTGCTGAGACAGGAGGTCCATCCAAAGCAGTATCCGGATTGGAGGGAAAAAGCTCATTATTAGATGCTCTGGATTCTATGCTCTCCAGATCCAGTTCAGAATGATTAAGATAACTCAGGCCGGTCCGTTCCGATTTTCCCCTGCATTCAAGGCAAGGAAGGTAGCAATGGAAATGCATATAGGAGAGTTGTGTCCCATCGCAGTTAGAATGAGTCAACCAGTGGCTATAGTGGAGGGAACTCCAAGTGACAATATTTTTACTCTCCAAAAGGACATGCCCCACTGATTGAACAGGTCCCTTGCCACCTTGGGATGGAGAAGCCATTTGTGATCCGCCAGCTAACATTTGGTCAGCTAGTCTGCTCTGGCATTCAGAGATCCTGCAAGATAGTTGGCTAGTAGAAGGAAGTTTTGCTGGCCCAGCCACCTCCAAAGAAATAGGGCATCCAAGATACAGTACCCCCTCCACCCTGTGTGTTGCAGTCCAACATGGCGGTCATGTTGACCTGGATAACTCCCTTGATGGATGGAAGGCTGTCTGAGCAAGGAGGATCAATCAAAGCGCCAGAAGATTTATGTGGATCTGGCTCTCTGCTGGAGAACACAAGTCTCTAATCTACACTTCGCAAGGAGACCCTTTCCTACGCCAGCAGCAACACATCTGTCATAACCGTGGAGTCTGTGAGCGGGAGGTAGAACGATCTGGCATAATTCAAGCTGGAGCTTGTTATACATCAATTGAGATCCTGCTCCACCTCCTGCAAGATCTGAATACAGTGGGCAAGCAAGCCCTGATGCTGGTTCTACTGCAACTTCCACTGAATGTATGCATATGCCACCTGTTGTTCGAAATGAGGACAACGCATGAGGCCAGAAGTCCAAGAAGCCTCAGAGCCATCCTCACTGAGACCCAGGATTGAGTCTAAAACATCTGGATCATAACCTGATTTTCCAGGACTCGCTGCAGCGATAAAAGGCCTTGAATGCCATCGGTCGCGGCTCTTCCGCTAAGGTGGAGAAGCGTCGCTCCACTGCTATCAGAGCAGTGTAAAAGGAAAAATAAAATGGTAATAACAGAAGTTATTATCATTTTATTTTTCGTTTCTTCCAGCCAGGTTGGGCGGGGCGGGGCTGGGCTCCTGTGGCGTCTTGGGAGGAGGAGTGGTTGTTGCTGCACCTTGAGTGCGCATGACTGTTAGGCCGGCCGTCTTGGGCCGGACAAACAGTCATGCGCACTTTGCATGTTCTCCAACCGGCTGTAATGCACAGCCCGGTTGAGAACATGCACAGGCTGTCAGTCCCCGTCGGAGCGTCGAACCACGGCGCTCAGACCAATCACGACACTGCTGTCATGGTGACAGCAGCGTTGTGATTGGCTTAGGGGAGCCTGGGTGCTGCCAGGAGCCAACACAGAGAGGAAGAAGAGGCTGCCTGCGGCTGGTGACGGCGACGAGCAGGTATTTAAAAAAAAAAAATTAAAAAAAAAAAAAAACTTATACCACCCTCCCTCCCCACCCCCTGCCACCGTTACCTAGAAGCCGCCACTGAATGCCATACTGTCCAGGACACCTCCACTGAAGGAAATCCCCTGAGAGGGTCAAAAATGGGACTTTGGCCTGCTAATGGGAAACCTCGAAGATGTCAAGAGGTTAGCCATCGTCCAGAGGTGGGCCACGACTTACTGAGGCGAGACTGCCTCAAAGCAGCCGGGTTGTTGAACACATGCATACCCCATCGCCATGGATTTCGACTTACCATTAGCACCCAAGGGGGCCGAGGTAAGGCTAAAGGGGAGCATGGCAAACTGGAAGTGTTCTGACCCCACCATGAACATGCAAATAACGCGAGAGGGACTGCAGCACATGTATGAAAATATGTGTCCTGCAAGTCCAACACCACCATCCAGTCTCCTGGGTCCAGAGCAGAAAGAATCAGATAGGGTCAGCATTTTGAAAATATCTCTCCTCAAAACGACATTCAGTGGGTGCATGTCCAGTATAGGCTTGAGGCCTCTTTCCTCCAGTAAGAGGAAGTATCATAAATGGCACCTCTCTTCATCTGCCAATCTGGCACACACTTAAAGGCATCTATAGCCAGCAGAAGGTTGGCTTCTTGCAGAAAGATTGCAGAATAGTCCACTGAGAATCGCTCTGATGGCGGGGTAAACAGGGCGAAGGGGAGGAGAACAAAGGCCAGGCATAAACCCTTTGCATAATTTGCAAGACCCATCTGTCCGATGTGATAGATCTTCAGCCGGGGAGGAAATGTCATATCTTGTCTCCTACCAGTTGGGTGTGGTACTGTAAGGGCAAGTTAAAGTGGTTTGGAAGCCACTGCAGAAGAGGAAGACTTCGAAGAGAGTAGTCCATGCTGGTGCTACTCAGGTTAGGAGATCTGGTGATGTAAGCTCTCTCTAAATAGCCCCTACATTTTCCGTACTGCTGGTGAAACTACTGGCAGCGCTTTTGAAATTTCGTAGCACAACATAGGTCTGGAGTGGGCCAACAATGGCTTGGGGTCAGAGGTCGGTGTCGGACCCATGACTGGTGCCACTGGAGTCAGCTTCTGTTCTGGAACAGAAGGGACTGCTGTGGACCCAGAAGCTAGAGTTGAAGTTTGAACCAGCGTTAGAATGGGGACAGGTCTCAAAGGTTCAGCTGCTGCTGAGGTGAGGGCCCCTCAGTGGAATTCCAACAAAAGCCCCTTGCTGCTTCATGGGATTTAAAGGGGTACCAGCGTGAGTGAGTTGCAACACAGTCTCCTTGAAGGTCGCTGTTTGCTGCAGGGATGACGGCAGCCCAGGAAATTTGGGGCATGCCAAGACATGTTGTGGGACAGAAAACACTTGTGGGGTATGAGCTAGAATTTGATGCTCTCACATCTTGTCTAATTTTGAGAGATGGGATGGGTTTGATTCCCACTTCGCTGGCTTGTGCTAGTGGTACGTTTTTGACTTCGACTTACTGTAAGACTTTGAGAGGGAATGGGACTTCACGTGGGTCCAGATTTTTGAGCGAGATCGGAATCCCCCCCACGCAACTTGGAGTAGGACTTATGTTTTCATCGCAACCTCTTCTAATTTTCATAGGGTTTCACCTATTGGTCCCAGATCACCTTTGGATCCAGAAAGGCACATTTATCACATGATTTTGAGTCATGATAGGAGCTCAAGCAAAGGAGACAGACAACGTGCAGGTATGTGATCTACATCTGCTTCCTGCAGTCGCGCCACAGCTTGAATCCTGTTGATTTTGGGAGAGACATCTTCCCTCACAAGGTAAATTTTGGAATTGCCATAAAACCAACAATGTTGGGAGAGGAGAACTGGATTCATGACGATGGTTGCGGAAAGAAAAACTGTCAGCGCACTGGATTGGCGATTATATAGGTCTATGCTCTGTCAATACCGGGTTAGTACACAGGGACCATGGAGCTTTGTTTTCGTAAATATACCTGCCTACACATTGACATAAGGCCTTTAAGAGAGGCTCAGAACGTATTCTGTTTGTTTGGTTCTTTGACGCTTGACCTACGGATTTGTAGACCATTACATCTCTGTTTTTATAATTAACAATTGACATAATTAGTGATGTTTAATACATCCATAGATTTATGGTCATTACAGTCTTAGAACTTATGGTTGTATGTATTACATTGCAGGATTTCGCCTGGATGACTTCTTAAGACATTAATTATAGAACATAAGCACTCGAGTTTATACTTGATATGCCTGACTATATACAGGAATTGTTGAGTTGGTCTGGAGTGTGATATTTCTAGAAAGTTTGTTTGGTGTGCGCACAGGTTGGTTTGGTCCATTTAGGATTCTCCAGATAGTGAGCACTTTCTCTGTTATTCTGGTCACTTACTGGGTGTCTTTTTAGGAAGTTCTTTTCGGTGGTGTTTCTAGATGATTTTCTCTCTTCTGATTCGTGGCTTTACTCCCTTCTCTTGCACAATGGATATAAGACTCATGTGGCCTTCTGCCTTTGCTCCCTCTCTCTCTGTAACTATTGGATATAGAGACAACTGTTGCTGTGGCCATAGTGGTTATAATGTGGGCTTACTTGTTTAATTCTAGCCCTGAAGAAGTCAGTGGATACATCAACGGAGACGAAACACGTGTTGGCTAGGAGTTCTTTTGCTGTTGGCCGGAGCCATTGGCTATGTATTATTATGCTGATGGCCGGAAGTAACTACTTGTGAGCAAAGCTTGAAATAAACAAAGATCTAAGAAGACTTCTATGAAGAAAAACTGTGTGGACTTTTTCAAACTATCTCTCTCTGCTCAGGATATTGATTATTGAGTTTACCTCTAGCTCGGTGCACTATGCCACTGGTGAGGGTACAGGTGCATGAGCCCTGTACTCCTACACTGTCTAAGTCCATTCTTAGACATTGTAAGCGCAGTAAAGCCATAAAGAGTATATGGTCTGGGAGTTTGTCATTACGAACTCAACAGCACCATAATGGCTTTACTGAAAACTGGGAAGTTTGATATCAAACTTCTCAGCACATTAAACCCACACTGATACCAGTGTGGGATTTCATGCAAAATGCACTCAGAGGGCATCTTAGAGATGCCCCCTGAAAAATGACCTGACTCTAGTGTCCTGGTTGACCGCCAGCTGCCACCCCCAGACATGTTTCTGAACCCCTGGGTCGAGAGCCCCCCGCTCTCGGGGTCCTGAAATAAAGCACATCCTGGGTAGAGGTGGCAAGCCTCCTCCCCTGGGATGGTCAGGGTCCACGAAGGGGAAGCTTCAAAGGCTTGCCGCCTTTGTGAGCTGGCCCAGCCATTTGCTGCTCCCAGCAACTGGCCCCCACCGGTTCTGACCCCCACTTTGGGCGGAAGAATCAGCAGGAAAACCAAGATAGGAGGATAGGTGTGCCCACCTTTGCCATCCCCACCCCTCAGGTGGGGGAGGCGAGGCAAAGCACAACTCTCAGTCCACGCCATCTTGAAGATGGGGGGGGGGCCCAGCCAACCAGAGTGAGGCTATGCCCCCCTCCCACTGGAGGGTGGGAAAATAGGGGGTGTACCCACCCCCAGGAAGGGATCCATTGGTCGCAACCTGTACCTACCTAAAACGCCCCTAAATTTAGTATTTAGGAGCAACCCCGAACATTGCCTCCTCAGACAAGAAGAAAGAAGAAGGACTGAAAAGCCGTGCTGAAGGAAGAAGAGGAGGACACCAATTGACTTGGCCCCATTCCTACCAGCCTGGCCTGACCTCCACCTGCCCCAGCGGAATCCTGGCGAATCCTGCAGCCCCCCAGAACCTGGAGGCCTCGGTGTCGGGTCCTATTTTGGGAGAAGGAAGTATACAAAGTACGCTCCTTGATTGTGTTCACTTATTGGAACTTTCTCCGTTGCTTACTTTTGCAATAATTATTTTATCTCTTGGTCCGATAGTACTAATTTGTGTTCCTTGTAAGCACTTTTTCTTCAGCTTTACATTTGGTGTTTTGTCATGTAGTTCTAGTACTGTACCCAAGCTGTATTAGATTTAGTACCCATTTGTGAGAGGATATCTCCATTCTTTGTGGAAAGCTCCCAATCTGCCCCTACTGGTGTGTGGTGTCAGCGCTTTTCTTTCCCAGGGTCACTTATTGCTTCAGGCTACCTCACTGGTGGTTTAGCCATTTCCTCTGACTGTCTTGAAAGGGCTGACTCTGTTATTGTTGACTGCCAGGTGGTGCTTGTTCCCCGAGTTGTGGAGCCACGCTTGTTGTGGAGTTGGTTGGAAGCCCCCTATGCCCACTGGTTTCCTGGTGGGTGTCATGCCTCTCTTAATAGTGTCCCTAAGCTGTAAGGCCCCTACTGCTTTAGCCATTTCATGGTCTTTTTTTCCTTCGCTATAGTTACTCATCTACAGTTATTCCAAACAGGTTCTCCATTGTGACTAGCATTTCTATATTGGCGGCTTGGACTTCTTGTTTGAAGCCCAATACTCTCAGCCAAGGGTGCCTCTAAAGAATCGTTCCCGTGCACATTTGTCTGCAAGCTGGGTCTGCGCATCAAGGGCTGATTTCAGGGATATATTAGATATGGTTTTGCCTACTTATCTGATGGCGTTAGTCCTTTTTAGGTCGAACACTACCAGACAGCCCAGTTATCTGGTTGCGAAAAGACTTCTTGCGGCTGTTCTGAAAGCTTTCCTGGGAATGCATTCCGCCCTGCTTATCATTGGCTTTGTGGTTTGTAACTCACATTTGTTTGCTTTCTATTTGCTGGTTTTATTTGTTTTAGGCTGAACAGCATGCCTTTGTCCCTCCTGTGGAGCATAGCCTGTTTACTGTATTCTGTCACAAGCACTTTCTGTAAACAAGCCATTAAATTTTGTCCTCATAGTGTCACATTTGCTGTGCATTCAAAGACAGAAGTCAAATGTCAGGCTCTGTCGTCCGAGGGAACTTTGTGTTTACTTTTCTTTCGCTGACTTCAAAGTGAAAGGATTTACGTGACAATCTTACTAAATACTAGGGGTGGGAAAGGAAAGGTTTTTTTTGTAGCTCACAACAAAATGTAATCCTCTGTAAATGAACTGTGCAAATGCACAAGTTACTAACTTGTGTAACGATATATCTGTAAGAGACAGTAGTTAGTGACAGATTCCTTACCTTAGAATATCCCCAGGCGTCAGGCTGGATCCGGAAAGTTTTTGCGTAGCAGTACCCTTGAGCGTCGGTAGGCGGCGTCGTGCGGCTCCGCGTCCGTCGTCGGCGTCGCCGGGATGACGTCGCGGGCAGTACTTAGACGCCGCCCCTGCACGCTGACGTCAGTTCTGTACACGACTTTCCGCGCCAGGAACGCAGAGCCATGCAAGAAGCTGACATAGGTGTCTGAAAAATACTAGGGCCCTGAAAGGGATGTCCTTAACCCTAGAAATCAGTTTGCAGAACGGGGAGGATGGGTGGGGCGGTAAGGAATCTGTCACTAACTACTGTCTCTTACAGATATATCGTTACACAAGTTAGTAACTTGTGCATCTGAAAGAGACACGTTAGTGACAGATTCCTTACCTTAGAATAGATACCCCAGCAATACCAACCCCGGTGGTGGGTCTGCGAACAAAGATCAGACAGGGAAGTCCTGGAGGACAGAACGGCCAAAGAAGCCGTCCCTCCAGACCTGACTGTCAAGGCAGTAATGCTTTGTAAACGTGTGCAGCGAGGCCCACGTAGCTGCCTGACAGATATCCTGCAGCGGAACACCGCGGCCCAAAGCCGTGGTAGCAGCCGTTGCCCTGGTGGAATGGGCACGCAGCCCAACAGGAGGCTCCTTCTTAGCCAAAGAATAGCAGGCTTTGATACACAAGGTTACCCAGCGGGAGATGGTTCTCTTGTGCACCGCCCGACCTTTTTGGCGCCCACGTAGCCAACAAAGAGCTGGTCATCCACCCGGAAATGGCGTGTGCGGTCGATGTAAAAGCAAAGCGCACGTTTTGGGTCCAGACGGTGGAGCCTCTCTTCCTCTCTGGAAGGATGCGGAGGCGGAAAGAAGGTGGGCAAAGTGATAGTCTGCCCAATGTGGAAGGCAGTAACCACCTTTGGCAAGAAGGACGGACGCGTCCTAAGAACAACCTTGTCTGGATGGACAGACAGAAAGGGAGGTTTACATGATAGAGCCTGGAGCTCACTCACCCGCCGAGCGGAGGTGACGGCCACCAGAAAGGCAGTCTTCAGAGTCAGAAGACGAAGAGGACAGTTATGTAGAGGCTCAAAGGGAGCGCACATAAGAAAGGTAAGAACCAAGTTCAAGTCCCACTGAGGCATCACAAACGGAACAGGAGGGAAGAGGTGTGTAATGCCTTTTAGAAACCTGTTAACAACAGGGGACTTGAAAAGGGAGGGCTGATCAGGAAGCCTGAGGAAGGCCGAGATGGCACAAAGATAGCCCTTGATGGTACCCAGGGCAGAACCCTGTTGGGCCAGGGAAAGAAGGAACAGGAGAACCTCAGAGAGAGGGGCAGAAATGGGATTCACAGCCTTTGCTGTGCACCATGCCACAAACTTGTTCCACCTGCAGGCGTATACCACCTTAGTGGAGGGACGCCTGGCTGCCAGAATCACATCACAAACTTCGGGAGGCAAGTCGAAAGGAATCAACTGCCGCCGCTCAATATCCACGCAAGCAGGTGGAGGCTGGACAGGTTCGGGTGGAGGACCGTCCCCTGCTGCTGCGACAGAAGATCCTCCCGAAGAGGCAGACGGATCGGGGGATCTACGCTCATACTGAGTAGCTCGGGATACCAAACTCTTCGAGCCCAGGCCGGAGCCACAAGAATGATTTGGGCCCGGTCGTGCCGAATCTTCTTCAACACTCTGGGTAGAAGTGGTATAGGCAGAAAGGCGTACAATAGACCGCAACTCCACTCGTGACGAAAAGCGTCGCCGAGCGAGTGCCGCCTTGGAAATTCCAACGCGCAGAACTGATGACATTGCGCGTTCTCTTCGGTGGCGAATAGATCTAACCAAGGCTCTCCCCACTGTAGAAAGAGTCCTTGCGCCACTTCCGAGTGAAGACGCCATTCGTGATCCATCATGCACCTGTGGCTGAGTTTGTCCGCCCTGGCGTTCAGGGAACCTGCCAGGTGTTGAACCATCAGGAACATGCCCTGATGTTCCAGCCATGTCCAGAGGCGCAGAGCCTCCTGACAAAGGGTCCACGACCCCACCCCGCCTTGTTTGTTGCAATACCACATGGCGGTGGTGTTGTCTGTGAACACCTGCACTACCTTCCCTTTGACAGAGGGAAGGAATGCCTTGAGTGCAAGTCGGATCGCCCGGAGCTCCAGAAGGTTGATATGGAGCCGGGACTCCGCTCGGAGACCAGAGGCCTCTGATCTCCGCCTCTCCCATGTGACCGCCCCATCCCAGAAGGGACGCGTCCGTCACAACTGTGTGCTCTGGCTGGGGAAGGGAGAGGGATCTGCCCATGACCCATTGCCGGTTCGAGAGCCACCACTGCAACTGTTTTGCAGCCCCCTCCGAGATCTGGACGTGATCGGACAGGTTGCCCTGGTGCTGCGCCCACTGGAACTTCAGGTCCCACTGCAGAGCCCGCATATGCCATCTGGCATGATTGACCAGCAGGATGCAGGAGGCCGTGAGGCCCAGCAGCCTCAGGGTCATCCGTACCGAAACCCAGGATAAAGGCTGAAAGATCGGAATCATAGCCCGAATATCCCAGACTCGCCGTTCGGGAGGATAGGCCTGAAACTGCGTCGTGTCCAGAACTGCTCCGATGAAAAGGAGCTGTGGAGAAGGAATCAGATGCGACTTCGGCACATTGATGGAGAACCCCAGCGAGTGCAGGAGTTCGGCCGTAGTCTGGAGGTGGGAGACGACTGCCTGGGACGAGCCCGCCTTCAGCAACCAGTCGTCGAGGTAGGGGAAGACTGGAACCCCTGCCCGGCGCAGATGAGCTGCGACCACCGCCATCACTTTCGTGAACACCCGAGGGGCACTGGTAAGGCCAAAGGGGAGCACGGTGAACTGAAATTGCTCGAGGCCTACCGTGAACCGCAGGTAACGCCGGTGGGCCGGCAGGACAGGGATGTGAAAATAAGCGTCCTGCAAGTCCAACGCTACCAACCAGTCTCCAGGGTCGAGGGCAGTCAAGACCTGAGCTAGGGTGAGCATCTTGAACTTCTCCTTCCGGAGGAAGCGATTGACGTTCCGGAGGTCCAAGATAGGACGCATGTCCTCCTTGTCCTTTTTGGGCACCAGGAAGTAGTGGGAGTAGCAACCACACCCTACTTCTGGGGTCGGAACATGCTCGATGGCCCTCTTGGCCAAGAGGGCCATGACTTCCTTCTGCAGAAGTACCAAGTGATCCCCTGACATGCGGTGGAATTGAGGTGGCATGGCTGGGGGGTGGTCTCGAAGGGGAGGGAATAGCCCCTTCGGACAATGTCCAAGACCCTCCTGTCCGAGGTGATGGGACGCCAGTGGTGAAGGTGATGGCGGACCCTGCCCCCTACTGGCGTGCTGTGCACCGGAAAGGAGGGACTAGGAGGGCTTGGAGGCCGCGGACGGGTTGGAGGTGGTGGCCTGACCCGCACGCTGGTTGCCCGAACCGCCACGGCGGTATCCACGTCCTCGGCCACGCGTAGACGCTTGCTGCGCGGGCCGGTGGCTGGGCAGCTGACGTGACTGGGCGCCCCTTCCGTGGCCACGAAAGGGGCGAAAAGCAGAGGTGAGCGGAGGGCGTACAACAGAAAGGCCCAGGGACTTGGCCGTAGCCCGTGAGTCCTTAAACCGCTCCAGCGCATGGTCTGCCTTTGAACCAAAAAGACCGACTCCATCAAAGGGCATGTCCATGAGTGTATTCTGGACATCACCCGAAAAACCAGTTTTTCTCAGCCAGGCGTGGCGACGTAGCGCCACCGTCGTCGCAAGCGATCTGCCCAGCGAGTCGGCGGTATCAAGGCCACAACGGATGGTGTATTTAGCCGCATCTCGCCCTTCCGCAATGGCGCGGGTAAGCAGTGTCTGGACCTCCTCAGAACACTGCGGCAAAACAGCCGCCACCGAATCCCACAGGGAGTGGGTATATCGGCCCAAAAGGCAAGCGGTGTTAACGGACCGCAAGCCAGCACTGGAGGAAGAAAAAGCCTTCTTCCCAAATTGGTCCAGGCGTTTGGATTCCCTATCCGGAGGGGCGGTAGGGAAGGCGGTTTGGGAGGCAGAGGCTTGGACAACCAAGCTCTCAGGGGTGGGATGTTGGGAGAGAAACATGGGGTCGCCCGGAGCAGGGCGATGGGCCACGTTCCTATCCACAGGAGCCCCTGTGGTGGGTTTGGACCAGGCACCCAAAAGAACGTCAGTGAGTGCATCATTAAACGGCAGCACAGTCTCCGAAGAGGAAGCCGCCGGCCGAAGCACTTCTGTCAGGGGGTTAGTCCTGACGGCCACAGTAGGCAACTGGAGATGTAAGGCTCCAGCTGCTCTACGCAACACCGTTGCAAAATTAGCCCCCTCCTCCGTAGCCACGGGAGGAGACAGCATGCCAGTGTCAGGGGAGGTGTCAAGACCACTGGCATCCCCAAGTACCTCAGCCCAGTCCGGGTCAAACTCACACTGTTGTGTGAGAGGGTCCTCAGACCCCTCCCAGCTCTCCTGGTCCTCCTCTTGTTCAAAATATGGAGGAGGAGGGACATTTGGGACCCAAGGTCTCATCGGTGCCGGAGCCGCGTCAAGCGACGTCGGTCCAGCTCCATGTCCGGAGCCGGAGAGAGCCGGGGACCGACGCCGTCCGGAGCCCCGGACGGCGTCAGGAACGGCACCGGGGACATCGGCGGAGGCGTGGTTAGGTCAACCGGCGTCGATGGGGGTTGCGGTACCACCGGAGCCGGGATCGAGGCCGGGGCCGGAGCCGAGGCCGGGATGAAGGCTGGTGGGACAGGCGGCGCCGGGACCGGAGTCGACGGCGGCGCCGGGGCAACCCCATCAGGGCCCGCGGGGCCCGAAGGCGCACCGGAGGGACCTGAAGGCCCGAAGAGGCGGACCATGGCCGACAGGAATTCCTGTATTTCGGCCGGAGTCGCCCCCGACCCCGGAAAGAACGGGTAATTCGGGGGCGGCTCTACAGGCATGTCCGGGGCCGCGGGGACGGTGCCGACTGGGGCCTCAGCCGAGTCGAGAGACCGGCGAGGCGAAGTCTTAGAGCGATGAC
Organism: Calotriton arnoldi; assembly: GCA_963921515.1. Classification (NCBI taxonomy): domain Eukaryota; kingdom Metazoa; phylum Chordata; class Amphibia; order Caudata; family Salamandridae; genus Calotriton; species Calotriton arnoldi. The sequence continues at coordinate 2,152,059 of CAWUFW010001358.1, read as the reverse complement.
GCCTCTTAGACTTCTTGTGCTTCGACTTACCGGAGGAGCGCGAAGACTTGGATTCCGACGAACGGCGGGGACTCCGCGACCGGCCCCTCGACCTCTCCCGGGACCGGGGCTTGGTGCGGCGCGGAGCCGACTGCCGGACCTCGAGTAGCTTTCGAGACCGCTCTCGCAAAGCCTTCGGATGAAGTTTCCGGCAGTCAGGGCACGACTTTGTGTCGTGGTCTCGGCCGAGACAGAAGAGACACTCGAGATGCGGGTCCGTGATCGACATCATGCGACCACAGGCCTCGCAGGGCTTAAAGCCGGGCATCCCTACGACACCTTAGGAGTCGTGAAGACTCGTTGAAGAAACAGTGAAAAAATTCACAAAAAAGATAGTCAAAAAGTGACTAGGGCACTGCTCTTCCCGGATCTGCGCTTACTGGCGCGGAAAAAGAAGAACTGACGTCAGCGCGCAGGGGCGGCGTCTAAGTACTGCCCACGACGTCATCCCGGCGACCACGACGCAGACGACAGACGCGGGGCCGCACGACGCCGCCTACCGACGCGCAAGGGTACTGCTACGCAAAAAACTTTCCGGATCCAGCCTGACGCCTGGGGATATTCTAAGGTAAGGAATCTGTCACTAACGTGTCTCTTTCAGATATTTCAGAATATATCAGAATTAGGAAACCACAATTTTTTTTGTAATTCTGGAGTGTGGCGGAAGGAATATGTTACTTACCCAGTAAGCATCTATTTGTAGCGTGTAGTGCCGTAGATTCATAGGCTTACCATACCCCTGCCAACTAGTGTTGGGCTCAAATGTTTGCAACTTGTTTTTCTTCAAAGAAGTTCTTCTAGTCACGAGCTATAATGACTCCCCCTATAGTCCGTGCTGAGCATGTTCATCGGCTCATTTGCTAGATTGTTTTTAACTCATCAGATGAGCTTTAGGATAGGAGCAATATAGTGACAGAAAAGATGAGCATGTGAGTGAATAGTAGCAAAATGTAAAATGTTACTAGGTAAGAGCATACATCAACCAGTAGCTGCCGGGGAGGAGGGTGGGTGCATATGAATCTACAGCACTACACGCTATGAATAGATGCTTACAGGGTAACATATTCCATTCGTAGGATGTGTTTGCCGTAGATACATATGCTTAGCATCAAACATAAAGCAGTGCTCTCCAAAAGTGGTGGTTAGTTAGTGGTTGACGTAGGTGTTTGAAAAAGTGTTCTTAATACAGCTTGACCCACTCTAGCTTGTTGATTAGCTAAGACATCAACACAATGTTCTGTGAATGTATATGGGTGATTCCATGAAGCTGGTTTACAAATATCCGCTAGTGGGATGTTTCATAAAAAGGCCATTGAGGCTTCTTTTTGCGTTTGGAGTGAGCTCTTGGAGTTACGTTAGTAGTCTTTTTGCTTTGCGGTAGCAAGTCTGAATACATCTAACTATCCATCGGGCTATTCCTGCTTTGGATATTGGAGAACCCTGCTGTCGCTTTGCAAATGCAACAAAGTTGCTGCATTTTGCGAAAAGATTTAGTTCTTTGTATGTAATACATTAATGCCCTTTTAACATCTCTGTGTAGAACTCTTTCTGGTACTAAATCTGGTTTAGGGAAGAAAACAGGTAGCTCTATTATTTGGTTTATATGAAAAGCTGACTCTACTTTTGGTAAGAATTTAGGGTTAGTACCAAGTACCAATTTTGTTGGAAATATTTGGAAAAACAGCTCTTCCATGCGTTGGCTACAAGAGGGTACATCTCACTATCACCCATGTGAGTGGTGAGCACGCTAAAAATAAGAAATCCATGTCCAGGCTCACCTCATTCAATGTATCATCACAAGCGTTTCTAAGAAGAAGTACCTAATAAATGTAAATATAATACTGATGTAACTATTGACATGTTATGGTTGTTCTCAATATGTTCATGCTCTGACCATAGAATAAAAACGGCATCTCACCTCAGTACCCAAATATTGTCTCATGTGTGACCACTGTTCTTAAGCTGATATACTTTCACCTGTAACCAACATAACCAAATTCAATATTCTCTTCACTATGAGTAGTAATCTGCAGACCATACCTCTCTATTATTCGCCCATCATAACTAATGTGCACAAATAGCCGCGCCTCGTCCCACTACCATTCTAAAATCTACGGACATTCCCGTGTGCGCGTGTTAGTAACCCAACATCCAAAACGCCAAATATTGCGCTATAGCTTCAACAAACCCAGTCACCCAGTATATGTAGGTAGAAAACTTACCCCCGCAAAAAACCCAAAACCCGTCATCTGTTTCAATATTGCCAGTATATGGCCGTCTACTACCCCACTGTACAGGGATACGAACTGCCCCACGTACCTGTATAAAGGAGAGTACTCCTCGGACTATCCATCCCGGCGTGGTGTATGGGCGCCATATTGTATTCGTCTTATATAGTGACACGAGTTAGAATCATCACGTTCAATTACTCCCTAATGCGGCTCAACGTCATCCTCTAGATTACTGCTTCAAAGTTTGTTTGTGCTATTGTTCCACTCTTTCCAATGAATTTTCAATCCATAAGCTACCACGTAAGTTTACAGCTCAAATGTCCGCGACCCCTTACATAAGATGTCTGCCCTTCACTTCATCATATCCAGACAACGGTTATACTAAGATGGCGGGTGTTTACACAATTCTCCTCACTTGAATATCTCAAATGGAAAACCCTGTCCATATCATTCATTGATACATATCGCATTGTTGTAACAAATCGATTGTATTAAAAATCTAGCATTTGTTTCACGTCCATTATGTATGTGCATCCGCCTATAGTGTACGCTGTCATACCAAGATGGCGGCTATAGTACGTTGATCCTTTGCATGTAATGTGCTACAGCCGTACCACTGGAATTGTGTAACCTTGAAGGTTCTAAGTAAAACCTGCCGAGTTTCTACATAGCGTGAATCATCAGACGAGCGTACAAAATTACTTCTTTACTACCCATTTCTTACGAACAACAGCGAAACCATAACAGATCGCTAGTGCGAAAACAAAATTAACACTGCTCCGGTCCTATTATACATCATAATACATCGCTGAGCCCCGATCTCTCTTAAATCTAATACTCAATATTTGGGGGCATGATGAACTGGAGTAAATACTTTTAATTCCGGTATATGTAAATCAGTTCAAAAGAAAACCCGCAAATACAAATAGAACTAATTGAGAATAAAATATCAATTGGTCCGCAGATTAGAGCGTGAATTAAGTGTCAAAGAAATTATCTGAAACTACCTGTATTCCGAGAGAATCGATTTCCTGATCAGTATTAGATCAACCATAGAGTCAACACAGATGTGTGAGCCTGAACATCAACCTCCCATCCAAATCTCACTAATCATGTTTAAACCACATTTAGAAATTAGTATCTCTACTTCATTGAGATGGTGAGTTTTGCAATAAATTCATCACAAGATGGTATCATTATCATTTGTTAACCATTTTTCCCAATTGTACCTCAGGCATATCGTTGTACAGGCACTTTGACATCATATACAACCTGCCTATATGGGGGCGTGGCTAAGCCGGCCAAGATGGCGGACGCGTTTCTCTAGCGCTCAGCTCGGCAGCCCGCGACATCGTATCATATATATGCCCTAAAGTAATATGAAATCACCGAAAATGCCGTCATGACTGCAATGGCCCTAAGGAGTACCTGCTGATCCCTGGAGAACGACAGAAAGGGCGCTCCCGACGACGCCATGAGCTCCGGTGGGGTCTCAGACGCGCACACAAAATGGCGGCGCCCCGCGGGTCCTGAGTGCTCCTGGTAGCTGGAGAGGGAGCAGAGACTGGACCTGGCGATCGCCGATCCCCAGACATGGACACAACTCGAGACCCATGAAAGATAGTCTCCGGACGGTGGCTGGAGGCCAGAGGGAACAGGTGAGAGCGCTGCCGCGGCCGCTCATGAGCCCCGCATAGTGAGGCTCCTGCGCAGCAGGGAACCGGCGGAGGGACCACCACACCAACTCCCAGGCACCTTGTATCGCGCCCGGAAAACACCTAAGCAAGGCACCCACCCCCCGACACGGCACCGGGCCCCGAGGTGCACGGGGGGGGCATTGAAAGGCCCCTGCGGACCGCTTCCTGGTGGGGGGCGCCGGAGCGATATCTAGGCCACATTGAACCGGACCCTGTCGAGGCGGGCCCCCGGTCCCGCCGGGTGCTGAGGACCGTGGCCCACGGGGCGCGGAAGAACACGGGGGCACACGGGTGACCTGGACGGCTGAGGCGGGAGCCCTACAAGCCTATCGCCGGAGACGGCTGATGCCGGCACGAGAGGCGGGCCGCGGAGTGACAGCCTGAGGAGGGGACTGGAGGGGCTCTGCACGGCAACACTCCCGGGCGTTGCCCGCGACTCCCCCTGAGTCCCGTGGGACACGACTGCAACCCTTGGGGCGGCGGGGTTGGGAGACCGGCTGCTACTGTGCACGAACCCCGAGGTGCTGGTGGGGCTGCATTGAGGCCCCCCCCATTGGACCCGAGCAATGCGCCAAGGGGACCCCCCCCCCGCTCTGAACACCCCTGACTCACACCAGCAAGAAACAGAGCCGCGGACGGCAGACCGGAGAGGGCGGATGGGGAGCACGTCTCTATCCCCCCCCCCTTTCCCCTCTAGGTACCACCAGACCTCTGCGACACCGCACCACAGGAAACGCACAAGGGCGAGTGGACACTCATAACCACCACATCTGGGGATAGTCTTCCTCAGGCGGAGGCACTGCCAGCTCGAACGGCACAACTTCGGAACGGGCCGACTGGTGCTCCCCACCTGCGGCCGGGCAACTGCTGGGAGACCCCACAGGAACGCGAGAGAGGGAAACCACACGGGGAAACACAGGCCTTAACCGACCGCAGGCCACAGGACCTCTACGAGGGGAGCGCGACACAGGAGCTCACCAGTAAATATCGGAGAGGGACACGACCAACATGGGGCGTCCACGTGCAACGGGCACATCACAGGCACCTGGGCCCCTAAGGACGACCTCCCCGGTCCACAACAATGTACAATTGGAAGACGAGCCCTCACACTCAGAATCCATGTCGAACAAACTGGACAAAGTCCTCGCGGCAATTGAACACTCAAGGGTTACCATGGAAAATTAATTCAGGGAACTGGCCACAGACCTCAATCTGCTCCGGGATGATCACAGGAAGCTGGCAGACAAAGTTAAGCAAGGGGAGAAAACATTGCAAACCCTGGAACCGCAAGTGCAGCAACAGCAAGACACCTTGAAAGACCTGCAATCACGGGTGAAGATCAAAGAGAACAAAACGGACGATTTAGAAGGACGATCCCCGCAGGAGCAACATCCGCATCCTCAATCTACCGGAGGGAGTGGAAGGGTCTAACCCTCTCAAATACTTCACATTGTGGATCGCGACGTTCACACCGGCAAGGGATCTGACCCCCTTCTTCTCCATAGAGAGGGCACACCGGGTACCGGCCCGTAAACCGCTTCCAGGCTCACCGCCCCGTCCATTTCTCTTAAACCTGCTTCATTACCAGGATAGAGACACCATCCTTCGAGCCGCGAGACAACAGGGAACACTCCGAGTGGAGGATAAGCAAATCATGCTCTTCCCAGACTACTCCCGAGCAGTACAACAACAGAGGGCCACCTTCCTAGCAGTTAAACGCATCCTGCGCCAAAAGAACATACAATATGCGCTGCTGTTTCCAGCCCGCCTTAAAATCATCCACAACGGAACCACTCACTTTTTTTCAGACCCCGCAGAAGCCAGTAGCTGGGTAGAACAGCGACTCTCCCACCTAGACAATCCCAGGAAAGCACAGACCTATCGACCATCTGGCCGCCAGAGGAGAGTTCAGAAGAAAGTTACTCTTACCCAACTGAGCCCACGCTCAGACTCATCCAACAAGAACTCTCCCGATCTCGAACAAATCATAGCTGAACGCAGAAGGGTACTACAAGCGGCCACAGAGCTGAGACTGCTAGAGGACAGTTCGGATGGAGAGAGGGGCCCACATACATTCACCTCTGAGGAGGAATGCAGCGACACAAATACTCCCCGCGATGGCTCGATGACACCACCAACAGTAACCCCCCAAACGGCGGACACACTAATCTGATACTCCTAGCGTGAACTGACGAACATTAATGAAGGTGTCCTCCGTGACCATAATGCCCTCAAACCAAACGACATTGTTGGACTCCGAAGGGGCGCTCCTGGGCCAGTCCCAACCTAGACACGCTTGAAGAATGAACGAATATAGACCTAAACTGGAGCGGTCAACAGTGGAAGGGACAGCCACCCCTGGGCACCACAAAAATGTAGTCAATAAGCGGGCAGCTGCAGTGGTAACGGCTGGCAGAGACGGACGACCACCTCCCCCACGCAACGAACTAAAGTTAGCACATGAAGTGCAGTTTGGGCGTATCGCCTCGAGCGATAGGCCCTTTGAGTTGGGACTGTTTCCCGTTGATTCACCCTACCTTCCCCTCACTTCACATCCCCCCCACACTCCCAGGGGAGCATATACACGGAACAGAGACATATAACACATACACATGTGGCAGACACTATGGCGGGAGGGCGACACGAGGGGTGAAGGGGACCCTAAGCCAGGAGAAACACCACCCAGACACCAGACGGAATGGCAGCCAAGATCCTTAACACAGATCTGAAAGTTATTACATTAAATGTCCGAGGCATGCACACAGCAAACAAACGATATGCGATCTACGCCTATATTAAACGACAACAAGCACATATAGCTCTCCTACAGGAGACGCACCTGACGGCGGCAGAGGTGGAACGCCTACACAAAAAATGGCGGGGTATTATTTGTGCCACAACATACTCTGCATTCGCCAGGGGTGCCCTGATCTGGATTAGACCCGGGATCCCATTCAGAGAACAATCAAGAGTAATAGACAAAGAAGGCCGATACTCCCTGATAGCGGGACTACTAGAGGGTAGATCAATTCTGTTTGGAAGCATATATGCCCCCAAAGTGGAGCAAGAGCAATACTGGAACCGCCTCACTGGAGTGCTAGCACAATATACATCAATACCATGGTTGCTGGGAGGAGATTATAACTGTACCCTGGACATTGGCCTGGACAGATCCCACCCCCCCTCGGCACAATCCCCCACACTGAAACAGACAGAACAATTTCGGAATTGGGTGAACCACTGGACACTAGTAGACGCCTGGCGAGAAAAGAACCCAAACATTAAAATATACTCCTTTCACTCCGCCCCACAATCTATGGGTGAAGCTAGATAGATTCCTCTGCTCCAAAGCACTACTCCCCCAAATACAGCATGCTGACTACCTGGGCAGAGTCCTGTCAGACCATGACGCACATACAGTGACTCTTAGGTGGCGACCACCCCACCCCCCCGTACCCACATGGAAATTACCTCGGGAATGCCTCACTGATCAGGTGTTCTGTCACACACATGGCGACCACATCCGGGAATACTTCACACTCAATGCAGGCACAGCCACATCTAGGTTGATAGAATGGGACGCGTTCAAGGTCGAAGCCAGGGGACACTGCATCCAACAGATAGTGGGAGTGCGAAAAACAGTAGAGCAATCACTGCAAACTGCGGAAGCAAGATTGGCGGACCTAACTAAAAGCATGGATAAAGGAGAGGCTACTCCAGAGCAAGTGGCTGCAGCCAAAACATCTTATGCGGAGTCAATGAATGACCTCCGCAAATACAACTTCAGGGTCTATGCTGCCAGGGTACATCGTGAGGGTAATAGGGCGGGAACACTCCTAGCCTGGCTTGCGAAACAGGACACAGATATACAACCAATCACCGAGCTGATGGATGTGTCGGGCACTCCCAAACAGTCCCAAGTGGATATACTGGGCATCTTTCACGATTATTACACGGGTATATATCGGGCTCCACCGCCGTCGTCACGACAAGTATTGTCCCAGTACTTCCACTCACTGCCTCTACCCAACATCCCACCAGCGGATAGGAAGGCGTTAGAGACAAAGATTAAACCCCCGGAAGTAAACCATGCAATTAGAGCACTGACACGACGTAAAGCGCCGGGAATAGACGGCTTTCCCCTCGAATACTATACCACTTTCTCAGTCCAGCTGACCCCACGGCTAGTCTCCATGTACGAGGACGCACTACAACGAGGCGAACTCCCGAGCTCACTCAGAGAATCCACCCTGGTGACTTTCCTCAAACCACACAGAGACCCCACACTCCTGTCCTCGTACAGACCGATCACCCTGCTCACCGCGGACTGTAAAATTTTAGGGAAAATTTTGGCGGACCGATATATCCAAGTCCTCCCGCAGCTGATCCACCCAAACCAAAGCGGGTTTCTCCCCAGGCGTAACGTTTCCCAGAATATACGCAGACTCTTCCATATAAAGGACAGTGCGAAAGATCAATTCCCACGTGCCGCATGCCTAATCCTGGACCTTGAAAAGGCCTTCGATATACTACTATGGCCATACTTATTCACTGTCCTCCGGAAAATACGTGTCGGACCGGTCCTGATGGCATACACACAACTCCTCTATAAGGGCATCACATCTAGGGTGAGAATGGGGAAGTACATTTGAACCCCATTCCCGGTGGAGCGGGGGACTAGACAGGGGTGCCCCCTGTCTCCCCTCCTGTTTGCCCTAGCAGTGGAACCCCTGGCCATCCGCTTGCGTCAGGGGGGGCGGGGCATGGGGCATTCCAATAGCAGACACGGTCCACTGCATGTCCCTATACGCGGACGACCTTCTGATCTATGTGCGGGATATCACGAGTGACCTTACACCAATTTGGGCAATATTACAAGGCTTTGCAGAGGCCTCCGGTCTCAAGGTCAATTGGGACAAATCCACGATCTATCCACTAAGTCCTCATCTGGCTCCCTCGGAGGTATCGATAGGACCCCAGACACTTGGTTGGAACGCTGCGGCACCCCAGTATTTAGGAGTGAGACTATATCACTCACCCGAGAACCTCTATGAAGGGAATCACTGCAAGACTTTGGCAGGGCTACGTACGGCGGTCGCCTTCTGGAAGACCTTACCTCTGGCCCTTATAGGGCGTGTGGCCCTAGCAAAGATGATTATGGTACTCAGACTGCTTTACTCCTTCACTAATCTCCCTGTAATACCACCCGCTCCTTTTTTCAAGAGTTAGACACATTACTCACAACATTAATATGGGGGGGTGGTAGACACAGAGTCGGCTTACATACACTATACCTACCCACAACGCAAGGGGGTCTGGGAGCTCCTTCCTTCGAAGCTTATTTCTTAGCAGCTCAACTTCAGTGGCTATCTCATTGGACAGCCGAACGCCACATGGAAGAGACAATCTCCAATGAAGGCAGTATACCCATCCCAGCCCTCCGACGAATCCTGATGCCGGGTACCAAACCCGTACGTACACACCCCCTACAGGTCTCAATAGCCCGCAAATGCATGATGCGTATCCACCGTATGCCAAGAGGTCAGCCCCTCTACTCCCATTAGTAGGCTTTCCCCAACGGGAGAAATATTACACTTCCAGGGCCCTTCAGATATGGACCGACCACGAAGTGACAGAGGTCGAGTCACTGTTCGAGGCTGGGCAGCTAAGAACATATGCCCAAATGAGAGAATGCTACGATCTCTCACCGGGTCAATACCTGACGCACAGGCAATTAGTGGAAAGCGCCCGACAATGCTGGGACCTCAATGAGGGGGAACCACCGACACACCCGGTACTTCACACTATTCTGCGCATGGGTACGGGGAGACACTTAGTCACCTGGCACTACAAAGCGATCCGGGAACTGATCACAGTCCCCTTACAAGTCTTACGACAGAAATGGGAGGACGAGATAGGACGGGTGTTCCATGACAAAGAATGGGAAAAGGCATTAGAATACCCCAAAAAAGTTTCTAGGAACGAACGATTCAAAACCATCCAATTTAATATTTTCCATCGTGCATACTTAACACCCCACCGGCTCCACCGGTTTTACCCAGACACACATTTCGCATGCCGTAGATGCCAGACTCCCGAGGCGAATTTTAAAACACATGTTCTGGGACTGCCCCACGCTCCAACAGTATTGGGACAGGGTGCACCGGACACTCCGGGCAACAGTTAACCTCATGGCCATATCTACATGGGAGGCGTGTGCCCTGGGACTCTTCCGCAGGCGGAAGACAGAAAAGGTACAATGCCGGTTTGCATCCCTAGCCATTCTTTTAGCGAAACGTGGAATAGCCATGCATTGGCGAACCCTGACAGGTCCCCCGGAGGTGCCATGAAAAAATGGGGGGCGGCAGAGGAAGAAACGCTGAGGGACGAGGAGGTGAAGGGAATACGGAAACATCCCATCTCTATGGAATGGGCGCAACTATTATTCCAATTTCTCCAGGAAGCGACACCAGAGGAATCACCCGCAGCCACACAATCTCAATCCCAAACTCCACCCCTGTCCCCCATAGAGCAAACGATGACCAACACGAGGCAGCCTCGAGATACGTAAAACCAACTGTGCACCAGGACACTACCAGAAAAGTACCCCTGTCCCGGACGGGTGTTACAACCCCCTGGCTCCTCTCCCCACCCCCCCCCGCTGCAAACACTACAACATGCTAACTGCAAACCAGCATTAGCCACATAATAGAGAATTAACACGATGCACTCCGACGGCTCTCCACACCTCCCCCGACCTTTCCCCCCCCCCAGTTAACTGTTTTATACTTCTCCCCCCGGCACCCCCGAAGCCGATCTACCCGCATTGGGAATACGTTTCATGGACACTAGACAGGTGGGTTTACGGGGATAGAGATGGGGACTGAACACCGGCCCACACCTCTGGGACACCCACATACACAGATGCCAAAGAACCTATCGCCACACATGGGATCCAACGGAAGGGTATTCCCCATTTCATCATGCTGTATCATACCTGTGATGCAAACTATATGATGGGATATTTGTTATGTGCTGCAATGATACCATCCGATTACCTGCACTTACCGGTCAACATGTGTTAATGATGAGGCACAACTATGTACCATGTAATGAAAAACTCCCAATAAAAAAATGTAAACAAAAAAAATATATATATACAACCTGCCTATATACAATCTATGGACCTTTTCCTCACATAACATGTACCTTCACAGAGAAAGGGATCCTGAGTCATAGTTATGCCACTGACATCGTCATTCTATGTGCCCAAAAAGTACTGTGTTTCATGATCAATGTTAAGACCTCTGTCTACAGCTTTCAAGATCATTATCCAGCGGGAATCACATTGTCGTAACACCAGTTCCGGTTACCACCTCTATGGTTAACCGGTACCGTTTGTAATCCATGAAATTTGAACTGTAAATTTCTGCCTTGTGATGTGCATTCATTCATATGTTGGGCAATGGGATATCTTGTATCCCGTTGTTTCACTGCCCTAAAATGTTCAGTTATTCTCTCCTTCATTGGCCTGATTGTACTTCCTACATAAATTTGGCCGCACCCACATACGAGTACGTACACAACATATTTCGTGGAGCAATCAATATGTGTCTTGATTTGAAATTCGCGTGACCCATTATAGCTGAACTCTGTAATTTTGTCTAAGGCTAGTTTGCACATAGTGCAATGACCACATTCATAAGAACCATTGCTCCTTGCATGTAACCAAGTCCCTCGTATAGGTGGTGTGGGGTAACTAGGACTCACTATGCTCCGTATCGTGTTACCCTTCTTGTAAGTGATACTTGGTCTAGCCCGCACACTAGTTTGTAGATCCTTATCTGATGTCAGTAGCGTCCAGTGTTTATCTAGTATTTTATACAGCTCATGAGAAAAAGGGTGGTAATTTATAATCAGTCTGATCGGACCTCCACTCACATCTACCTCCATTTTCTTCTTTTCTTTTAGTGTATCAGAACGGTCAAGCTTACGTGCTTTGTTGCTAGCACTATTGACTACCTCCTTACTATACCCGCGTATTATAAACCGGTGTTCCATGTCTTTTATGTTCTCCTCAAATGTGTGCTCCTGGCTACAATTCCTTTGTGCCCTGAGCATTTCCCCAAACGGGATAGAACTGATTTGACACTTTGGATGTGAACTGCCTGCGTGTAATAAGGAGTTACAAGATGTTGGTTTTTTATGCAGTCTACTGTGTATCTGATCTCCAGTGGCATACAATTCTACGTCCAGAAAAACAAGTTCCGTCCTGCTATTGACCATAGTGAACGACATATTGTAATCATTGGTATTCAGAAAACCAAAAAACTATTTCAGTTTATGCGTATACAGTCGTTGATATATCAACCCCAATAGTGTATGTCATCCGTCTACTCTCGGCCGCGAGGTCCCCAGATATGCACCGCCTCGAACCACCCCACAAAAAGGCTGGCAAAAGACGGCGCAAACCTGGATCACATCGCGGTCCCGCAGCGCTCTCTGTACCATTCACCGTTAAAAAGAAATGCATTGTTATCTAAGATAAGTTGTGCCATCTCTATTAGCATATCTGAGTGTGCCATGAATCCAATCTGTCTTTTGTCTAAAAAATGTCTAAGCGCTCGTATACCATCTGCATGTTTTATATTGGTATAAAGTGAGACTACATCAAAAGATACCAGTGTCATATCCGGTTCCCACCTCACATCGCATAGCATGTTGTGGAGATGCTTCGTATCCCTAATATAAGAGGGTAGATTTGATACGAAGGGTCTCAGGCAGACATCTACATATTGCGAGAGTTTCTCTATTGGTCCCCCAATCCCTGAAATGATCGGTCTACCCGGAGGAAAAGGTAGTTCCTTATGCACCTTTGGTAGAGTATAGAGACACGGGAACCTGGGGCGATCCACTGCCAAGTATCTGTACTCTTCTTCATTCATCAAACCCAAATCACACCACTCTCTCAAGTGATCATTGATGTTTTTAGTAATCCCTGGTATGGGATTACCATATAGTTTGGTATAACATCTCTCGTCACTTAATTGCGTAAGTATCTCATTGTCATAGTCCACCTTTTCCATCACCACCATACAGCCCCCCCCCCTTGTCCGCTTCTCTAATGATTAAATTGCGATCATTTGAGAGTTCTTTGAGGGCGGCCCTCTCTTGTGAGATTCAATTATCCTTCATATAATTTCTTTTGTTTCTGCTTATTTTCTGTTCCCATCTGTCAATATCATGTAGCACCAATTTATGAAACACATCGATGCTGTTACCAGTGTGCAATTGTGGTGTCCACCTGGACTTCATTTTGAGACCACTGTCTTCACTTAGGTCATAGTTAAGTTCCAAATCTTGTAGTTACTTGTGAATTGTGACAGGGTCTTCCTCACTCTCTGTGATTGATAATAAAAGTGCTGTATTTTTGATATCCGCAATCGAACACACTTCAGATGTCATTTCACGTTCATCATTCTCTTTAATCATACATTTGTCTGAAAAACTTTTTTGAATTTCAACTGTCTTCCAAATCTATACAAATCAACCTTCATGTCAACAGTATCATATATTTTAACTGGACAAAAACTCATGCCTCTACGTAAAACAGAGATCATTTCACTTGTTAGTACATTGTTAGACAGATTGATAACTTTTACATCCATCATTGTACCCTCGTTCATTTCTGTTAGTTCCAAGACCTTGTTTGCATGCCTCGCCTCTCCCCTGGTGTGGTTCCCCCTCTGCACCCTCTTCTTGTTTTTCTGGATCCCTTCCCCTTGGTCTTGTGTTTAGATCTTTGTTGCCCATTCTGATCCTCCACAGCTCCCTTAAACAAGCATTTGCAATGCAATAGGTCTCGCATTTATGAGAGTTTAAGCTATTGGCATTGTAAATGATAATGCCTTTAATTTATCTGTTTTGATAATTAACACAAAAAGGCATTGAGTCATTAGCTCAAATTCTTGTAGATGCAAGACCTATTTCACTTCAAAGAAGCGGCGCCGTTGTCCTGGGCTGCTTGGAAAGTGAAAGTGCACAAGGCGCACTGTATGTCGCAGGAAAGCATGTCATGCCTTCAGTAGGAGCAACTCATTAAAGAAAATAGTGCTTACAGACTAAATAAGACATACCGTGTAACAACAGAAGTAAAAGGGCCAGTCCTCATAGGAGGTTACAAATGAAGACAAGGCGGTACTAAGGAGGGACTAACAAGCCTATTAACGAATCAGAAGCCAGCATTTACAAAGGACAATGAGACAAGCCAATGAAAAATATGGGGGGGTTGTAGGCGGGGCTTCAAGTCCATACTGTAATACATCATGTCTCGCAGAGCAGTGCATGCACTGCCTAGGTTCGACCTAAAAATATGACAAGTTGAATTTGAGCCCTCTATGATAACACCCTGTGTGACTAACTACCGCACATCGAAGTGTGTGCTATATTGCACATTTGTTCATACAACTTCTGACGTCACCCTGTCCCTCACTGCAAATCACAGAGCCGCTAATGTCTACAACTCATGGCCCTGAACAACATCATCCAGTGCCTTGATGTACAGCACCAGGCGCTGTCATGAGGCACGCCACTCACTGTTCCTCAGAGGCGCATCATCAAGTGCTCCCCTGAGGTACATTCAGTGGTTAATTTGTACCAGTGTGTGTCGGTGGGGCTCGCCAGCATGGGGACTAGTATTCCTTTCACAATCCTCCCCCTGACACACACACACCGCTGCTTTTCGACAGCCCGTTAGTTTTGTGTACACAGTGCAAGATTGGCGCTGTTTACACAGCCTTTTCCTGACTCCTTGCCCTACCTGGTCAGAAGGGGAGTTTTGAATAAACCACCCACCCACCTTGCAAAACTTCTGGTGAGCGGTGGGGGTTTGTGGTCTGTAGCAAATTCCATAATAGGACAGGTTGTAAGATATGTTGGCAGGAGTTGGGGGTGTGGAGAATCAAATGCTGCATATCCACCCCTCGGGGGGATGAGAAGAGCACAGGGGAAGGAGGGAGGGGTGCATGGTTGTTGGAACAGGACAAAGTGGCTTCATTGGAGGATGTTTGGTAGAGTATGTGAGAGAGAGACTGGGGGATGGAAGGTCAGTGAGTGAAAGGGGTAAGAATGAGGCCAAGGTATGGGATGTTGGGGTGAAAGCTTGGTGCAAGGTGAGAATTGTTGGGAGAAGAAGGGGATGATGTATCAAGATGTATGACATTGTATTAATGTTGTACTGAGGCTAACAAGCAGTTTTTGCAATCCTGTCCTAAGAAATGGCCTTTTACGCGATTATTTCACGATGAGTTATTGGAGGCATCCATAGCCCTTACGTTGTTTCTGTGCTTTGCTCTCTTTCAGCACCTGTGTATCATTAGTGTGGATCCACAGACACATCACACCTCCAAATGAACCATTGTTGTGGGAGATGGCGTTGAATCATGTTGGTTTTGACGCACAATGCCTCGTGATCTTGACATACAATAGACCTGAAATGGACACTGACAACACAAGAACACACTTGGCCCCACTATCTGAAGTGGCAACATACGGGGAATGGGAAACGCTCTTTGGGATGAATAAATTATGTAAATCAGGTGATAAGCCCTTGTACAATGTTCACCCTGAAGTCAATGTTCCAAATGTAAAGTGAATGACAACAAACGCGAGGCGCTGCCTCGCCGCACCCCTCCTTTCACCCACGAAGGAGGTGACGTTGGACGACGCTGTATTCATTTTGCTGCTTTTACCACGCATCAGTGAAACGTGACGCGCGGAGGGGAAGCGAGTCACCGGGTGGTAATTTTCAAGTTCCTTGTTCTCTCGTCATTGAATGATTGAAAGAAAGGCCTTTCGCGTAAATAATGGACGATACAGCGTGCTCCTGTTTACCCTACCTCAGGTTCCTCCCGGTACGAATATACACAACACCACGTACCCGCGAAACACAGGCACCGGCAGCACGCAGCACTCAACCGACAAAGCACAATATTAGTAACACAGCACAACTTCCACTCACCTCAAGTGCAAGAACCAAGTCAGAGCACACTAGAAAATACATAAAATACTGATTCAGGGGACACAGCACACACCACCGAAAAAACACACAATACACATTTAGAACATACAGTGCTAGCAGAACAGATAATAAAGCGCATGCAGAGAACACACTCGGAACATACAGTGTACATGTAGAGGACAGTTTAAAACACTGAACACACACTGTACATGCAGAACATACAAAACAAAGAGTGCACAATACATACACAGAGCACACAAATACCTGCATTTCATACATGCACATGCGTAAAACACTCCTTATACAGAACATATACCACAGATATAGGATACACGATACCCATAGACAACACAAAATGCACATGCAAAACGCACCTGCGACACACAACACACAAGCAGAACGCACACCATACGTACTGAGCACACAATGCACCCCAAAATACATCACACATAAAAAGACACAATACACCTACAGAACATTGAGTGCACACACAGGAAACATGCACACGCGTAACACACAATGTATCCGCAAAACATGACAATACTTTTGCATAACACAAAATTCATTTAAAGAACACACAATAGGTATATTGACCACCTATTATATACACAGAACATAAAATACATAAACGGGCACACTCTACATTAGAACTATACAAGTAACGCAGCTTGTATGACAAGCAAACCACCATAAAATATTAAAAATAGAAGCCTTTTCGGTAGCGCCCATTGCAGAATGACAGCCTGCTGTGTTTGTGAGTCTGGGAGTGAGGGATAACGATGCAAACTCCAGGGCCAGCAGCATGGCACTCTTTTCCGTGTGTGTGTTTATATGTGTGTGTGTGAGGGCATGTTTAAGCGTGTGTGTGTCTGTTTGTGTACCATAATGCCCTTCGGCAGTCCAGTGCCACATTTGCATGCGTTTATATGTAATTCAGACACACGATATTTCGGTTCTTACAAATAATTCGTTATTTCACTTCGAGTCAGATGCAGACGCCGCACATGCCGTCCGTCTGTCCGTGAGTGCAGACAGACAGGGAAACGTTCTATACCACAGCACACATCAGTGGCGTGTGCCCTTGCCCTTAAGCACACGCATATGTATTCAGTGTGTGTGCACCCCAGACCTCCAGCTCTTTCCTGCACACACTGTCCCTGTGAATCCTCATCTTCACACCCTGCCCTGGTAGCAGCGCTGTGTGTACAATGAGGCGCTGCCAGGGTACGACGACCCAATGAAGGTGAGGAGAGAGAGGAAGGGTTCTTACCTTGGAGAGGGCGCCGTGCCAAACTCCGCGGCGGGGAGGGGAAGGATGAGACGCCCGTGCGACCTGCCGCTCAGCCACAGCCACGAGAGCCTCTTCTGTGAGCTGGTTCCAAAATGAGAACCCTGCAGAAGAAGACAACGAGACCCCACACAGGGTCCAGGACCCGCGCCCCCTGTGTCATGCACGCGGATGTCACCTTGTGCTCTGTGGCGGGTGTGTGGGAAGGACAGGGGATGGAGATGCCGCTGCGACCTTCACCAGCCGTCTGCTTCTGCTGCTGCGTCCCCGGAGACAGGGGGAGGGGCTCCGGCTATTACATCAGAAAGTCGTCAGTGTCGTGTTACTGCATATGAACACAACGCTGAATCAAGTGCGCGGTGGGAGCTTGTGAGCGCGCGGTGGGAGCGTGTGAGGCAGAGAGGAGACGCCATGCGCGTGCACATCGCCTGTCCGTGCGCGCACATGGTTTGTCTCCCTTCGCGCACCAAACCGACAACAATAGTCTCGCCAAGGCGAAGCAGCGCATGCGCTGATTCGCTAGGCGAGACCTAAAAAGCATTGGACTGATGTGAAGTGCCCTCTCCAGGGTCCTCATCCCCACTACTAGATATGTTACTAGTTGAGGTCGCACTCTTCTCACTTATCGAAGATGCTCTACTCATTCCTGTAGTTGTGAATTGTCTGATTAAATGGTCAAACCTATTGGCAAAAGTAAACACTCTCCCGTTAAGGTAATCTGCCTCGTCCCTTTTGAGCTTCCTCGACTTGCGTTATTTTATTTCCTCCTCATGTCTATTTAGGATACCCTCCAGGATGTCATAATTCGTTTTAGTAGGCTCCTCTAAGTTGGGGTGGCGGAGTGAGCTAAAGAATGATGATGGATTAAACCCAGATCAGTTGACTGGGGGTGAGTGCTTGCAATGTTCAACACTCCGTCCATCATCCCCTTTGGTTTTGCTATGTTCGCCCTAAGTTGGCAGGGTATGCCCAGACATGGGTCCCTTGCTCACTTTGCCATTGGATTCAAGATAGCCTGGCTGATGACGGCTGTAAGCCAGAAACCGGTCCCAGGATGCTTGTTTCCGGTCCAGGGAAGACATGGCTTGGCAGTTCGGGCTGGACTGTTCCCATGAGGTACAGGGTCAGACTGATTTGCATATGGCCATGTCTGAACTGGGGTGGCGGAGTGAGCTAAAGAATGATGATGGATTAAACCCAGATCAGTTGACTGGGGGTGTGTGCTTGCAATGTTCAACACTCCGTCCATCATCCCCTTTGGTTTTGCTATGTTCGCCCTAAGTTGGCAGGGTATGCCCAGACGTGGGTCCCTTGCTCACTTTGCCACTGGATTCAAGATAGCCTGGCTGATGACGGCTGTAAGCCAGAAACCGGTCCCAGGATGCTTGTTTCCGGTCCAGGGAAGACATGGCTTGGCAGTTCGGGCTGGACTGTTCCCATGAGGCACAGGGTCAGACTGATTTGCATATGTCCATGTCTGAACTGGGGTGGCGGAGTGAGCTAAAGAATGATGATGGATTAAACCCAGATCAGTTGACTGGGGGTGAGTGCTTGGAATGTTCAACACTCCGTCCATCATCCCCTTTGGTTTTGCCCTCCTCTAAGTTCAGACCTGCAATCTCCTTCTCTAATGTGTCTATCTCAATAGCTAGTTTATCCACCTTTCTGCTTGCATTCTCTATAAGTATATTCATCAAGTTATTAGAGTTACTGGTAAGCTCCTTTTCCCATTGTGAAAGGAGATCTTCCTCCAAGTCGTCATAGGTTGTAAAGATCTGTGAGCGCAGACCACGTGGTACTCTGCCCAGCCTCCGATATTGTTTTAACCTGGCCCCGTCCCACCATTTTGATGCTTCAGTTTTCTTCAGCCTCTCTAACCCTACAAATTTTTGTTTCAAACTCTCCTTCTGCTTTGTGCTGCCCTGGGTCACTGCTTTAATAGCAACTCCTGCACTTAGGTCTTTGAATAAGTCCTCTGCTACCTTGTCCCTATCCTTTCTTGTACTCATTTTAATGTGATCCCGACTTTTTCTGTTCTTCTCTGGGAATAAGAGGTGCTACAAGCCCACAGTCTTAATTTGCAATCGGGTGTGGCTGGGCCACTTGCGCAAACCTTGTAAGTATTCCCACAGTAACTGCACGTATATCCAATTTCATGGTGCTTCAAGGGAGAGAGCGGCACCTGCGCTCTCACAGTAACTGAGAAAACCCAGTCCTCGCAATATACAGAAAGTCCCGAGCAACCAACTCAAATAACAATCATAAATATTAAGTGAGTTCAAATCTTCTTGCTTTCAGGTCGATTTATTCCTTCAATCCACATTCTTTAGTAGTCCACTGTAGCCAACACGTGTTTCGTCAGATAGATGTGTGAACATCACTGACTTCATCAGGGCTACAAATTAAGTATATACAGAATTAGAATATCATATCATTCAGTTACTCCCATCACCCAAGACACCCTGGTGCTCAGGTTCTGGGAAATGTGCCCAAACAGTTAAATCCTTACGTTTTTAAAGCCATATTCGTTTTCAGAAGGAGGGAAATAGATCAATAACTCATTATTACCAAATTTATATAATGAGAAATAAAAATAAAAATAAAAATACGTATAAACATAAAGTGTTAAGTTACAACTGTCTACGAAATCACAGAGGGTACATCTCATTAACACCCATGTGAGTGGTGAGCACGCTAAAAATAAGAAATCCATGTCCAGGCTCACCTCATTCAAAATATCATCACGAGTGTTTCTAAGAAGAAGTACCTAATCAATGTAAATATAATACTGATGTAACTATTGACATGTTATGGTTGTTCTCAATATGTTCATGCTCTGACCATAGTATAAAAACGGCATCTCACCTCAGTACCCAAATCTTGTCTCATGTGTGACCACTGTTCTTAAGCTGATATACATTCACCTGTAACCAACATAACCAAATTCAATATTTTCTTCACTATGAGTAGTAATCTGCAGACCATACCTCTCTATTATTCGCCCATCATAACTAATGTGCACAATTAGCCGCGCATCGTCCCACTACCATTCTAAAATCTACGGACATTCCCGTTTGCGTATGTCAGTATCCCAACATCCAAAACGCCAAATATTGCGCTATAGCTTCAACAAACCCAGTCACCCAGTATATGTAGGTAGAAAACTTACCCCCGCAAAAAACCCAAAACCCGTCATCTATCTGTTTCAATATTGCCAGTATATGGCCGTCTACTACCCCACTGTACAGGGATACGAACTGCCCCAGGTACCTGTATAAAGGAGAGTACTCCTCGGACTATCCATCCCGGCGTGGTGTATGGGCGCCATATTGTATTCGTCTTATATAGTGACACGAGTTAGAATCATCACGTTCAATTACTCCCTAATGCGGCTCAACGACATCCTCTAGATTACTGCTTCAATGTTTGTTTGTGCTATTGTTCCACTCTTTCAAATGAATTTTGAATCCATAAGCTACCACGTAAGTTTACAGCTCAAATGTCCGCGACCCCTTACATAAGATGTCTGCCCTTCACTTCATCATATCCAGACAACGGTTATACTAAGATGGCGGGTGTTTACACAATTCTCCTCACTTGAATATCTCAAATGGAAAACCCTGTCCATATCATTCATTGATACATATCGCATTGTTGTAACAAATCGATTGTATTAAAAATTAAGCATTTGCACTTGTTTTACGTCCATTATGTATGTGCATCCGCCTATAGTGTACGCTGTCATACCAAGATAGCGGCTATAGTACGTCGATCCTTTGCATGTAATGTGCTACAGCCGTACCACTGGAATTGTGTAACCTTGAAGGTTCTAAGTAAAACCTGCCTAGTTTCTACATAGCGTGAATCATCAGACGGGAGTACAAAATTACTTCTTCACTACCCATTTCTTACAAACAACAGCGAAACCATAACAGATCGCTAGTGCGAAAACAAAATCAACACTGCTCCGGTCCTATTATACATCATAAAACATCGCTGAGCCCAGATCTCTCTTAAATCTAATACCCAATATTTGGGGGGGCATGATGAACGGGAGTAAAGACGTTTAATTCCGGTATATGTAAATCAGTTCAAAATAAAGAAAACCCGCAAATACAAATAGAACTAATTGAGAATAAAATATCAATTGGTCCGCAGATTAGAGTGTGAATTAAGTGTCAAAGAAATTATCTGAAACTACCAGTATTCCGACAGAATCGATTTCCTGATCAGTATTAGATCAACCATAGAGTCAACACAGATGTGTGAGCCTGATCATCAACCTCCCATCAAAAACTCACCAATCATGTTTAAACCACATTTAGAAATTAGTATCTCTACTTCATTGAGATGGTGAGTTTTGCAATAAATTCATCACAAGATGGTATCTTTATCATTTGTTAACCATTTTACCTAATTGTACCTCAGGTATATCGTTGTACGGGCAGTTTGACATCATATACAACCTGCCTATACAATCTATGGACCTTTTCCTCACATAATATGTACCTTCACAGAGAAATGTATGATTAAAGAGAATGAAGAACGTGAAGTGTGCTCGATTGCGGATATAAAAAATACAGCACTTTTATTATCAATCAAAGGGAGTGAGGAAGACCCTGTCACAATTCACAAGTTACTACTTAACTATGACCTTAGTGAAGACAGTGGTCTCAAAATGAAGTCCAGGTGGACACCACAATTGTACACTGGTAACAGCATCGATGTGTTTCATAAATTGGTGCTACATGATATTGACAGATGGGAACAGAAAATGAGCAGAAACAAAAGAAATTATGTGAAGGATAATTTAACCTCACAAGAGAGGGCCGCCCTCAAAGAACTCTTAAATGATCGCAATTTAATCATTAGAGAAGCGGACAAGGGGGGCTGTATGGTGGTGATGGAAAAGGTGGACTATGACAATGAGATACTTATGCAATTATGTGATGAGTGATGTTATACCAAACTATATGGTAATCCCATACCAGGGATTACTGAAAACATCAATGATCACTTGAGAGAGTGGTGTGATTTGGGTTTGATGAATGAAGAAGAGTACAGCTACTTGGCAGTGGATCGCCCCAGGTTCCCGCGTCTCTATACTCTACCAAAGGTGCATAAGGAACTACCTTTTCCTCCAGGTAGACCGATCATTTCAGGGATTGGGGGACCAATAGAGAAACTCTCGCAGTATGTAGATGTCTACCTGAGACCCTTCGTATCAAATCTATCCTCTTATATTAGGGATACGAAGCATCTACTCAACATGCTATGCGATGTGAGGTGGGAACCGGATATGACACTGGCATCATTTGATGTAGTCTCGCTTTATACCAATATAAAACATGCGGATGGTATATGAGCGCTTAGACATTTTTTAGACAAAAGACATATTGGATTCATGGCACACTCAGATATGCTAATAGAGATGGCACAACTTATCTTGGATAACAATGCATTTCTTTTTAACGGTGAATGGTACAGACAGCTCTGCTGGACCGCGATGGGATCCAGGTTTGTGCAGTCTTTTGCCAACCTTTTTATGGGGTGGTTCGAGGCGGTGCATATCTGGGGACCTCGCGGCCGAGAGTGGATGGATGACATACACTATTGGGGTCGATATATCGACGACTGTATAATGATTTGGACGGGCACCACGCATAAACTGAAAGAGTTTTTTGGTTTTCTGAATACCAATGATTACAATATGTCGTTCACTATGGTCAATAGCAGGACGGAACTTGTTTTTCTGGACGAAGAATTGTATGTGACTGGAGATCGGATACACAGTAGAATGCATAGAAAACCTACATCTTGTAACTCCTTATTACACGCAGGCAGTTCACACCCAAAGTGTCAAATCAATTCTTTCCCGTTTGGGGAAATGCTCAGGGCACGAAGGAATTGTAGCCAGGAGCACACATTTGAGGAGAACATAAAAGACATGGAACACCGGTTTATAACACACGGGTATAGTAAGGAGGTAGTCAATAATGCTAGCAACAAAGCTCGTAAGCTTGACCGTTCTGATACACTAAAAGAAAAGAAGAAAATGGAGGTAGATGTGAGAGGAGGTCTGATCAGACTGATTACAAATTACCACCCTTTTTCTCATGAGCTGTATATAATACAAAAAAAACACTGGACGCTACGGACATCAGATAAGGATCTACAAACTAGTGTGCGGGCTAGACCAAGTATCACTTACAAGAAGGGTAACACGATACGGAGCATAGTGAGTCCTAGTTACCCCACACCACCTATACGAGGGACTTGGTTACATACAAGGAGCAATGGTTCTTATAAATGTGGTCATTGCACTATGTGCAAACTAGCCTTAGACAAAATTACAGAGTTCAGCTATAATGGGTCACGCGAATTTCAAATCAAGACACATATTGATTGCACCACGAAATATGTTGTGTACGTACTCGTATGTGGATGCGGCCAAATTTATGTAGGAAGTACAATTAGGCCAATGCAGGAGAGAATAACTGAACATTTTAGGGCAGTGAAACAACGGGATATGAGATATCCCATTGCCCAACATATGAATGAATGCACATCACAAGGCAGACATTTACAGTTCAAATTTCATGGATTACAAACGAAGTTACTTACCTTCGGGAACGATATATCTGTAAGAAACATAGGTTAGTTATAGATTCATTACCTTAGAATTACCCCCAGGCGTCAGACTGGATCTGGAAAGTTTTTTCGTCAGCAGTACCTCTGCGTGTCGGAAGGTGGCGTCGGTCGGCACCGCGTCCGTCGTTGGAGTCATGGTCGCCGGAATGACGTCGCGGTAGCTACTTAGACGCCGCCCTCACACGGTGACGTCAGTTCTTTACACGATTTTCCGCGCCAGAAACGCAGAGCCATGCAAGACACTGACCACTGGTGCAGAAAACTAGGGTCCTGAAAGGATGTCCTTAACCCTAGAAATCAGTTTGCAGAACGGGGAGGATGGGTGGGGCGGTAAGGAATCTATAACTAACCTATGTTTCTTACAGATATATCGTTACCGAAGATAAGTAACTTGTTCATCTGAAAGAAACAGTTAGTTATAGATTCCTTACCTTAGAATAGATACCCCAGCAATACCAACCCCGGAGGTGGGTCTGCGAACCAAGTTCACACCAGAAAGTCGTGGAGAACAGAACGGCCAAAGAAGCCGTCTCTCCGGACTTGGCTGTCCAGGCAGTAGTGTTTCGTAAACGTGTGCAGTGATGCCCACGTAGCTGCCTGACAGATGTCATGTAGAGGAACTCCTCGTCCCAAAGCAGTAGTGGCTGCCGTCGCCCTGCTGGAATGGGCGCGTAGCCCCACTGGAGGCTCCTTTTTTGCCAGAGAATAGCAGGCTTTAATACACAAAACGACCCATCTAGAAATGGTCCGCTTGTGTACGGCCCGACCTTTCTTGGCGCCCACGTAGCCAACAAAGAGTTGGTCATCCACCCGGAACTGTTTTGTGCGATCCAGATAGAAAGAAAGCGCACGTTTTGGGTCCAGACGGTGGAGCCTCTCTTCCTCTTTAGAAGGTTGCGGAGGCGGAAAGAAGGTGGGCCAAGTGATGGTTTGCCCGATGTGAAAAGAGGTGACCACCTTGGGAAGAAAGGATGGACGAGTCCCAGGACAACCTTGTCCGGATGTACAGCCAGAAACGGAGGTTTGGATGAAAGAGCCTGGAGCTCACTCACTCTTCTGGCATATGTGATGGCTACCAGGAATGCAGTCTTAAGAGTTAAAAGTCTTAAAGGACAGTCGTGAAGCGGCCCAAAGGGAGCGCACATCAAATAGGTCAAGACCAGATTCAAGTCCCACTGGCATAACGAAGGGAATAGGAGGAAAGAGATGACTTATGCCTTTTAAGAAACGATTTACAACCGGGGACTTGAAGAGAGAAGGCTGATCAGGAAGCCGAAGAAAGGCAGAAATGGCCGAAAGATAGCCCTTGATAGTGCCCAGAGCAGAGCCCTGCTGGGCCAAAGAAAGTAGGAACAAGAGAACCTCAGAAAGAGGGGCAGAAAGGGGATCCACAGCCTTTGCTGTGTACCATGCCACAAATTTGTTCCACCGGCAGGCGTATACCATCTTAGTGGAGGGACGCCTGGCTGCCAAGATTACATCACAAACTTCGGGAGGCAAGTCGAATGACGTCAACTGCCGCCGCTCAATCTCCACGCAAGGAGGTGGAGGCTGGACAGGTTGGGGTGGAGGACCGTCCCCTGCTGCTGCAACAGAAGATCCTCCCGAAGAGGCAGTCGAATCGGAGGATCGATGGCCATGTTGAGCAGCTCGGGATACCAGACGCTTCGTGCCCAATCCGGAGCCACCAGAATGACTTGGGCCCAGTCGCGCTTGATCTTCTTCAGCACTCTGGGCAGAAGTGGTATAGGCGGAAAGGCGTACAACAGACCGCAACTCCACTCGCGACGAAAAGTGTCACCTAGCGAGTGCCGCCTTGGAAATTCCAACGTGCAGAATTGCTGACACTGCGCGTTCTCTTCGGTGGCGAATAGATCTAACCAAAGCTCTCCCTACTATTGAAAGAGACCTTGCACCACCTCCGAGTGAAGACGCCATTCGTGATCCATCATGCACCTGCGGCTGAGTTCGTCCGCCCTGGCGTTCAGGGAACCTGCCAGGTGTTGCACCACCAGGGATATGCCCTGATGTTCCAGCCATGTCCAGAGGCGGTGGGCCTCTTGACATAGGGTTCATGACCCCACCCCGCCCTGTTTGTTGAAGTACCACATGGCGGTGGTGTTGTCCGTGAACACCTGTACTACTCTTCCCCGAACAGAGGGAAGGAATGCTTTCAGTGGAAGCCGGATCGCCCGCAGCTCCAGAAGGTTGATGTGGAGCCCAGACTCCCCCGGAGACCAGAGGCCTCTTATCTCCGCCTCTCCCATGTGGCCGCCCCATCCCAGAAGGGATGCGTCTGTCACCACTGTGTGCTCTGGTTGGGGAAGGGAGAGGGATCTGCCGTTGACCCAATCCTGGTTTGTGAGCCACCACTGCAATTGTCGTGCAGTGCCCTCTGAGATCTGGACGTAATAGGGCAGATTCCCCTGTTGTTGCGCCCACTGGAACTTCAGGTCCCACTGCAGCGCCCGCATATGCCACCTGGCATGATCGACCAGCAGGATGCAGGAGGCCATGAGGCCCAGCAGCCTCAGGGTCATTCTGACCGAAACCCGGGATAGAGGCTGAAAGATCGGAATCATAGCCCGAATATCCCGGACTCGCTGTTCGGGAGGATAAACCCGAAACTGCGTCGTGTTCAGAACCGCTCCGATGAAGAGGAGCTTCTGAGAGGGGGTCAGGTGTGACTTCGGCACGTTGATGGAGAACCCCAGCGAATGCAGGAGGTCGGCTGTAGTCTGGAGGTAGGAGACGACAGCCTGGGGCGAGCCCGCCTTCAACAGCCAGTCGTCGAGATAAGGGAAGACTGGAACCCCTGATCTGCGCAGATGAGCTGCGACCACCGCCATCACTTTCGTGAACACCCGAGGGAGGCTGGTAAGGCCAAAGGGGGGCACGGTAAACTGAAAGTGCTTGTGGCCTACCGTGAACCGCAGGTAACGCCGGTGGGCAGGCAGGACGGGGATGTGAAAATAAGCGTCCTGCAAGTCCAACGCTACCAACCAGTCTCCAGGGTCGAGGGCAGACAAGACCTGAGCGAGCGTCAACATTTTGAACTTCTCCTTCCGGAGGAAGCGGTTGACGTTCCTGAGATCCAAGATAGGACGCAGGCCCTAGTCCTTCTTGGGTACCAGAAAGTAGTGGGAATAACAACCACGACCTACTTCTGGGACAGGAACGCGCTCGATGGCTCCCCTGGCCAAGAGAGCCGAGACTTCCTGTTGGAGAAGGCCCAGATGATCCTCCGACATACGATGGTACCGAGGTGGCATGGCTGGAGGAGTAGCCTCGAAGGGGAGGGAGTAGCCCCTTCGGATTATCTGCAAAACCCACCTGTCCGACGTGATGGTGCGCCAGTGGGGGAGGTGATGGCGGATCCTGCTGCCCACTGGCGTTTGATGGCCCTGTAGCACAAGTTACTAACTTGTGTAACGATATATCTGTAAGAGACAGTAGTTCGTGACAGATTCCTTACCTTAGAATATCCCCAGGCGTCAGGCTGGATCCGGAAAGTTTTTGCGTAGCAGTACCCTTGCGCGTCGGTAGGCGGCGTCGTGCGGCTCCGCGTCCGTCGTCGGCGTCGTGATCGCCGGGATAACGTCGCGGGCAGTACTTAGACGCCGCCCCTGCGCGCTGACGTCAGTTCTGTACACGACTTTCCGCGCCAGGAACGCAGAGCCATGCAAGAAGCTGACATAGGTGTCTGAAAAATACTAGGGCCCTGAAAGGGATGTCCTTAACCCTAGAAATCAGTTCGCAGAACGGGGGATGGGTGGGGCGGTAGGAATCTGTCACTAACTACTGTCGCTTACAGATATATCGTTACACAAGTTAGTAACTTGTGCATCTGAAAGAGACACGTTAGTGACAGATTCCTTACCTTAGAATAGATACCCCAGCAATACCAACCCCGGTGGTGGGTCTGCGAACAAAGATCAGACAAGGAAGTCCCGGAGGACAGAACAGCCAAAGAAGCCGTCCCTCCGGACCTGACTGTCAAGGCAGTAATGCTTTGTAAATGTGTGCAGCGAGGCCCACGTAGCTGCCTGACAGATATCCTGCAGCGGAACACCGCGGCCTAAAGCCGTGGTAGCAGCCGTTGCCCTGGTGGAATGGGCACGCAGCCCAACAGGAGGCTCCTTCTTAGCCAAAGAACAGCAGGCTTTGATACACAAGGTTACCCAGCGGGAGATGGTTCTCTTGTGCACCGCCCGACCTTTTTGGCGCCCACGTAGCCAACAAAGAGCTGGTCATCCACCCGGAAGTGTTGTGTGCGGTTGATATAAAAGGAAAGCGCACGTTTTGGGTCCAGACGGTGGAGCCTCTCTTCCTCTCTGGAAGGATGCGGAGGCGGAAAGAAGGTGGGCAAAGTGATGGTCTGCCCAATGTGGAATGCAGTAACCACCTTTGGCAAGAAGGACGGACGCGTCCTAAGAACAACCTTGTCTGGATGGACAGACAGAAAGGGAGGTTTGCATGATAGAGCCTGGACCTCACTCACCCGCCGAGCGGACGTGATGGCCACCAGAAAGGCTGTCTTCAGAGTCAGAAGACGAAGAGGACAGTTATGTAAAGGCTCAAAGGGAGCGCACATAAGAAAGGTAAGAACCAAGTTCAAGTCCCACTGAGGCATTACAAACGGAACAGGAGGGAAGAGGTGTGTAATGCCTTTTAAGAACCTGTTAACAGGGGACTTGAAAAGGGAGGGCTGATCAGGAAGCCTGAGGAAGGCCGAGATGGCACAAAGATAGCCCTTGATGGTACCCAGGGCAGAACCCTGTTGGGCCAGGGAAAGAAGGAACAGAAGAACCTCAGAAAGAGGGGCAGAAAGAGGGTTCACAGCCTTTGCTCTGCACCATGCCACAAACTTGTTCCACCTGCAGGCGTATACCACCTTAGTGGAGGGACGCCTGGCTGCCAGAATCACATCACAAACTTCGGGAGGCAAGTCGAAAGGAATCAACTGCCGCCGCTCAATCTCCACGCAAGCAGGTGGAGGCTGGACAGGTTCGGGTGGAGGACCGTCCCCTGCTGCTGCGACAGAAGATCCTCCCGAAGAGGCAGACGGATCGGGGGATCGACGCTCATACTGAGTAGCTCGGGATACCAAACTCTTCGAGCCCAGTCCGCAGCCACAAGGATGACTTGGGCCCGGTCGCGCCGAATCTTCTTCAACACTCTGGGTAGAAGTGGTATAGGCGGAAAGGCGTACAACAGACCGCTACTCCACTCGCGACGAAAAGCGTCGCCGAGCGAGTGCCGCCTTGGAAATTCCAAAGCGCAGAACTGATGACATTGCGCGTTCTCTTCGGTGGCGAATAGATCTAACCAAGGCTCTCCCCACTGTAGAAAGAGTCCTTGCGCCACTTCCGAGTGAAGACGCCATTCGTGATCCATCATGCACCTGCGGCTGAGTTCGTCCGCCCTGGCGTTCAGGGAACCTGCCAGGTGTTGAACCATCAGGAACATGCCCTGATGGTCCAGCCATGTCCAGAGGCGCAGAGCCTCCTGACAGAGGGTCCACGACCCCACCCCGCCTTGTTTGTTGCAGTACCACATGGCGGTGGTGTTGTCTGTGAACACCTGCACTACCTTCCCTTTGACAGAGGGAAGGAATGCCTTGAGTGCAAGTCGGATCGCCCGGAGCTCCAGAAGGTTGATATGGAGCCGGGACTCCGCCGGAGACCAGAGGCCTCTGATCTCCGCCTCTCCCATGTGACCGCCCCATCCCAGAAGGGACGCGTCCGTCACAACTGTGTGCTCTGGCTGGGGAAGGGAGAGGGATCTGCCCATGACCCATTGCCGGTTCGAGAGCCACCACTGCAACTGTTTTGCAGTCCCCTCCGAGATCTGGACGTGATCGGACAGGTTGCCCTGGTGCTGCGCCCACTGGAACTTCAGGTCCCACTGCAGAGCCCGCATATGCCATCTGGCATGATCGACCAGCAGGATGCAAGAGGCCATGAGGCCCAGCAGCCTCAGGGTCATCCGTACCGAAACCCAGGATAAAGGCTGAAAGATCGGAATCATAGCCTGAATATCCCAGACTCGCCGTTCGGGAGGATAGGCCCGAAACTGCGTCGTGTCCAGAACTGCTCCGATGAAAAGGAGCTGTGGAGAAGGAATCAGATGCAACTTCGGCACATTGATGGAGAACCCCAGCGAGTGCAGGAGTTCGGCCGTAGTCTGGAGGTGGGAGACGACTGCCTGGGACGAGCCCGCCTTCAGCAGCCAGTCGTCGAGGTAGGGGAAGACTGGAACCCCTGCCCGGCGCAGATGAGCTGCGACCACCGCCATCACTTTCGTGAACACCCGAGGGGCACTTTTAAGGCCAAAGGGGAGCACGGTGAACTGAAAATGCTCGAGGCCTACCGTGAACCGCAGGTAACGCCGGTGGGCCGGCAGGTTGGGGATGTGAAAATAAGCGTCCTGCAAGTCCAACGCTACCAACCAGTCTCCAGGGTCGAGGGCAGTCAAGACCTGAGCTAGGGTGAGCACCTTGAACTTCTCCTTCCGGAGGAAGCGATTGACGTTCCGGAGGTCCAAGATAGGACGCATGTCCTCCTTGTCCGTTTTGGGCACCAGAAAGTAGTGGGAGTAGCAACCACGTCCTACTTCTGGGGTCGGAACATGCTCGATGGCCCTCTTGGCCAAGAGGGCCGTGACTTCCTTCTGCAGAAGCACCAAGTGATCCCCTGACATGCGGTGGAATTGAGGTGGCATGGCTGGGGGGGTGGTCTCGAAGGGGAGGGAGTAGCCCCTTCGGACAATGTCCAAGACCCACCTGTCCGAGGTGATGGCACGCCAGTGGTGAAGGTGATGGCAGACCCTGCCCCCTACTGGCGTGCTGTGCACCTGAAAAGAAGGACTAGGAGGGCTTGGAAGCCGCGGACGGGGCGGGGTTGGTGGCCTGACCCGCACGCTGGTTGCCCGATCCGCCACGGCGGAAGCCACGTCCTCGGCCACGCGAAGACGCTTGCTGCGCGGGCCGGTGGCTGGGCAGCGGACGTGACTGGGCGCCCCTTCCGTGGCCACGAAAGGGGCGAAAAGGTGAGGTTAGCGGAGGGCGCACAGCAGAAAGGCCCAGGGACTTGGCAGTAGCATGGTCTGCTTTGGAACCAAAAAGACCGACTCCATCAAAGGGCATGTCCATGAGTGTATTCTGGACATCACCCGAGAAACCAGTTGTTCTCAGCCAGGCGTGGCCACGCAGCGCCACCGTCGTTGCAAGCGATCTGCCCAGCGAGTCGGCGGTATCAAGGCCACAACGTATGGTGAACTTTGCCGCATCCCTACCTTCCGCAATGGTGCGGGTAAGCAGTGTCTGGACCTCCTCAGAACACTGGGGCAAAACAGCCGCCACCGAATCCCACAGGGAGTGGGTATATCGGCCCAAAAGGCAAGCGGTGTTGACGGACCGCAAGCCAGCACTGGAGGAAGAAAAAGCCTTCTTCCCAAACTGGTCCAGGCGTTTGGATTCCCTATCCGGAGGGGCGGTAGGGAAGGCGGTTTGGGAGGCAGAGGCTTGGACAACCAAGCTCTCGGGGGTGGGATGTTGAGAGAGAAACAAGGGGTCGCCCGGAGCAGGGCGATGGCGTCGGGCCACGTTCCTATCCACAGGAGCCCCTGTGGTGGGCTTGGACCAGGTGCCCAAAAGAACGTCAGATAGTGCATCATTAAACTGCAGCACAGTCTCCGAGGAGGAAGCTGCCGGCTGAAGCACTTCCGTCAGGAGATTAGTCCTGACAGCCACAGTAGGCAATTGGAGGTGCAAGGCTCCAGCTGCTCTACGCAACACCGTTGCGAAATTTGCTCCCTCCTCCGTAGCCACGGGAGGAGACAGCATGCCAGCGTCAGGGGAAGTGTCTAGACCACTGGCATCCCCAAGTTCCTCTGCCCAGTCCTGATCATACTCACACTGCTGTGTGAGAGGGTCTTCCGACCCCTCCCAGCTCTCCTGGTCCTCCTCTGGTTCAAAGTAGGGAGGAGGAGGGACATCTGGGACCCAAGGTCTCATCGGCGCCGGAGCCGGCGTCGAGTGACGTCGGTCCGGCTCCATGTCCGGAACCGGAGAGAACCGGGGAACGACGCCGGCCGGAACCCCGGGCGGCGTCAGGAACGGCACTGGGGACATCGGCGCCGGCGGAGGCGTGGTTAGGTCAACCGGCGTCGATCGGGGTTGCGGTACCACCGGAGCCAGGATCGAGGCCGGGGCCGGAGCCGAGGCCGGGATCAAGGCTGGCGGGACAGGCGACGCCGGGACCGGAGTCGTCGGCGACGCCGGAGCAACCCCATCAGGGCCCGCGGGGCCCGAAGGCGCACCGGAGGGACCTTGAGGCCCGAAGAGGCGGGCCATGGCCAACAGGAATTCCTGTATCTCGGCCGGAGTTGCCCCCGAACCCGGGAAGGACGGGTAATGCGGGGGCGCGCCACAGGCACATCCGGAGCCGCGGGGACGGTGCCGACAGGGGCCTCAGCCGAGTCGCGAGACCAGCGAGGCGAAGTCTTAGAGCGATGGTGCTTTTTAGATTTCTTGTGCTTCGACTTACCCGAGGAGTGCGAAGACTTGGACTCCGACGACCGGCAGGGGCTCCGCGACCGGCCCCTCGACCTCTCACGGGACCGGGGCTTGGTGCGGCGCGGAGCCGACTGCCGGACCTCGAGGAGCTTTCGAGACCGCTCTCGCAAAGCCTTCGGGTGTAAGGCCCGGCAGTCAGGGCACGACTTCGTGTCGTGGTCTCGGCCGAGACAGTAGAGACACTAAGTGCGGGTCTGTGATCGACATCATTTGACCACAGACATCGCATGGCTTCAAGCCGGGCATCCCTACCGACACCTAGGAGTCGAGAAGACTCGAAAAGAAACAGTGAAAAAATCACCAAAAATTGTGTCAAAAATTGACTAGGGCACTGCTCTTCCTGGATCTGCGCTTACTGGCGCGGAAAAAGAAGAACTGACGTCAGCGCGCAGGGGTGGCGTCTAAGTACTGCCCGCGACGTCATCCCGGCGATGCCGACGACGGACGCGGAGCCGCACGACGCCGCCTACCTTCGCGCAAGGGTACTGCTACGCAAAAACTTTCCGGATCCAGCCTGACGCCTGGGGATATTCTAAGGTAAGGAATCTGTCACTAACGTGTCTCTTTCAGATATGTCAGACTAGGAAGGTTTGGAGGCTGCTGCAGAGGGGGGGTTAGTGGACTGGCCCGCCCGCTGGCCCCCTGAACCACGGCGGTGGTTCCCACGTCCCCGGCCACGCGAAGGTTGGGGAACTTGCGCCGGCCTGTGGCTCTGGGCGGAACGTAGTGGGGCACCCCTTCCGTAGCCACGAAAGGGGCGAAAAGCAGACTGTGCAGGGCGGCTGGAGAGGCCCAAGGACTTGGCCGTAGCCCGTGAGTCCTTGAAACGCTCTAGAGCGTTGTCTGCTTTGTCGCCAAAAAGGAGACGGCCATCAAAGGGCATGTCTATAAGGGTGTTCTGGACATCCCCAGAAAAGCCAGTCGATCTCATCCAGGCGTAGCGTCGAAGGGCTACCGACGTGGAAATCGTCCTGCCTAGAGAGTCGGCGGTATCCAGCCCACAACAGATGGTAAACTTTGCTGCATCCCTCCCGGCGGCAACAGCCTGGGAGAGTACTGTCCGAGCCTCCTCCTGGACACTGAGGCAGCACTTGCGCAACTGTGTCCCACACAGAGTGGGAATAACGGCCCAAAAGACATGCAGTGTTTACCGACCGCAGCCCCAAGCTGGCGGAAGAAAACATCTTCTTCCCAAGCTGATCCAGCTTCTTGGATTCCCTATCTAGTGGAGCGTTAGGGAATGCGCCCTTGGAAGTAGAGGCTTGGACCACCAAGCTCTCAGGGGTGGGGTGTTGGGAGAGGAAAGTGGGGTCGCCCGGGGCCGGGCAGTGGCGTCGGGCAATCATCTTATCCACGAGAGCCCCCTTGTTGGGCCTGGACCAGCTGCCCAAAAGGACGTCAGTGAGGGCTTCATTGAACGGCAGCAGGGGCTCCGAAGAGCTCGCTTGCGGTTGACGCACCTCTGTCAGGAGGTTAGTCCTGACCGCCACTGTAGGGAGCTCGAGGTGGAGAGCATCAGCCGCCCTACGCAACACCACTGGGTATGACGCTCCCTCCTCCTTAGCCACGGTAGGAGGAGACAACATGCCAAGGTATGGGGAAGTATCAAGACCACCGTCATCCCCCAGGTCCTCTCTCCATTCCGGATCATACTCCAACTGGTCTGTCAGAGGGTCTCCTGACCCCTCCCAGTCCTCCTCCTCGTCCTCTGGGTGCCAATCTGGTCTAAAAGGGACCCCAGGAGTGAACAGGGGCACAAAAACCCCACCCAGCACCGGATCCGGCATCGGGTGACGCCGGTCCGGCTCCGTGTCCACATCAGGATGGAGGCCGGGGTCGACGACCGGCATCGAATGCGGGTGCGGTGCCGGAGGAAGCGGCGCCGGTGGAGGCGTAATGAGGTCAACTAGCACCGATCCGGATCCAGGCCTGGATCCATGGGGAGCCTGCGGCGCCGGGGCCGGAGCCGCCGGCGGAGAAGGCCTAGGCCCCCCAACCGAGTCCGCGGGCCCGAAGGCGCGCTGACGGGTTCGGGCTGCCCAAAGATGGCGTGCAGTGCCTCATAAAATTTACGAAGCTGGGCAGGAGTCGCTCCGGGTCCCGGGAAGGGAGGGAAACTGAGTCGGCTCTTCGGGCTCCGCACGAGGAGCCGCGGGAGGGGCACCGCCCGCATCCCTCGTCGCGTCAGCCAACCGACGGGGAGAAGTCGAAGAGCGACGATGCTTCTTCGACTTCTTCTTGTGCTTCGACTTACCTGACCCCGAGTGCGAATACTTAGAAGACGAGTGGTGATGGCTCCGCGACCGGTCCCTCGCGACCGGGACCTCGAACGGCGCGGAGCCGACTGCCGGCGCTCAAGAAGCTTTCGGGACCGCTCCCGCAAAGCCTTCGGAGCCATGGACTGGCAGTCGGAGCACAACTTGGGGTCATGGTCGTGCTCCAGGCAAAAGAGGCACACGCGGTGCGGATCCGTCACCGACATCAGTTGGACCCTTGACCTTGCCAGGTAGGTCGCTCCCCCACCACACAGCTCCGCCTGTGTTGTCCGCCCGCTGCTGCTGCTGGTAAGCTCGCCCCTTCGCTTGTGGCCTCGGTGCCCGTATTTCTTGCTTTCTGTCTCTCCATTTTTCCTTCTGTGCCCCTCGCTGCCCCATTGTACTGTGCCCGTATTTCTCTGTTTGTCTTCTCTCCATTTTTCCTTCTGTGCCCCTCGCTGCCCCATTGTACTGTGACCGTATTTCTCTGCTTGTTTTCTCTCCCCATTTTTCCTTCTGTGCCCCTCGCTGCCCCATTGTACTGTGACCGTATTTCTCTGCTTGTTTTCTCTCCCCATTTTTCCTTCTGTGCCCCTCGCTGCCCCATTGTACTGTGCCCGTATTTCTCTGTTTGTTTTCTCTCCCCATTTTTCCTTCTGTGCCCCTCGCTGCCCCATTGTACTGTGCCCGTATTTCTCTGTTTGTTTTCTCTCCCCATTTTTCCTTCTGTGCCCCTCGCTGCCCCATTGTACTGTGACCGTATTTCTCTGCTTGTTTTCTCTCCCCATTTTTCCTTCTGTGCCCCTCGCTGCCCCATTGTACTGTGCCCGTATTTCTCTGTTTGTTTTCTCTCCCCATTTTTCCTTCTGTGCCCCTCGCTGCCCCATTGTACTGTGCCCGTATTTCTCTGTTTGTTTTCTCTCCCCATTTTTCCTTCTGTGCCCCTCGCTGCCCCATTGTACTGTGACCGTATTTCTCTGCTTGTTTTCTCTCCCCATTTTTCCTTCTGTGCCCCTCGCTGCCCCATTGTAATTTGACCGTATTTCTCTGCTTGTTTTCTCTCCCCATTTTTCCTTCTGTGCCCCTCGCTGCCCCATTGTACTGTGCCCGTATTTCTCTGTTTGTTTTCTCTCCCCATTTTTCCTTCTGTGCCCCCGCTGCCTCTCTCCATTCCCGCCGCTGCGTCCCTGCGGCCCCGCCCCTGACTGCCCATTCGCTGCCCCTGCCTCCCGCCTCCCAGCTGCTCCTCCCTCCCACCTCCCCATATATGGCGGCCGCGCAGCGGACGTGCGCAGCGGGCGCGCCTAAGGCAAGCCCGTCTGCGCCCGTCCGCGACTGGACCGCACCCAGTGCCAGAACCCCTGGACCGCGCGCCCCCGCTCCAGCCTCGAGGACCGACCGCCGATACGATGCCACCACACTCCACGCCCTCAACCCCGGACGGACGCACAACTGCTTCAAGGCCGCCCCGAAACGCACCCATGGTCCCTTCAGCTGCCGGAACTGCAGCTACACCAGCCTCAGAGCCACCGAGGCGCCCGCCAAGAAGGACCTCAACCACCTCCGGTGCATCCTACTGAACACCCGCTCTGCACGCAAACACGCCGTCGAGCTCTGGGACCTGCTCGACACATCATCACCAGACGTCGCCTTCCTGACAGAGACCTGGATGAACGACTCCTCCGCCCCCGACATCGCCATAGCCATCCCAGACGGCTATAAGATCACCCGCAGAGACCGCATCAACGCAGTAGGAGGAGGAATCGCCATCGTCCAAAAGAACACCATCAGGGTCTCGACCAGCACCGACGACACTCTCAGCACCGCCGAACACATGCACTTCCAGATCCACAAGGACCCCAACACCACCCTTAGAGGCACCCTTGTCTACAAACCCCCTGGGCCCCGACCCCAGTTCAGCGACTCCATCGCCGACTTCATCAGCACGCACGCCCTGACCTCTACCGACTACATCCTCCTCGGAGACTTGAACTTTTACCTGGAGAACAACAACGACAGCAACTCCACCACCCTGATCGACAGCCTCGCCAACCTCGGCCTGAGCCAGCTCGTCACAACACCGACCCACTGCGCTGGCCACACGCTTGACCCCATCTTCTCCTCAAGCTCCCACGTCTCCTTCAGCCACACCACGGAACTCCTCTGGACCGACCACCGCTGCATCCATTTCACCTTCCAGAAACTCACCACACACCACCGCACCCAACAGATCCCACGCCGCTGCTGGAGCAAAGTCACCGAAGACCAACTCCGGGCAACCCTCGCTCTCAGCCCTCCCTCCGACCCATCCAACACCGACGACGCTGCCTGCAACCTCAGACGATGGATGGACAACTGTGCCAACACCCTCGCCCCGCTGAAAAAGCTCACCTACAGCGACACCACCAAAAGAGCCAGCTGGTTCACCTCGGAACTCCTAGCTTCCAAGCGTACCTGCCGGAAACTAGAGAAGAAATGGCACAGCGATAAGACACCGGACAGCCACACAGCCCACAAAGACGCCATCCGTAACCACCACCACCTCATCAGGTCCGCCAAGAGAATCTCCTTCAAAGACCGCCTCGACAACAACGCACACAACAGCAAGGAGCTTTTCAACATCGTGAAGGAACTCTCCAATCCCAGCTCCAACACCAACGACATCCCGCCGTCGCAACCCCTGTGCGATTCCCTCGCCACCTTCTTTCACCGCAAGATCGCCGACATCCACGACAGCTTCAACACCCAGACAACCCCAACTAAGATCGATACACCAGACCCGCCACACACCATCGACCACGACCCCCTGCCAGCCTGGGCCAGCGTGAACATCGAGGACACCATCAAGACCATGAGCACAATACACTCCGGCTCCCCGTCAGACCCTTTCCCGCACCACATCTTCAACAAAGCCAGCAGCTCCATCGCACCCCACCTGTGCAACATCATCAACCTCTCCTTCGAGACCGCGACCTTCCCAGAGAGCTGGAAACACGCAGAGATCAACGCCCTACTCAAAAACCCAAGGCGGACCCGAGAGACCTCAAGAACTTCCGGCCCATCTCTCTGCTTCCGTTCCCAGCCAAGGTCATCGAGAAGATCGTCAACAAACAGCTAACCCGATACCTCGAAGAAAACAGCATCCTGGACCCATCCCAATCAGGGTTCCGCAGCAACCACAGCACTGAGACTGCCCTCATCGCCGCCACCGACGACATCAGGATCCTGCTGGACAATGGCGAGACCGCAGCCCTCATCCTGCTGGACCTCTCCGCCGCCTTCGACACTGTCTGCCACCGCACTCTACGCGCACGCCTCCACGACGCAGGGATCCGAGACAAGGCCCTGGAATGGACCACCTCCTTCCTCGACGGCAGAACCCAGAGAGTCCGCCTCCCAACCTTTCCGATCCGAAGCCTCCGAGATCATCTGCGGCGTACCCCAGGGATCGTCCCTCAGCCCAACACTGTTCAACATCTACATGGCCCCGCTCGCACGCATCGCCAGACAACACGACCTCAACATTATCTCCTACGCCGACGACACTCAACTGATCCTCTCCCTCACCAAGGACCCCTCGCCGCCAAAGCCAAACTCCATGACGGAATGAAGGCCGTCGCCGATTGGATGAAGATCAGCCGACTAAAGCTGAACACGGACAAAACGGAGGTCCTCATCCTCGGCTCCAACCCCTCAGCCTGGGACGACTCCTGGTGGCCAACGACGCTGGGAGCAGCCCCGACACCCACCGACCACGCACGCAACCTGGGAGTCATCCTCGACTCAACGCTCTCCATGACCAAGCAAGTCAACGCAGTCTCCTCCTCCGGCTTCAACACCCTCCGCATGCTTCGCAAGATCTACAGGTGGATCCCGACAGATACAAGAAGAACAGTCACCCAGGCCCTCGTCAGTAGCAGACTTGACTATGGGAACGCCCTCTACGCGGGAGCCCCGGCCAAGCTCATCAAGCGACTACAACGCATACAAAACGCCTCCGCACGACTGATCCTCGACGTACCACGCCACAGCCACATCACCCCCCACTTGAGGAACCTGCACTGGCTCCCCGTCGACAGGAGGATCACCTTCAAACTCCTCACCCACGCACACAAGGCACTCCACAAAACTGGCCCAGCCTACCTCAACAGACGACTCTTCTTCTACGTCCCCAACCGCCAGCTCCGCTCCGCCGACCTCTCCCTCGCCACCGTCCCCCGAATCCGAAGAACAACCACCCGCGGCAGATCCTTCTCACACCTCGCCGCCAAGACCTGGAACACCCTTCCACTAAGCCTACGAAAGACCCAAGACCTGCTGACCTTCAGGAGGCTACTCAAGACCTGGCTGTTCGACCAGTAGCAGCATCCCCCCCCCCCTTCCCTCTCCCCAGCGCCTTGAGACCCTCGCGGGTAAGTAGTGCGCTCTACAAATTCTGTGATTGATTGATTGGTTACAGGAACCACAAGCCTTGAAGCTGGGCATCCCTACGTGCACTAGGAGTCGTTAGGACTCAAAAAGACGTCAACAAAAGTCGCTCAAAAAGTTCAGTCAAAAAATTACTGGAGGTACCGCTCTCTCCGGATCTGCGCTGGCTGGCGCGGAAAAAGAAAGAACTGACGTCAGCGCGCGAGGGCGGCGTCTAAGTAGCTACTGCGACGTCATTCTGGCGACCACGACACCAAGGACGGACGTGGAGCCGACCGATGCCACCTTCCGACACGCAGAGGTACTGCTGACGAAAAAACTTTCCGGATCCAGTCTGACGCCTGGGGGTAATTCTAAGGTAAGGAATCTATAACTAACCTATGTTTCTTACAGATATATCGTTACCGAAGGTAAGTAACTAGTTCGTTTGTAATCCATGAAATTTGAACTGTAAATGTCTGCCTTGTGATGTGCATTCATTCATATGTTGGGCAATGGGATATCTCATATCCCGTTGTTTCACTGCCCTAAAATGTTCAGTTATTCTCTCCTGCATTGGCCTGATTGTACTTCATACATAAATTTGGCCGCATCCACATACGAGTACGTACACAACATATTTCGTGGAGCAATCAATATGTGTCTTGATTTGAAATTCGCGTGACCCATTATAGCTGAACTCTGTAATTTTGTCTAAGGCTAGTTTGCACATAGTGCAATGACCACATTTATAAGAACCATTGCTACTTCATGTAACCAAGTCCCTCGTATAGGTGGTGTGGGGTAACTAGGACTCACTATGCTCCGTATCGTGTTACCCTTCTTGTAAGTGATACTTGGTCTAGCCCGCACACTAGTTTGTAGATCCTTATCTGATGTCAGTAGCGTCCAGTGTTTTTTTGTATTATATACAGCTCATGAGAAAAAGGGTGGTAATTTGTAATCAGTCTGTTCGGACCTCCTCTCACATCTACCTCCATTTTCTTCTTTTCTTTTAGTGTAACAGAATGGTCAAGCTTACGAGCTTTGTTGCTAGCACTATTGACTACCTCCTTACTATACCCGTGTGTTATAAACCGGTGTTCCATGTCTTTTATGTTCTCCTCAAATGTGTGCTCCTGGCTACAATTCCTTCGTGCCCTGAGCATTTCCCCAAACGGGATAGAATTGATTTGACACTTTGGGTGTGAACTGCCTGCGTGTAATAAGGAGTTACAAGATGTAGGTTTTCTATGCATTCTACTGTGTATCCGATCTCCAGTCACATACAATTCTACGTCCAGAAAAACAAGTTCCGTCCTGCTATTGACCATAGTGAACGACATATTGTAATCATTGGTATTCAGAAAACCAAAAAACTCTTTCAGTTTATGCGTGGTGCCCGTCCAAATCATTATACAGTCGTCGATATATCGACCCCAATAGTGTATGTCATCCGTCCACTCTCGGCCGCGAGGTCCCCAGATATGCACCGCCTCAAACTACCCCATAAAAAGGTTGGCAAAAGACGGCGCAAACATGGATCCCATCGCGGTCCAGCAGAGCTGTCTGTACCATTCACCGTTAAAAAGAAATGCATTGTTATCTAAGATAAGTTGTGCCATCTCCATTAGCATATCTGAGTGTGCCATGAATCCAATCTGTCTTTTGTCTAAAAAATGTCTAAGCGCTCATATACCATCCGCATGTTTTATATTGGTATGAAACGAGACTACATCAAATGATACCAGTGTCATATCCGGTTCCCACCTCACATCGCATAGCATGTTGAGTAGATGCTTCGTATCCCTAATATAAGAGGGTAGATTTGATACGAAGGGTCTCAGGTAGACATCTACATACTGCGAGAGTTTCTCTGTTGGTCCTCCAATCCCCGAAATGATCGGTCTACCCGGAGGAAAAGGTAGTTCCTTATGCACCTTTGGTAGAGTATAGAGACACGGGAACCTGGGGCGATCCACTGCCAAGTATCTGTACTCTTCTTCATTCATCAAACCCAAATCACACCACTCTCTCAAGTGATCATTGATGTTTTTAGTAATCCCTGGTATGGGATTACCATATAGTTTGGTATAACATCTCTTGTCACTTAATTGCGTAAGTATCTCATTGCCATAGTCCACCTTTTCCATCACCACCATACAGCCCCCCTTGTCCGCTTCTTTAATGATTAAATTGCGATCATTTGAGAGTTCTTTGAGGGCGGCCCTCTCTTGTGAGGTTAAATTATCCTTCATATAATTTCTTTTGTTTCTGCTCATTTTCTGTTCCCATCTGTCAATATCATGTAGCACCAGTTTATGAAACACATCGATGCTGTTACCAGTGTGCAATTGTGGTGTCCACCTGGACTTCATTTTGAGACCACTGTCTTCACTAAGGTCATAATTAAGTTCCAAATCTTGTAGTAACTTGTGAATTGTGACAGGGTCTTCCTCACTCTCTGTGATTGATAATAAAAGTGCTGCATTTTTGATATCCGCAATCGAACACACTCCAGATGTCATTTCAAGTTCATCATTCTCTTTAATCATACATTTGTCTGAAATTTTTTATTTTTATTTCAACTGTCTTACAAATCTATACAAATCCACCTTCATGTCAACAGTATTATATATTTTAACTGGACAAAAACTCATGCCTCTACGTAAAACAGAGATCATTTCACTTGTTAGTACTTTGTTAGACAGATTGATAACCTTTATATCCATCATTGTACCCTCGTTCATTTCTGTTTGTTCCAAGACCTTGTTTGCATGCCATGCCTCTCCCCTAGTGTGGTTCCCCCCTCTGCACCCTCTTCTTGTTTTTCTGGATCCCTTCCCCTTGGTCTTGTGTTTAGATCTTTGTTGCCCATTCTGATCCTCCACACCTCCCTTAAAAAAGCATTGGACTGATGTGAAGTGCCCTCTCCAGGGTCCTCATCCCCACTACTAGATATGTTACTAGTTGAGGTCGCACTCTTCTCACTTATCGAAGATGCTCTACTCATTCCTGTAGTTGTGTCTTGTCTGATTAAATGGTCAAACCTCTTGGCAAAAGTAAACACTCTCCCGTTAAGGTAATCTGCCTCGTCCCTTTTGAGCTTCCACGCCTTGCGTTGTTTGATTTCCTCCTCATGTCTATTTAGGATACCCTCCAGGATGTCATAATTCTTTTTAGTAGGCTCCTCTAAGTTCAGACCTGCAATCTCCTTCTCTAATGTGTCTATCTCAATAGCTAGTTTGTCTATCCCAATAGCTAGTTTATCCACCTTTCTGCTTGCATTCTCTATAAGTATATTCATCAAGTTATTAGAGTTACTGGTAAGCTCCTTTTCCCATTGTGAAAGGAGATCTTCCTCCAAGTCGTCATAGGTTGTAAAGATCTGTGAGCGCAGACCACGTGGTACTCTGCCCAGCCTCCGATATTGTTTTAACCTGGCCCCGTCCCACCATTTTGATGCTTCAGTTTTCTTCAGCCTCTCTAACCCTACAAATTTTTGTTTCAAACCATCCTTCTGCTTTGTGCTGCCCTGGGTCACTGCTTTATTAATAGCAACTCCTGCACTTAGGTCTTTGAATAAGTCCTCCGCTACCTTGTCTCTATCCTTTCTTGTACTCATTTTAAAGTGATCCCGACTTTTTCTATTCTTCTCGGGGAATAAGAGGTGCTGCAAGCCCACAGTCTTAATTTGCAATCGGGTGTGGCTGGGCCACTTGCGCAAACCTTGTACGCATTCCCACAGTAACTGCACGTATATTCAATTTCGTGGTGCTTCAAGGGAGAGAGCGGCCACCTGCGCTCTCACAGTAACTGAGAAAACCCAGTCCTCGCAAAATACAGAAAGTCCCAAGCAACCAACTCAAATAACAATCATAAATATTAAGTGAGTTCAAATCTTCTTGCTTTCAGATCGATTTATTCCTTCAATCCACATTCTTTAGTAGTCCCCTGTAGTGAGTTTTTGATGGGAGGTTGATGTTCAGGCTCACACATCTGTGTTGACTCTATGGTTGATCTAATAAGGATCAGTAAATAGATTCTCTCGGAATACTGGTAGTTTCAGATAATTTCTTTGACACTTAATTCACACTCTAATCTGCGGACCAATTGATATTTTATTCTCAATTAGTTCTATTTGTATTTGCGGGTTTTCTTTATTTTGAACTAATTTACATATACCGGAATTAAACGTCTTTACTCCCGTTCATCATGCCCCCCCAAATATTGGGTATTAGATTTAAGAGAGATCGGGGCTCAGCGATGTATTATGATGTATAATAGGACCGAAGCAGTGTTGATTTTGTTTTTGCACTATCGATCTGTTATGGTTTCGCTGTTGTTCGTAAGAAATGGGTAGTGAAGAAGTAATTTTGTACGCTCGTCTGATGATTCACGCTATGTATAAACTAGGCAGGTTTTACTTAGAACCTTCAAGGTTACACAATTCCAGTGGTACGGCTGTAGCACATTACATGCAAAGGATCGACGTACTATAGCTGCCATCTTGCTATGACAGCGTACACTATACGC
Organism: Calotriton arnoldi; assembly: GCA_963921515.1. Classification (NCBI taxonomy): domain Eukaryota; kingdom Metazoa; phylum Chordata; class Amphibia; order Caudata; family Salamandridae; genus Calotriton; species Calotriton arnoldi. The sequence goes on along the minus strand of CAWUFW010001358.1, from coordinate 2,108,358 downwards.
GGATGCACATACATAATGGACGTAAAACAAGTGCAAATGCTAGATTTTTAATACAATCGATTTGTTACAACAATGCGATATGTATCAATGAATGATATGGACAGGGTTTTCCATTTGAGATATTCAAGTGAGGAGAATTGTGTAAACACCCGCCATCTTAGTATAACCGTTGTCTGGATATGATGAAGTGAGGGGCAGACATCTTATGTAAGGGTTCGCGGACATTTGAGCTGTAAACTTGCGTGGTAGCTTATGGATTGCAAATTCATTGGAAAGAGTGGAACAATAGCACAAATAAACATTGAAGCAGTAATCTAGAGGATGACGTTGAGCCGCATTAGGGAGTAATTGAACGTGATGATTCTAACTCGTATCACTATATAAGACGAATACAATATGGCGCCCGTACACCACGCCGGGATGGATAGTCCAAGGAGTACTATCCTTTATACAGGTACGTGGGGCAGTTCGTATCCCTGTACAGTGGGGTAGTAGACGGCCATATACTGGCAATATTGAAACAGATAGATGACGGGTTTTGGGTTTTTTGCGGGGGTAAGTTTTCTACCTACATATACTACCTACATATACTGGGTTTGTTGAAGCTATAGGGCAATATTTGGCGTTTTGGATGTTGGGTTATTGACACGCGCACACGGGAATGTCCGTAGATTTTAGAATGGTAGTGGGACGATGCGCAGCTATTTGTGCACATTAGTTATGATGGGCGAATAATAGAGAGGTATGGTCTGCAGATTACTACTCATAGTGAAGAAAATATTGAATTTGGTTATGTTGGTTACAGGTGAATGTATATCAGCTTAAGAACAGTGGTCACACATGAGACAAGATTTGGGTACTGAGGTGAGATGCCGTTTTTATACTATGGTCAGAGCATGAACATATTGAGAACAACCATAACATATCAATAGTTACATCAGTATTATATTTACATTGATTAGGTACTTCTTCTTAGAAACACTCGTGATGATATTTTGAATGAGGTGAGCCTGGACATGGATTTCTTATTTTTAGCATGCTCACCACTCACATGGGTGATAATGAGATGTACCCTCTGGGATTTCGTAGACAGTTGTAACTTAACACTTTATGTTTATATGTATTTTGATTTTTCATGATATAAATTTGGTAATAATGAGTTATTGATCTATTTCCCTCCTTCTGAAAACGAATATGGCTTTAAAAACGCAAGGATTTAACTGTTTGGGCACATTTCCCCAGAACCTGAGCACCAGGGTGTCTTGGGTGATGGGAGTAACTGAATGATATGATATTCTAATTCTGTATATACTTAATTTGTAGCCCTGATGAAGTCAGTGATGTTCACACATCTATCTGACGAAACACGTGTTGGCTACAGGGGACTACTAAAGAATGTGGATTGCCCCAGAGAAAATGCCAATCCATCTCAAGCACGCCTCTTTAATCTCAAACAGCCTGTATTTCTGATTGATAATCATTGGACTAAGTATAAACCATAATAAAACAAGTTGAAAAATTTTACAGTACAAATTATAAATCATGGATAAAAGAAAAACCATAAAAGAAAAAACTATAAAGAGTCAACTAGTTTAGGGATAGGCTATCTTCACCCAATTATCCCACAAACTCCAGAATTTTGTTCTTTTCGTGTCTGAGTTGCCCTATCCATTTTAGCTATCCTATGTACCGAGTTTACCCACTCACTTTCAAGAGGAGGAATAGGTAGAATCCATTTAATACACAACTCTCTACGCGCCAGAAGAACTAAGGTGAAAATAAGCGCTTTATATGCTTTAGGCAAAATCCTATTACACTCCTCGACCGGTATTACCCCAAAAATAACCAATGCCAGACTCACCTTAACTTCTTGACCCACAATTCCCGAAAGCGGCGTACCCACTTTCTGCCAGAAGATCTGAATGGAAGGACACTGCCAGAACATATGTGCTTCATCTACGTTTGCTTCTCCGCACTTTGGACAGTTCCTCACAGCTTGAGAGCCCATTTTTGCTAATCTTCGAGGTGTCCAATATGCCTTGTGGATGGTAAAAAGGTGGTTTATTAGGTCTCGCCTAGGCAACGCGCATGCGCTGCTCTAGGAGATGACCTTTAGAAATTAGTCAGCTCTTTTCAAGCACTCGTGCTTGTGCTGGCATCCACCTTTCGGGAGCGAGCAGCGGCGCGCGTGCTAATTGAAAACAGATGGCCTGCACGCCGCTGCTCGCTCTCGTGGATGCCAGCACAAGCACGAGTGCTTGATTATGCTTGTTTTTTTTTTACCATTTGTAAGGGCCCAGGGGCTATCTCCAACGGGAAAAGCTCTACTAATCACAGCGATTCCAGGGAACTGGCGTTTATTTAATCTTAGCGCTTCGCTCCCTGCGGGACCTTATCAAAGCAAGCGCTTTGTTGTTTGGCATTGTTATGCACTGTTTGTAGCCGCACACAGTGGAACACTTCATTAGCTTAGAGTGAAGCGCTTTCACCTGCACAAGCTCTCACCTGCACAAGCTCTCCACTCTCGAGCTGTTCGCATGCCTGCGCCCTTGCCTGGCTGAAGCAGGTCGTGTACTCTCGACGCGAGGATGGCTTACCTTTGCCCTTCATTATCTTTACAGGCATGTGCGTTTCCGGCGTAAGGATTGCGCGCAGGGAATAATAAAGTCTACAAAGCCACATGTGCAAAGAAACTATTACAAGAAAAATATGTTACCTTCATTATTAGCAATTCCTTTTTCAGTCAGAGTGGAATGCCTAAAGGCTATCCGTTTCAACAGAGTAGGCACGTTTAACAAGATTGTTTCCTGCATTCCGTTTGCTTGAACTAGCAGACAGCGCCACCTGCTAGTAGCATTCAGTACTGCATTCCTTTTCTCATTGTGTCAGAGACAACAGAGATTGACGCCCTTTAAAAAACAAGCATTTGCAATGCAATAGGGCTCACATTTACGCGAGATTGAGCTACTGGCATTGTAAATGACAATGCCTTTTATTTAGGTTTTGGTTTTTAAAACATAAATAATAGGCATTGTCATTTACAATGCCAATAGTTCAAACTTCCGTAAATGCGAGACCTATTGCATTGCAAATGCTTGTTCTTAGTGGCGCAGATTTCACACAGGACCATAGGAAGGATAAAGATACTTGCCATAATGAGTCGAGGTCGTGCGCCGGCAGTTCCTTCCTCCAGATCGCTTTTAACAAGGCTTGTGGGTCTTCTATGGACTGTATCAGCATCCAGTACCATTCTGATACCTCTTTTCGCACAGGGGGGGCGCAAAAAAATGTTAGATTCCCAGAACAAATTTCCCTTACCCCCTTTTCTTGGCATTTTGGCCCAACTTAGTAGTTGATAATACTTAAATTTGGAGACAGAACCCTCTGAGATCTCCTGCATTTTTTGCCAAGGGATTAGTTCCGCTCCTTCAAAAAGTTGACCCCATCTAAAAATTCCTTTTTCTTTCATGGGTGCTGCAAGAGAGTCTTGTAAACAAGCTGGTGTACCAGGTGATTTCCAAATAGGCGCATAATGGCTATAATACGGTATCTGCAGTAAGACTCTTATTTGATGCCACATTTTAAAGTATTTGGGGTCACCATATATATGGTAGATAGGCATGGACAATGCACAAGATCATCAGCAACGGTCATATACAAAGCAATAAAACATTCTCATAACACATGGCGAAAATCATAAACCATGAAATATTGACATGTGATTGTATCTACAATGAGTAGGATAGTATCATGCTGTTGGTCTATACATCTGAAAACTAACTTGCATTATTGTGGGGGGGCTCGTCTGCTGCCACAGATCGTAAATATTGTAGGAATGGTACCCATATATCTGCCGGCCTGGATGAGGAGGGGAGCTCCTCCGCATAGAGAACGAGTCGGTCCCGACAACTCGCCATGTCCTGGAGCCATCGTGTAGTCGTTGGAGCTGCCGTGCTGTCCCAGGTCATTGCCACCTGCCTCTTAGCCATCAAGAGAGCCACCCTCACCAATCTGCCCAAAGCTCCCTTCACAGCAGGCACTAAACCCAGCAAACAGATATGCGGAGAGCATTGTATCTGCACACGAACCATTGTGGATAGTATTCGGATCACTCCCGCCCAGAATTGAGCCACCCTGGGGCATACCCACGAAAAATGCCAGAAATCAGCATCGGGTGCACCGCACCGCTTACAAAGGTCGTTGTCTCGAAGCCCATATTTACATAATCTACTGGGAGTATAGTATACTTGATGTAGATACTTGTAGTGTATGATTCTAAGATTACAGTTCGAGGTCAGGGTTCCCGTGAGCTGACAGCAGTGCTCCCAGTCCGGCAGTGACAACGGTGGGTCCAAATAAGTATTCCATACCTCCAAGCTACGGTTGGGGGGCTGCGGTTTTTCCTCCCTGGCAGCGCGATATAGTCTGGTGAGTAGGTGACGACGTGTTGGGCTAAGAAGGAGAACTTGGAGCGTATTCAGGGACGCCGGTTCTGTGGGGAAGGTATGATAGAGCGTTTGCAGCGCTTTTTTCAGTCTATAAACCAGGAAAATAAATACTGGAGTTTTGTTCTGTATGTAGTCGAGGTCGTCAGCCGTCAAGAAGGAGCCCTCCGGAAAGAGGTCCTGCATTTTAACCATACCTACTTGACGGAAGGTGCGCAGCGCCCCTGTCTCTGCGTGAAAAGCAATAGGCAATAGAGGGGAGTACAGTGGCAACTTACCAGCTAGGCGGCCTAGTGCCTGCCAGGCCTTGACAGTGGTGTCAATCGTGTTAATTTCTGTACGGGGTGTCTTTCTCTTAGCGTGCGTTAGTATGGAGCTTAACAGGATAGGATGGGCGTCCCCGTCCTCTATCGCTACGTGTGGGATAAATTCATGTGCGCCAATCCAGTAGTGAGCATATTGCGCTTGAGCACAAACATAGTGGTCGGGATATGGGTCGGGCACACTAAAACCCCCCTGCCTGTAGTCCATGATGAGCGTTTTCCATGACACCCGGGCCTGTCTACCCCCCCAGTCCAGCCGAAGGAGCTGTGTACGCATAGTACGAAAGAAGTGTTGAGTGAGCGGGATTGGTATATTACTAAAAAGATATAAGAACTGTGGCAGTATTACCATTTTTATCAGCGCGATGCGGTCAGCCAGGGACAAAGGAAGACGCACCCATCTATCTACCTGTTGTTCCAATTTGACACACGCGGGACCATAGTTCGCACGTATCACCGTGTCGGGGTCTCTGTGTACCCATACCCCCAGATATTTCACGGGGTCCAAAGACCACTCGAGTGGATATTCCAGGTCATGGGGCGCAGTGCACTCCGTAAGCGGTACTACTACCGACTTGGACCAGTTTATCCGCAGCCCTGCAAACAGACCGAAGCGGATAAATTCCCGCAGCACTGGTGCCATGAAACTGCGGGGTTCTCATAGAAATAACAGCATGTCATCTGCGTACATGGAGATACTGACTGGGCGGTGGGCAAATCTCAGCGCTGCGGCCCGATGTCGCTGGCGGATAACGCAGGCCAGAGGTTCAAGAGACAAAGCGAATAGAAGAGGCGATAAGGGACAACCCTGTCTCGTGCCCCTGGTAATACGGATTGGGTCTGATGTGCATCCCTCCACTCGAACACGTGCCATGGGATTGGTGTACAGTAAGGTTATCCACTGCACAAATATTGGGGGAAAGCCCATACGACGGAGAATGCCGAACAAATAACTCCACTCAATAGAGTCAAATGCTTTGGTAGCATCGAGCATAACAGCCGCCGCCGGAAGATTCGGTTCTAGTATGTGAAACGTAGCAAAAAGAGCACGCAGATTGTGGGAAGTGGATCGAGTGGGAATAAAACCAGATTGATCTGGGAGGACCAGCTTTTGTATCAATGGTTGTAGCCTAGTGGCCAACAGTTTAGCCAAGATCTTGGCGTCAATGTTTATAAGTGAAAGCGGCCGGTATGAGTCGCAGCTATGTGTGGGTTTATCTTTTTTAAGAAGCGTGATGATCAGAGCTTCACGCATGGTGGGCGGTAGTGTGCCAGAGTCAAACGCTTCAGCGTACAGTTCTAATAAGTGAGGCGTTATCTCCTCCGCGTACTCCTTATAAAATTCGGAAGGGAGGCAATCGGATCCCGGAGCTTTATTGTTTGGGAGGAATTTAATAACCGCACGGACTTCTTCTTCTGTGATCGGCTGACCGAGGTACTCTCGCTGTCTGTCCGATAACCAGGCGATGGCTATGTCAGAGAGATAGTCATGTAAGGCATCCGCGTCTGTCTCCCCTTGTGAGGTGTATAATGCTTCGTATGTGAGCCTAAATTGTTCCAGGATTCCTGAGGTGGTGTAGTGGTCTTGTCTGGAGATATCTGTTATTTTGGAAATAACCTGTTGGGTCATGCGATCTTTGATTTTCCTAGCTAAGTGCTGTCCAGGTCGCCCACCCTCCCCAAAAGCACGGGCCACATGGCGCCGGGAAATATATTTTACCTCCCTTTCGGCCATGTCAATGTATTCTAACGTGACCTCCTTAATGGCTGCTAGCGTTTGAGCGCAGGGCAGGATCTCATAGTCCCGCTCAAGCTCATGCAGCTTGTCCTCCAGTTTGCTGTGCTGACCTCGCAAGTCCTGTAAAATGCCGGCAGACGTACTAATGCACTTACCCCGGATAGTGGCCCAGAGGGTCGATGCGTTGTCTACTGAACCTTTGTTATCCTCAAAGTATTGTGTAATGGCATCACGAATGGTCGTGGCATAGAGAGGATCGAGGAGAGCCTCCGTGCGGAGACGCCATGTGAAAGCGCGACGTGTGGTGCATGGAAAGTGTAACGACACCAGCACAGGACTGTGATCGGACAGCGTGTGGGGTAACCCAGCTATGTTGGAGACCCACCCACTCGCTGTCTCGCTCAGGAGCCAATAGTCGAGTCGGGACCAACTGTTATGTGCAGTGGAAACATGCGTGCCTTCTCTCACCTCTGGGTTCCGCTGTCTCCAAACATCCAGCAAGCCTAATTCAGCCATCCCAACATTAATCATTTGTGCCGCCTTAGGTGAGTGCCCCCCCTCTGCCGCTGGCCTTATCTTTCCCCGGGTCAAGATGTGTATTAAAATCACCCCCCCACCCCCACAATACCACAGCATCAGGCCACCCACTTGAGCAGCCCCAACACGCCAAAGCCATCCCGAACCTCCCCAGATGCACCTTGAGTAAAGGCCCAAGGGGGAAAACAGTAGCGGGGAACACCCATAGGGGGGCGCAGGAACACAACATCCCTCCCGGTGTGGTGGGAGGTGGCCGAGCAGTTTCAGTGAAGTTACCTGGCGAACAACACGTAACAATACAATAAACGAAGAGAGAGAATCCTCATGGTAGGATACAGACGTACAATAAGTGGAGTAAGAGCGGTACAGTAGGACCATGTCCCGCGAGTGCCCCGCAGCACAATATGCAGTTTTAACACCTCAGTGAAAAGAGAAAGGGAACAATATAACAGGAAGGACGCTGTCTAGTCAAAGGAGAGCACATCGAAGAGATGAAGTGCAGTGCCCAACTCACAAATCCTGACATCTGTGTCAATTGTTCACCACTGCATCTGCAGAGCCGCCATCTCGCCCCTCCGCTGCAACTGGGGAGCGGCTGCGCCTGGTCAAAGTCTTCGCAAAGCCCATGGCCGCCTTAGGATTGTTGAAGATCCGGGATCTACCATTGTCATCAATGCGCAGCCGCGCAGGATAGAGCATTGCGTAAGACACTTTAGCGGAGATGAGGAGCTTTTTAACGGGTAAGTATTCTCGACGAGCTTCTTGTACCGCCGCCGTGAAGTCCGGATAGAAGGCAAGTTTATTGCCCTCATGAGTGACAGCCCCTTTTTCACGAGCCAGTCGAAGGATGGTATCCCGATCTCTATAATTTAAAAGACGGGCTATGATGGGGCGCGGCGGTGCGCCAGGTGGGGGGCGAGCAGCCAGAGATCTGTGAGCCCTCTCGACGATTAGCACTTTGGAGAAATGTTCAGCGCCGAAAATATCGCAAAGTAATTTCTCAAGATATGTCTCAAGGCGGCCTGTATTCGTGGATTCTGGCAAACCAGTAAGGCGCACATTGTTACGTCTCGATCTAGCCTCCAAATCTTCATTTCGTGCTTGAATGACAGCTATCACCTTCTCCATGCAAGCCGTCTTCGTGGTTACCTGCTGTAGGCCATCCTCCGCATCCGAAATACGTGTTTCTGCCTCCCCAAGCCGCAACGCATGTTTGTCTAGTTTCTGCGACATGTGGTCCATACGGAGGTTCAGATTGTCGATCTTACCATCAATGGATTGAAGACTTGATTGAACAGCTAGAAGAGTCTTGTCTATGCTGGATAGCTGGTCGCTAGGACCTTCGAGCTCAGAGTCCAAAACCGCCTGCTGGGACGTCTTGGTAGACCGGCGAGGCTCAAAGGTGAGACGCGGTTGAGCGCGCTCCGATTTCCCCATGGCAGCGCGCCTACAACGGAGAACAGAGTAGTACAGGAGACGGTCAGCGCCGTGGGCACGTCCGCCCGCAACGCACGCAGTTGTGTCGTGGATGATGACCAGTGGCGGCCGCAGCAGTAAACCGTGGGAGATCTATATAGGCGGCAGATAGAGCCCTCTAGTTCGCTCTGGAATCCTCGACACACCCAGGGATGATCCACGGTTGGGGGCCGGGCACTGGATCCAACCTCGGCCCTCAAGGGCTGACAGAGTACATGGCCGGGCCACGTAGCCAAAGATGAAGTTGTAGCAGATCGCAGAAGGTAATATTCAGTAGTGTCTAAGGTTCGGCCCAACCGCCAGCGTGGTGGATAGGTAATGGACAGTGCGGTGAGGTCGTGCAGTCTGGTAGGGCAGGGCAGATATCACGGCCCTCCACGGCCCCAGCGGTCCGCGGACCCAGTAGCCTGATGGGAGGTCGGGTCTCAACGCAGCACAGCAGACGGTCGTAGGGGGTCGGCGATACTCAGTCCCAGGGCTGGATCGCAACGGTTCCGCAAGTTCTCATGGGCGAGTGTAAATGGGCGGCGCAGACAGGAGCAACAGCAGCAGAAGGCTCCAGCGCCAGTCCGCAGGCAGGGAAGCTCACGGGCGCCTCAGGACGAGTGAGCTGTCGGTGGAGAGGCGTGTAGGCCGCAACAAATAGCAAGGAAGGCCGATAGGTGAGGGGGCACACACCGCAATCCGTGCCCGGAGCCGCCACCACCCGCTAGCTGGGACTGAGAAGGCGCGCCGTCACGAACCAACCACCGGACCCTGAAGACACAACGGGAGGGAGGCAGTCACAGCAGCCCGCGATCCGAGGGCCACACGGGGCTCGGTAGGGAAGGCCGCGGCTCCGGCGGCAAACGCGCCCGTCACCGGCGCCCACCCCAACCCGCGCCAGCCACGTAGCCCCACGACACCCGGCCACCAGCGACACCCTCTAACCCCCTGGGTCAGGCCGCAGTTAGGTCCGCGCCGCAGTCACCGCGTCACCGCCACCAGATTCCGCTCCAGGCCGCCATGTTGGTGCTGCAGGCCTGAAAGTTCAGCGGCTCCGCTCTCCCTAGGTTTCGCTCAGCAGGGGGACTGCAACATGCCGAAATGTAGCCCTCACACTCCGGTACTGGATCTCTGCATTAGAGGGGCCGATGTCGCCAGGAAAGCAGGATATTTGTCGGATGTTCGTCTCAGCCTGCGGAGCTGCTCTAAGGAGCGGCCATTTTGCGTTGCGCTCTCTAGCGCCCCCCCCCAACAATTGCCTGAAAATTTTTAAGTGGAAAGCTCTCTGATATTGGAGAGGATCTGGGCTTGCTTTGCCGCCGTTTTCCTTTTTCTCCCTAAATTTTTTCCAGGCAATTCTGGGTCTTTTATTCCCCCATATAAAGCTAGAAAAGAGTCCTTGTACTTTCTTTATCCACTCCTTCTTAAATTCTAAAGGGATAGTGTTGAATAAGAAAGTATATTTGGGTAGAATGGACATTTTTAACAGGTTTGATTTACCTAAAAAAGATAAAGGTAAGGAATCCCAGATCTGAAGTTGTTTCTTTACTTTGGTAGTGACCAGATCAAAATTCACTTTTGCTAGTTTCTCCAGATTTTGGACCACTTGAATCCCTAAATAGCTGATATTTTGTCTAATTAGATCGCCTTGGTAGTTTGTATTCCATTGCATGATCTCGGTTTTCTGTTGATTAACAGCATAACCAGATATTTTACCAAAGCTCTGTAACGTCTCCCAAATAGCTGGTATAAGTGGCACGTAAAAATCATCAAGTCATCGGCGTAAAGCACAATTTTCTTTTCCCACCCGTTACATGAAAATGGAAGTATGTTCCTACATGCTCTTAATTTTATAGCCAATGGTTCGATATAAAGATTGAATAACAACGGAGAAAGAGGGCATCCCTGTCTGGTATCCCTACCAATATTTAGCCGTTTAGAGAGATTCCCATTAACCAACACTCTAGCCATCAGGTTTTTATAGAGAGCCTTAATTGCTGATACAAAAGTTTGTCCCAGATTAAAACGCTGGATCACCTCTTGGAGAAAAGGCCAGCTAACCCTATCAAAGGCTTTAGCAGCGTCACATGTCATCACCGTCAAGGGTTTGCCGTATTCTGTTGCCAGATCTATTGTGCCTAATAACTCATGTGTCAAATCATGTAGTTGCCTCCTCTTCATGAAGCCCTTCTGGTCACTATGTATCAATGGGCCAACCAACCGATCTAACCTTTTAGTGAGAATCTGCGTGTATAACTTATAGTCACTATTAAGGAGAGAAATCGGTCTATACGACTCGCAGACCTTCGGGTTCTTATTAGGTTTGAGAAGAATTATTATGGTGGCTAGGTCCCAAGAAGAAGGAAGGTCCTGATTTAGAGTATAAACTGAGTTAAAAAGCTTAAGCAAAATTGGGGCCAACTCTTCTTTCAGTAGGGTGTAGATTTCATTGAGGAGTGCATCCGGCCCTGCAGCCTTTCCTTTTTTTAGGCTATTTATTATGTTATAGACTTCTGCTATTGTAATAGGGGCATTTAATTCACATCTAGTTTCTTCATTAAGGGAAGGAAGGTCTAAATCCCGGAAGAACACTTCTATCTGTTCCTTACTAGGAGCTATATCTTCTGTGTATAGGTCCTGGAAAAACTGAGTAAATGCATGTTCAATCTCCCCATCCTCAGAGATAATATTCCCGGTGACTTGGCATTTTAATTCTTTGATGGAATTTCTAGCCTGATTAGCTTTAGTGTTCCAGGCCATTAATTTGCCAAACCCTTCCCCATATTCATAATTGGCAAGTCTGCTGGCTTCCCACTTTCGTTTCACCCTGATTTCCAGATAATCAGCTAGATTAGCCTTTGCCTTTATCAACTCAGCTTCTAAGCGCGATTTAATTAATGTGTTTCAAGTATACCCTATGGTGCCTTGTAATGTTTTGATTGTATCTTCTAAGGTTTTGATTTCCTCCCTAACCTTTTTATTTTGTGATACACTTAGACTGGCTAGAATACCTCTAAGATAGGCTTTATATGTATCCCATACCATATTAAAGGGAGCAGAATCAAGATTAAAGAAAAAAAACTCATTCGTTGTTTTTTTCAGATTATCAACTAGGGAAATATCTGAAAGTAAGGTTCGATTCAAAGTCCAGCGTCGCTCAGGAGCCTTATCTTTGAACAAAATCTCAAGTGAAACTGCCGAATGGTCGGATAGATGTTCCGGGATATGAGTGACTTTCTTAGTATTGGTACTAATAGCAGGGTATACCAGAAATAAAATTGATCCTAAATCTGTGTCCATATTTTTTGTTATGAAAAGTGAATTTTCCCCCTCTGCCCCCTTATTAGAACGCATAGACTTCCAAATATCAATAAGGCCTATATCCTGAATTAGGTGTTTCAAGACCTTTCTCATTTTGGGAGCTGCTACAGATGCCCTCTTAGAGGTTGTATCCTGTGCTAGGTCTAAACAAGCATTTGCAATGCAATAGGTCTCGCATTTGCGAGAGTTTAACCTATTGGCATTGTAAATGACAATGCCTTTTATTTATGTTTTAAAAACCAAGACATAAATAAAAGGCATTGCCATTTACAATGCCAATAGGCCAAATGTATAAATGCAAATGGCTCTGATAAAAAAGAACAAGCATTGGCATAGCCAATAGGTCTCGCTTTTGGGACCTTATAAGTATTTAGTTATGCAGCACAATATCCTTGGTGCAACAACATCTACTGTTGCATGGCTAAACACTTATAAGGTCCCAAAGGCGAGACCTATTGGCTATGCCAATGCTTGTTGTTGCTTATTGCTGTATTTGAATATTAAACGGGTACTGATGAGGTGCAAACAATGCCCAGAAATGCATTAAGCATTGTATTTCAGAACATAGTGTGTACATGGCTTATCAATGTTCACTCAGGAACCACCACCTTCAACAGTGTCCGCTGAACTCCTCAGCTACGCTTGAGTATGCAACCACCACCAACAGCGTCCCTTTACCCCTTCTCGCAGTACTGCCACACCGTACCTTAAGAGTCCCACCTCCCCCAGCGCACACCCCAGGACGTACCTGCGTAGAAGCGGATGAGGCGGGCGATGTCGGGCTCCAGCCCCTCGTCCTGCAGCCGGCTCTGCTGGCGGAAGCCCAGGCGCTGCAGGTAGCCTTCGGAAGGCGTGCCCGGCTCCCGCCGCAGTCGCCGCCGCCTCCGCAGCAAGGAAGAGACACCGTCGGGCTGCAGCAACAGCAGCGGTTGGAGCGGGCTGCCCGGCTCGCCCTCGGTACCTCCTGCCTCGCGCTCCATAGATGCCCCACACAGCTCCGCCCCCTCCCTGCCGCGCGGCGGTCTCATGAATATTTAATCAAGAGAATAAAAAAATAAACAAACAACAAGACACCAACTCTACGGTGCTTTTATACATTCATACGTCGCATCATAAAGGGGCGGGGTGGTGCCTTTGCAGAACAAGCATTTGAAGGCACGAGCGGGGAGGAGGGGGAGTGACGCGAGTGGTGCGCGCGCGCGCGCCACAGCGAGAGATCTGTTTTGCATTATCGGGCACGATAATTGCAAACAGATGTCTGCCGCGCGCGTAACCGCAGGGAAAAGGCCATGACGCACGAGCGTCTGGTAAGCTTTTCAAACCAGTCTGCAGTGGGGAGGGGGTACAGTCTGCATTGGGGAGGGGGTACGGTCTGCAGTGGGGAGGGGGTACGGTCTGCAGTGGGGAGGGGGTACGGTCTGCAGTGGGGAGGGGGTACGGTCTGCAGTGGGGAGGGGGTACGGTCTGCAGTGGGGAGGGGGTACGTTCTGCAGTGGGGAGGGGGGTACGTTCTGCAGTGGGGAGGGGGTACGTTCTGCAGTGGGGAGGGGGTACGGTCTGCAGTGGGGAGGGGGTACGGTCTGCAGTGGGGAGGGTATTGTCCAGTTCCTTAGAAGAGGTATCATCTGCATTATAGTGTCCAGTTCAACACACCATACCTGCAGCAGTATACAGACTGAAGAGAGGCAAGCAGAGAAGCTTACGTCACAGGCCGCTTTAAGATTAGCTGTTTTCTGTTGAAAATCTAATCTGGCAAGAAAAAACAAGTTTGCCTTGCTAGCATTACCTATATATTCTGTCTTGTGGATACATTTATTTATTTCAGATTAACATTTAAAAAAAATATTTGTGGATGTTAGTAATTGGTGCATAGACTTAAACGGAATGATTTATATTGTTTCCCAATCTACAGCTCTAAGTGCACAAAACACCGGGTGCTTAAGAAACAACATTTCTCTGACCATTTTTAGCTATATTTATAATAGGGCCGTTGTGCGATTGTAAAAAAGGTACCTGCTGTGTTCAGTTGTCAGGAAGCCACACAAACACATGTGGCACTATAAGGTACGCATAAGGCCATTTGTCCTGTAATTGCTTTTAATGTTTTTTTAGTTAACCTTCAAAATGTATTTAAGCGTTTGTCCCCGTGTATGTGCTTATGAGTTTCTCTACGGTTTGTAAAACAAAACACTGACTTAAGTTAAAAAATAACGCATTTACACGTTGGTTCCCAGTCTCCATATTAAACACTTGTAGAAAGTATTTGAAGTTTTCACACCTCTCCAGCCTTCTAGGCGCACCATTATCTTCTGAAAACAAGGTGCGCACGCATTTCAAATCGATTCCAGTGCACAATTACCATATGCTACAGCAACACTGACAAGGATCTTAACTGCAAGGCCCCGTTTCCGTTTGTTAGAGGAGTGCTGTTTCTTTTCACAGCAGATTGTGAAGCCATTCACAACTGCTTTGCCACTCCAGACTTTCTGGCACACCTTACCGTTTGCTTTTTAGAATGAAAAAAAGTGCGCTTAAAATAAAAGCTGCTTTCTTTACATAGGTTACATTAACAAGCTTCTTTTACTGGGTAATCTTAAAACATCACATTTAAATTATAAAATTTTAACTATTTGAACGTTCGTTTGTTTTGCACTGTTTTGTTTCTGTGATGCCATATACAGGAGATGTCCACTAGCACGTACTGAGGAGGATGTGGCATAACGGCAAGCAGTTATGTACTTTAATGCTCAGGAGCAAGGTTCGAGTCTTCACTTTAATTTGATATCCATTAATTATGGGCACATCACTACATTTCAGTAGGTGTACAAAATATTTACTATGTGCTTGCGTAAAGTAAGTAGTTGTCCTCTAAAGCGCTTTTATACCTTCGTAATCTTTTTTCACTGAATATTAAACATGCGGTGTAACAGCTACAGCTGGTAACTCTGAGGCTGAGGATTACAGTTCACGCTTGGATGTTAATTTATTATGGACTAATAATGTACTTTTCACGCGCCTATCAAAAAATGTGATTTTATTTATAATAGAACTGCTGATTGTATAAAGCGCTTTAATACAATCTACTGCATTTACTTTAAAGGCATATTTTCAATTCTCCAATTAACCACTTGCAAACATAGGCACGGCCCCATTTTTACACAGACATCTATATAATACTGCACAACGTGTAAATGTACATATACACGTTTATTTAACGTGCATCGAAACAAAACTCTACAGAAAAGCTGCCCGGGGGCCCTTACACCCACTCCTTTAAATCGAACGTGGACATACCCAGCCCACACAGCTACATTCCCAGTACGCTGCGTTATAGCACTTGCGCTAACACTTACAGCCACAACAGCCCTTGTTTAAAAGTTTGGCCGTTTATTTTTAGGTCACGTAAAATACATAGTTTACCTTTAAAATGTATTCAAACGTTTGTCCCCGTGTATGTGCTTATGAGTTTGTTTGCGGTTTGTAAAACCAACCAACTTAAGTAAAAAAAAAAACATTTACACTTTGGTTCCCAGTATGCATATTAAACACTTGTAGAAAGTATTTGAAGTTTTTACACCTCTCCAGACTTCTAGGCGCACTATTATCTCTTCTTCTGAAAACAAGGTGCGAACGCATTTCAAACATATTGCAGTGAAAAAATACCATATGCTAAAGCAACACTGACAAGGATCTTAACTGCAAGGCCCTGTTTCCGTTTATTAGGGGAGTTCAGTTTCTTGTTACAGCAGATTGTGAAACCATTTACAACTGCTTTGACACTCCAGACTTTCTGGCACACCGTGCTGTCTTCTAATTGGAATGATAAAAAGTGTGCTTTAAATACAAGCTGCTTCCTTTAGGCAGTTTACACAAACAATTTATTGTGTAATTTTAAGACCTCACATTTAAGACCACCATGCGTGCACGAAAACAAATCAAAACCAGATGCGCGCTGTAAGAATGCGGCCGCGAAAGTGAAAGCAACTAAAAAAAGCTTTGAAGAGAGGAGCGGGGGCGAGCGAGCGCGGCAGCCTGCTGAGCTGACCACACGCTCGTGCACCATGGCCTTTTGCTTGCGCGTAACCGCAGGGAAAAGGCCATGACGCACGAGCGTGTGGTCAGCTTTCGAAACCCCCTAACAAAGTCTCGCCAGAGCAGCGCTTGCGCGCTACTCGAGGCTCGACCTAAAATCAATGAAATGATTGTTCACTATCGACATGTTTACTCTATGAAACCATTTTGATAATGAAGATTTTATATGTGAGAAAGACTCTGTGATCTTGTATGCAGGCAAAGTTATTATAATATTTACGACCACTACAGAAGCCCAAGTAGAGAAACAGGTGAAAAATGCTTGTGTAAGAGTGACTGAAAAAGCAACTTTTTAACTATCGCCTGAATTACTTCAGATATTTCATTTAATGTTCCATGGACATAAAAGCAGCTAAAGAAAGAGAACTGCCACACCATGCACCTCTCAGATGGTTCTTGGATAATGTACTCCACATTTTGGGATCAATTGCAAGTTGGCTGCCCTATGTGTCTAGAACTTTGCTGATTGGAGATGGTGCAATGTAAAGATTCTTAGTGAAAGGAAAGAAAGGACTGCTGATCAATAGCTAGCGTATTTTTGGTCTCTCTACTGTGTATAACTAAATCCACTTTCGGAATTAAACAGATGATTATCCTTTTTGTCCACAAAGATCCCGAGAGCACTAGAAGTCTGTCAAAAAACTCAAGTTTTCGTGGTTAAGTGAGCCCCAGGGCCAACACTCCTTCGCTGCCCACAAATCCGGCCAGTTACAAAAAACGAAATATTCGCATTCCTCTCGTCTGCTTCACAGCCCTCTGAAGACTTTTCTTATCTGCTTGTTAAATAGACAAGCAGATAAGAAAAGTCTTCACAGCAGCCGTGAAGCACAAAAAGAAAAAAAATGCTCGCCATCTGTTTTAATTCAGCCGCTTGTCTTTGCGTCTGGGCTGAGTGAAACCAGATGCGCGTGTGGCGGTCGGATTTAAGTGAATATTATACCGAGTGTGCCTTGATCTGCTCTATGAAGTCCCTCACCTCGTTTGGATCTTTGAAGTTATACATTTTATTATTTCTCATGACCCTCAGAGATGCCGGAAAACGTATGTTTGCAGTGGCGCCCAAATCTCTTAGTTCCTGAATAAATATGCCGAGCTCCCACTGCCTATCCAGGGTGGTGCAGGAGATATCGGACCTTATACGAAAAGACCAGTCGTTTTTCTTATATGATCCAGCCTTTAAAGCACCAGAAAGGATTCTGTAAGTACCTGTATAATCGGAGTAAAAGGATGGGCGGCAAGGTATTGGGAATCCGAGATGTGATTCATCCCCTCCTTTTATGGAGTGAGCGGGTATTTCCCTTTATTGAATTGAGACAGCCCGAATCCTTTTTTATCTCCAAGTATTTCTTGATTTGACAAATGAGGACTAATAAAAAAAAATTTTTTTAAAAGAATGTGGATTGAAGGAATAAATCGACCTGAAAGCAAGAAGATTTGAACTCACTTATTATTTAGGATTGTTATTTGAGTTGGTTGCTCGGGACTTTCTGTATATTGCGAGGACCGGGTTTTCGCAGTTACTGTGAGAGCGCAGGTGGCCGCTCTCTCCCTTGAAGCACCACGAAATTGGATATACGTGCAGTTACTGTGGGAATACTTACAAGGTTTGCGCAAGTGGCCCATTTACATAACTTGCTGTTTCCAGTATTTTATCATACTATTCTTCTTCAGAGAAGTGTTCTTGTTCTTTTTCTTGAGGTTCTGATGATGTGGGAATCTATAGGTATTTATGTCCTTTGTCTACTACCTTGCTCTCTTATGCCCTAGCAGGAATCCTAAACCCTTAAAGGGAGTCGCCAGACTCCATTTTGGATTTGAGTCAACGCTGTTTCCGCTCGACTTAAGAGTGCACATTGTTCAGTATGGAGTGTCTTTCTTTTCTGAGTTGAGCAGTCTGTTCCTTTAGGCTCCTTATCCTTCCCCCAAACTTGATCCCCTTTAGGAGTCAAGTCAGATTTCAAAGGCTTATCCCCAAAGGTGTCTTTATGTTTCAACCAGTCCAGTTTGGTCTGCGACTGCATCATGGAATTAGTGCCATCTTTGTTCCTCTCTTACCTTAAAGGACCATAGAGAGAAACTCCTTGCAAGCCCTGCATCCCTTGGATTTCAGGTCATTTGGCATACAAAGGTTACAAACCTTGCATTTGTACTTATGGCAAATTTTGTGGTGGCAGCTAGGGCAAAATCTAAAAGGTGTGTTTCCGTCTCTCAGGAAAACCATCAACCCCCGACAGTACATTCTCTGACCTCAGTGGTCGAAGCCCGATGGAAAAACCTACATTTCCTCTGTTTTTTCCATAGTTTTCAGTGCCCTTCGATGCCCACTGAATTCCAAAATTGCGACCATGCATGGGGTCATTGTCAGCTTATGATTGATGTCATAGGGGAATGGATACTATCATCTACTTGTCGACGCCCAAGTCGAAAAACAAGAAAGAAAAAAAGAAAATTCCTGGACCCAACCAGTATATGGCAGAATAAAGCACAGCATGTGAATCCAAAAAAGATTCATGCTGCAAAATAACAGCTATGAATGCAATAAAGAGGTTCGAGATAAACTACTTTTGGGCCAAGCTACACTCAATTTCATTTGGTAGCTGCACTTCAGCAATGGCACCCACAAACAAAAAAATATGCCATGCAGCTCCTAGAGTACAACAATTATGGCCTCAGTGGCCAAGGAACGTTAGTGTTTACATTTCCATTCCATATCCTGATCTGTATCACTCACCCACCTTTAATGATAATGGGACTAACCAATCATCTTACTAACTGCTGGGTGACCAGGCAAACAAAAGGTCAGCATAATCAACCGAAAATATGTGTTATCTGGTATATTGAAAATCTGTGTCATCTGACCCAAGTCAGTCAAGGGGTGGGTGATGCTGTGAATGTGCTTGTCATCCATGATGTAAGGGACAAATACAACAGTGGTGTTTAGGAAAAATCGACAAAACCTGCATTTAAAGTAACAGACTGTTACAAGCTGATTCTGACAATTCTCTTGTGTGAGAGCATGCTTCAGCATGCTGACTTGTTTGATTTCTAACAATAACTTTTGACCTTTGTAAAAAGAGTGTGCAGTAGCACTGATCGGAATATATCTACTTGCATTGACAGCTGAAAACTTCATTCAAAACACATTTTCAAAAACTTCCTATTCAGTAGATCAGACAAAACTCTTGCTTAGTTATTCATAACCAAGAAGTTAAAGAAGTTTCAGACTAGAAAAAACTCTAAAGCAGGTGGAAACCTACTGTCGCTTGGCATCGTCCTCTTCTACAGTGCTGTCCCATCTTTGCGACATCAGCATACTCAGCTCCATGTCTTCCTTTGTCAACTGAGGGTCGTTTTCCTCATCATCACTGTTCTGCAGGGTGCTGCAAGTCTCACTGAAGCGCTGCTGCTGTGATGATAGCCGGGAACCATTTCCTTGGTAGCCGTCATCTTCCAAGCCAGCCAAAAGGTTTATTAAGGCTTGATCCTGACTGTTGTTCACTGCACATAGAATACAAACATACTACACCTTAGCATATGCAGGATCTCTATCAGTAGCCACAGATAAAATGGCAAAGCCTTCCAAAAAGTGTGACATATACGCCAAAAGGCCAAGTGAGGAACCTAGACGTGCAGTGCTTTCAACACAAGGCATTACAGAAAAAAAAGAATACAAGTAGGAATATGTGATCATGATCATCTTAGGGACAAGCAGTCAGGCACATCAACCATACATTAAAAATAAAGCAAGGAAGTAAACTCTCATCTGAAATTACCACCTGGCATCTTTCCAGCAGAGGTTACAATTGAACACTATGAAAAGCAAGAGAGTTGATTGCAAAGCTTAGAAGATGCAGAGAGCTCTTCGAAGGAACATGTCTGCATCTTACAAAAGTGGATGCTCCCTCTCCAAAGGCTTACAGCTCAGCTCCAGCTCAACACCTGCACGAGGACTCATTGTAACTCATCCTTTCCTTGATTGATGTCCTTGCAATATGTAGACTTTCATCGACTCTCAATCAGAAACCATATCCGCGCACTGTCAAGAGTAGCTAGTCTTGCTGAGTTTGGCATGATCTTGATTTTTTTTTGGGACCTAAAGTTAATTAAATATAATTGGCCCCTGCAAAAGATGCAAGGATCTCAACTCATCAGGCCTTCATGCAGCTGTGATGAAACCACCACACATTAAGAGCAAGATGTGACACCACCCTATTACTTAAGAAGCCAAGTGCACAAAATGTGATCCTGACAAACTTTAGACATGTCAAAATACTCTACTGCGGTGAAGTCTCAGAATTTTGATCAGTCTCTCACACTGCAAACAACAGCTTCAAAAAATGATGTGAAAAGCATTCTTGTCCCTGCCATGGTACAAGAATCCTACTTATGAATGTCTTGAAAGAGCTACTTACTGTCAATGACGAACAACCATAACTACATTAATGCTACTTGGCTTGTCCATCCTCCTAAGCATCGAAAGAGGGCATTGATTACTGATGGCACCAGCTTATGTGGTTTGCTTCCTTTCTTTCCATCCATTCCCACCAGCTGGAACTGGTATCCCTCCTATCACCTACCACTGATATCACGTGCAGTATTATTAACCCTCATCATGTAGTACATGACGCAGATGGCCCACATGCTCAGCAGTCATGCAACTGTAAATCTCATACTTGATGGCGATACTGAGGTGAACAAGAACGGCGCTATCTTGACAACGTCATCTACATTTAAGGGTGGATTAACTTTAACTGTTTTTGTCCGATTACAACAAAATGAGTGTTAATGCTACTTAGTGCCTTAGTACCTTGGCCTCTCCAATTCATGTGGATGTCAACATTGTGTCTGCCCACTGTCCAGAAGGCAGCCAACAACTTGGAGATGTTTGATGTCATCTTGTCTGTTGTGCTTCAAATAAATGTGTCCACCAAGGTGGCACTATAGGATCGACAGATCAAGCAGCAAACCTCCCATGCCTGTGCTGTTTTCACTGGACAATAAATCTCACAATATTACGTGCCTCAAATATAGAAGTGGTTCCGACAGTCCAAAACCATACACCAACTACAGTTAGTACAGAACCAGGCAGCTTACTTTTCTATGCTACGACATATGACTGGTCTCTATCTGGAGCAAAAAATAATGGACTGGAAATCAGCCTGAGCGATCACCAATGGCTGAAATTAAACATTCCTCACATTACCTTGTTGTAGTAGACGGCCTAAGTGCGATGGGTTTGTCCAAAAGTGGGTCTGGTGCTCACTGTGCTACAGACTCAAGCTGTACCCCACTGACAAAACCAATGTAGGTCAAAACCGGAATGGGATTGCTTGTGTTTCCATCTAGATGGGGTCGGGTCTGGCCTGACCTGTTCCTGTTGGAGCAGGCTCAAGACTGACTTGGATATGGCAGGTCTCTTTCTGGTGTGGCATAGTGGGTGCAAAATGATGGACTGGAATAAGGTCCAAGCGATCGCTGAACTTCATTCAAGCATTTCTTTTCATTACCATGTTAGTTGAAATAAACACAATTGCTCCAATAATCCAACAATATTTGTTGGAGTTGCAAAATTCAGTAATATTGTTTTTTTTAGCTTAACTTGCCATCACAGTTGTTCCAGTGCATGTATAAAACAATTATCACCTAGATGAAAATACAAAATGTAAAACATATTTAGAGAGCCAATATCTATATCTCAGAACAAAGTGTTCTTACACTCCGCTTATATAACTGCCATCCAATCGTGGGGCCAAGAAAAGATTAACAATTTAAAGGATTTGCTAATGCAAAATGTTCACTGGACATTCTAAAATTATGCCTCTAGCAGCCGAAGTAAGGGTCAAGAGTTTACTAATGTTGCCAGCAAGAAAGCACGAGTAAAGAATTGGCTGAAAAACAATCCCCAGATAATTCATCATTTTCCATTTTGCCCTGAAGTAGGGCAATTGCTGTTTTGAAAAGTAATATGTATTAGTACAAGTACATATTCCTTGATGTTTTCCTTTGCTCTTATAGTATAGGCCTGGGATAATACGTAATGTCAATCATGGACCTACATTATCGGCAGGGATGTCCCTCCCAAATCTCTTACATAATAATATTGTGTCAATGATGACACAGATGTAACCACTCATGGATCAGACAGGACAAAGAACATTAACATTTGTCTATTCTCCCAGATGTTATGTTATTCGCATTTATATAATGCTAACCACCACTGCATGTCATTCCAGTGCATATATGCGAACAATGCTGCAATATCTTTTGTCTTCTACATTTGACCCACAATGTTGTAAATAAACCTCAGTTATTTGTCTTCATTGGTTTTCTATCTCTTTGTAGTTTCTGCTGCAGGATTTTATAGTATAGCTACAGAAAGGAAAATGCTACTTACTAGTATGCATCTGTTCTTGGCATGTAGAGCTGTAGAGTTGTATACTTTAGCATAGATCGCCATCTGGTGTTGGGCTCGGATGTTTGCACTTTGTTTTTGTTCGAAGGAGTCTTTGTAGTCATGAGATAGGGGACTCCTCCTTATGGTGATAGTGCGCATGGGCATCGACTCCATCTTCAGATTGTTTTTCGCCATAAAGGGTGATGATGGAGTTAGTAAGAGAATAGAAAAGGATGTCCATGTAATGTATCTAAATAAGATAATACTGCAACAGATAAAGGTACCCGGGGAGGTGGGTGGGCGTATACAACTCTACAGCTCTACATGCCAAGAACAGATGCATACTGGTAAGTAACATTTTCCGTTCGAGGCATATGAGCTGTAGATTGTATACTTTAGCATAGACTATACAGCAGTTTTCCTCCCTAGCGGTGGCAAACTGCATCTGTTGCAGTGGTTTAAAAAAGTGTTCTTAGTACAGCCTGGCCCACAGTAGCTTGTTGTTTTGCTTGCACATCTACACAATAGTGTTTAGTGAAAGTATGTGGTGTAGACCAAGTTGCTGCTTTGCAAATGTCATCTAGGGAAATGCTCCGTAAGAATGCCATAGAAGCCCCTAGTTTGCGTGTGGAATGAGCTCTACGGGGAATAGTTAATGTGCGTTTAGCTTTAAGATAGCATATTTGGATGCATTTAACAATCCACCTTGCAATTCCTGTTTTTGAGATGGGATTGCCTTTGTGAGGTGGGGAGAAAGCTACAAAGAGCTGTTTTGTGTTTCTAAAGGGCTAAGTTCTTTCGATGTAATAGAGTATTGCTCTTTTAACGTCAAGCGTGTGGAGAGCGCGTTCTGCCACTGAGTCTGGTTGAGGGAAAAAAACTGGAAGTTCTACCGACTGATTAAGGTGGAAGGCAGATACTACTTTGGGCAGAAATTTTGGGTTAGGCCTAAGAACCACTTTACTATGGTGTATTTGTAAAAATGGTTCTTGTATGGTTAATGCCTGGAGTTCACCAACTCTCCTAAGGGATGTGATAGCTATCAGGAAGGCTACTTTCCAAGTAAGGAACTGTAACTCGCATTTGTGCAGAGGTTCAAATGGGGCACCCATGAGTCTGGTAAGGACTATATTGAGATTCCATACAGGGGAAGGTGGAACTCTGGGTGGAATTATTCTTTTAAGTCCTTCCATAAACGTTTTGATAGCAGGTACTCTATACAAAGACAAATGTTGTCTGTTTTGGAGGTTCGCAGCGATTGCAGCCAGATGTAGCCGTATAGATGTGTATGCTAGGCTACATTGTTGTAGATGCAAAAGATAACAGATAATGTTTTGGATGGATGCATCTAGCGGATCGATTTTGTTATTTGTACAGTAAATGACAAATCGTTTCCACTTTGCCGCATAGCATGCTCTAGTAGTAGGACGTCTGGCCTCTTTAATGATATTCATGCAGTCTGGCGGGAGATTAAGGTAGCCAAACTCTAGGACTTCAGGAGCCAGATCGCAAGATTGAGTTGATTGGGATCTGGATGCCTTATGTCTCCATGGTTCTGAGTGAGGAACTTGGGGGAGAGATGCAGCTTTTGATGAGGCACTACTGAGAGTTCCAACAGGGTTGTGAACCACGGTTGGCGTGCCCATGTTG
Organism: Calotriton arnoldi; assembly: GCA_963921515.1. Taxonomy (NCBI): domain Eukaryota; kingdom Metazoa; phylum Chordata; class Amphibia; order Caudata; family Salamandridae; genus Calotriton; species Calotriton arnoldi. The sequence continues at coordinate 2,084,397 of CAWUFW010001358.1, read as the reverse complement.
GAGCAACTAGGATCATTGCGAGGGAGTATTGTTTGAGCTTCCGAACCACTGATGGAATGAGTGGGAGAGGCGGAAAAGCGTATGCAAATTTGCCTGACCAGTTCATCCATAGCGCATTGCCTTTGGACAATGGGTGTGGATATCTGGAGGCGAAGCTTGGGCATTTTGCGTTTTGGTGTGTGGCGAACAGATCTATATGTGGATGACTCCACATGTGAAAGAATGGAAGGAGAACTTGAGGATGAAGTTACCATTCGTGGATCTGTTGTGTTTGACGACTGAGCAGATCCGCGATCTGATTGTGTACTCCTGGAAGATGTTGTGCGAGGAGGTATATGTTTTGAGGAATAGCCCATCTCCATATGCTTTGCGCTAGTCGTGAAAGCTGAAGAGAGTGTGTGTCCCCCTGTTTTTGTATGTAGTACATTGCTGTCATGTTGTCTGTACGTACCAAGACAGCTTTGCCTACTAGCAAGAGTTGAAAAGACTTTAGTGCTAGAAAGATTGCCAGTAACTCCAGGTGATTTATGTGGAGTTGTTTTTGTTGATGGGTCCATATGCTTTGAACAGTTTGGTTTTGGAGATGAGCTCCCCAGCCGGTGAGCGATGCGTCTGTTGTTAGCACTATCTGCGGAACCGGGTCGAGGAACGGCTGCCCTTTGGACAGGTTTTGTGTGTTCCACCACTGAAGAGAGCGATGTGTGCGGCTGTCCACCAACACCAGATCTGACAACTGACCTTGAGCCTGGTTCCACTGATGTGCTAAACATTCCTGTAATGGCCGCATCTGGAGTCTTGCATAAGGGACGATGAGGATGCAAGAGGCCATCATTCCGATTAACTGCATAAAGACTCGAGCTGGTAATGAGTGTTGAGCTGAAATTGGGATATTAGAGCCTGCATGGTGCAGATCCTGACTGGATTGGGGTATGCTAGAGCTTTTGAGGTGTCCAGAGTGGCTCCTAGATACTGTTGTATTTTGGATGGTTGAAGATGAGACTTGGTGAGGTTTACTGTGAACCCCAAGTCGTGAAGTAATTGGATGGTTTTGTGTGTGTGTTGTACACAAGTGTTGTGAGACTTGGCTTTTATGAGCCAGTCGTCCAAATAAGGAAACACGTGGATGTGTTGCCTTCGTAAATGAGCTGCCACCACTGCGAGGCATTTGGTGAAGACTCTTGGGTGCTGTGGTCACTCCGAATGGGAGGACTTTGAACTGATAGTGTTGACCGTCTACTATGAACCGGAGGTATTTTTTGTGAGAGGGATGAATAGGAATATGAAAGTAGGCGTCCTTTAGATCCAGAGTGGAGAGGAAGTCGCCTTGTTGAAGTAGTGGGAGCACCTGTTGGAGAGTGACCATGTGGAAGTGGTCTGAGGTCCAGTATTGGCCTGAGAAAGCCGTCCTTTTTTGGGATTTGAAAATAGAGCGAGTAAACCCCTGTGCCCTGATGATGAAAGGGAACTGGTTCTATTGCGTTTTTTTGTAAGAGAGAGAGAATCTCTTGTTTTAGAAGGGTCAAATGTTCCGTGGACATTGGACGGTGTTTGGGAAGGATGTGTGGGGGATTGGAGGTGAGTTCCAGGCAGTAACCATACTGGATAATTTGTCTTACCCACCTGTCTGTGGTGATGGAATTCCAGACAGGTAGGAACTGTGATAGATGTCCCCAGACAGGTGTGGAGTGGTCGGGGGAAGTGGAGGGAAGTCACTGTTTGGTGGTAGGGGAAGTGCGGGTGTTGTTACAGCGTCCTCTTCCCTTATTGTTGTTGCCCCTGTATCCACCCCTAAAATATCCTTTGGAAAAGGAACTTTGATTGAGGCTTCTAAAAGATGAGGAAGGTTGCTCTGATGTATTGGTTTTGGAGCCACCCCTATAAAAGGAACGACGAAAAGAACCTCTATGGGAAGGTGATTGCAAAGCCCCCATAGATTTTGCAGTCTCTGTATCTTTTTTCATCTTTTCTAAAGATGTGTCGACTTTAGGCCCAAAGAGATGTTCTTGGTCGAAAGGCTGGTTAAGAATACTGGTTTGCACCTCTTGTTTGAAACCGGATATCCGGAGCCAAGCGTGCCTGCGTAACAAAACGCTGGTATTAACGGCAAGAGATGCAGTATCAGCGGCATCAAGAGCACATTTAATGGATGTATTTGTAATTAATTTACCTTCTTGTATCAGGTAATTTGCCTTGTCCTTATATTGGTCAGGGAGATGCTGGATAAGCTTCTCAAGCTCATCATAGTGAGCTCTGTCATATCTTGCCAGCAAAGCTTGGGTGTTGGCAATTCGGCAATAATTTGCAGCTTGTGACGCAATACGTTTTCCGGATGCGTCTAAAAGTTTTGATTCCTTATCAGGAGGTGGGGCGTCGCCTGTGGTTTGTGAATTGGCCCTGTTACGTGCATTAGACACCACAAGGGAGTCTAAAGGGACCTGACCCTTGCTGTATATTGGGTCGTTGGGAGCTGCCTTATATTTTTTATCTATTCTAGGGTTAAGAACCCTGGCCCTGACGGGGTCTTTAAATGCTTCTGGTGCATGTTTAAGTAAGCCCTTCAACATTGGTAGGGTGTGTGTGGACTTTTGTGGCTGAGCGAAAGTTTCTAATAGGAAGTCTTCCTCTAAGGGTTCTGAGTGTAATAGTACCCCGTGATATTGTGCAGCCCTGGTGATTAGTTGCGCAAACCCCACGTTGTCATCTGGAGGGGATGGACGAGAGGGATATAGGTCTGGGTCATTTTGTAGATCCGGATCAGTATTATAATCCTGCCAGGGATCTGGATCTTGTGGGATGGTATGTGAGTCGTCATCATCCCCTTGTGGATTTGTGTTCCCATCCCTATCCCCATCCCCGTCCCCACACCCATAATCACTATCCTCATCTAGTGGTGGAGGTGAAATTGAGGGTTGTGGGGAATGTACTGGAGAAATTAATAGATTGGGATCAGTAGGAGGAGGAGATGGTGGGGGAGGTGGAAGAGGTGGAGAGGTATTAGTGCCTATATTTCTTTTGTTAGGAGGAACTGGAGAATCTTGTGAATAGTCCGGTTTCCTTTTTGGTGTGGAAGTAATACAACCAGTCTCTGGGTCAATATGTATTGTTTTCTGCTTTGGATCTGGAAGATCTGGTACAGAAGGGTGTTTGGATCCAGTGTCTTTTTTCGGAGCGGAAGATTTATGGTCCGTATGTTCCTTTGCCTTATGAGGAGTTTTATCCTGTTTAGGCTTAGGTGTAGGAGTTTTCGGTTCGGGGACGTTTTCCGGCTCCGAAGACTTCGGTTTAGGCTGCTTCGGCTCCGAAGGCTTGGTTTTCGACTGTTTCGGCTCCGAAGGCTTATCTTTTGGCTGTTTCGGCGCCGAGGCTTTCGGCGTCGAAGATGTTTTCGGCGCCGGTGGTGGCACATTTATGTGTTTGGGCTTCGGTGCCGAAGGTGTTATCTCGGTACCGGAGTGTGGTTGGCTCGAGCCCGAGCCGGAAGGCTCGTCTTTCGGTTTCATAGCCGGGCCAGAGGGCGGGGCGTCTGAAATATTTGGCCGGTGTGGACCTAGGCCCGAGGGCGAAGGTGTTACCGGAGCCTCTTGTGTGGGAGTGGGTAGGACAGGGGTCTCGGTACTCAGGGAAAGGCTGAGCTGGAGTGACTGCATCGTCGACGTCGGAGTCATCGGCCTCGGAGACTGAGATCTGTTCTTCCTCTGCTCCTTGTTCTGGAAGGGTATCAGGACCTGGTTCAAAGATGTCCGGAATCGAAGCGCTTTCCCGGGACATTTCATGGCGTCGAGCCCGACGATCACAGATGGTTTTCTTGGCCCTGAAAGATAAACAGGCCTCGCAGGTGTTCTCTTCGTGCTCCGGAGAGAGGCAAAGATTACACACCTCGTGTAGGTCAGAGTGTGGGAACTTAGCACCACACTGGGGACATTTTTTAAAGGGAGTCCGTTCCATCGACGTCTAACGTGGTGGGCGCGGGTAGGCCCAACGGCCCGCGTCGAAGTCTAGGTCGAGTAGCTTGATTGTAGAGGATGCGCGTCGAAAGGGAAACGCGATCGAGACAATACCGTCGAGAGGTGAGTGATTGCGCGTCGAAGGGGGTTTCGATAACGACACCGACCCGGCGCGCAGCAATTCACATCCGAACCAGATGGCGGAAAAAAACAATCTGAAGATGGAGTCGATGCCCATGCGCACTATCACCATAAGGAGGAGTCACCTATCTCGTGACTACAAAGACTTCTTCGAACAAAAACAAAGTGCAAACATCCGAGCCCAACACCAGATGGCGATCTATGCTAAAGTATACAATCTACAGCTCATATGCCTCGAACATCTTCCTTCAAAAAATATTTTCATGAAAACCTGTTCTGTTCCAGTGCTCGATGTGTTTAAAAAAAAAAAAAGAGAAAGTGTAGGCCCCAAAAACCTTTGTAGGAGGCTGAGCATGCAGCGGGTGTGGGCCGTAGGAGGAGGAAGACTTGACACTTCCTTACCTTCCCCTCCTGAAAGCTGGCCTCATAGCTCTACCTTCGGCCTGGCCAGGGCAGCCCTTCTTTTATTTCCATCATGGGTAGTGGAAGCAGAATTAGGTCTGCATAACAAGAAATGTGATGTTTTAACTATTGGTTGTTTTATTTCTGAGGACTGCTCAGCTGCCTCCAACTTGTTTGTTAATTCAAGTCACTTCAGTTCGTGTTCAGGACAGTGTGGGAGATTGCAAAGAGTCCTGATCCTCAGAAAAAGATGCCGGTTTTTCAGAATCATTAAATAGGTTTGGAAATGGATGTCATCTCACAATTTGGAAGAGGGGTGTCATGGGCATCCTTTTTAAATTCGGAATCAATATACTTAATATCAATTGTTTCTGACAGTAATTTTGGTCACAAACCACTGAAAGGTTTCAGACTCCCAAGTTGGGGGTGGTAACAGACTTGCACAGTTATCATGTCCAACTTGGATATCGGGTGGTAACATCACACTCCAACACGTGATTCTTTCCCCTTTGCTGATCATGGTGATGGCTTCAGGAGGAGTAGGCAGTGGTTCAGGGGACCACTGACAATTCTCATTGAAGGTTTTCAAAATGGAAAACATTTCTTTTTTAAAACAACTGTTTTGTTTACAAAACTCAGGTGGTTAAAAAAAATGAAAAGATTTTTCTTTTTGAAATACATTAACACGGATGGTGGTCTGCAGTCTCTTGCAGGCCACCATCCCTGTGACGGTAGCTAATCAGAGGGAAACACAATTTATGACCATCCTAATGAATATTTATTCGGATGGCAGTGACGTCACTGCCTTCTGATCTATCAATAAAGAAAAAGTTCCTGGCCAAGGCAACTTGAATGCTGAAATGTTCAAGTCAGACCATGAAACATCACCAAGATCCTCCAACCAATGTTTTGATTGATTTGGGAGGGAAAGAAAGCACCAGATGACTGAAACCAAGGCATCATTGTCACGTTTCCCAAGAAGGGAGCATTATTCAACTTTAACAACTTGCGATGGATCACCCTTCTGTCAATCCTGAGTAAAACCCTGGTGAAAATCATTATACAGTGCATTTCTGATGCAGTGTGCAAGCAGTTAAAAAAAGAATGGGCTGGGATCCGCAAGGACAGAGCTTGTGTTGATCAGATTCTTACTTTACGCAACATCATGGAGCAATGCACAGTATGACAGAGACAACTATTCATCAACTTCATTGATTTTGGAAAAGCGTTTGACAGTATCCACCATGGCGTATATTGAGAGCCTACAGCATACAACAGACAATAGTTCTCCTTATCTAAAGCGTCTATTATAATTTTACATGCAAGGTGGGAGATAGTGAGTATAGCTTCCAAGTCAAGACTGGTGTGAGAGGGATACGGATGTCAGTGTTGCTCTTTAACGTAGTCATCGAATGGGTGATGCAATGCACAAAATGAGACACAGTTAGAGTCACCAGATGGGCCTTATTCTCTACAATAGAGGACCTTGACTATGCGGATGATCTTACTTTGCTCTCTTGCACATACACCAGCACATTCAAGAAAAGTCGCCTGACCATCCATACACAGCAAGTAAGCCTTAAGATCAACATGAAAAAATCAGAAGTTATGCCACTCAACATCCTAAACCATTCACCAATCAAGGTGTATGGAGAGGACCTAGCCATGGCTGAAGAGTTCACTTACCTAGACAGCATTATCAGACATGATGGAGGGGCAGGCAGTGACATCAAGAACAGACTGAACAAGGCATGGAATGCCTTCAAGATGCTGAGTAATATGTGGAGGTCAGCTCAGTACAGCACCAACACTAAGCGGAGTCTTTACAGAGCTGCATTCTGTTCACACTCTTATGGATCAGAGCACTGGCAGAGGATGCAAAGTAACATCACCAAACTGTCCGTTTTCCACACCAGTAACCGGAGAAGTATTTTGAAAATTTTCTGGCTGCAAATCACTCCAACAAGGAACTGCTGACCAGATGCAAGCAATAGAGCATAGACACCATCATTATGAGAAAATATCGGAGATGGATAGGATACACCATCAGAAGAGAAGAAGACTGCATCACAAGAATGGCTTTTCACTGGTCCACAGAAGACAAACTGAAGAGAGGCAAGACAAAGAACATAAGGAGGCGAAATGAGGAAACAGAAATGAAGACCCTGAACCACAGCTGGGGTACAGTACAGAAACTTGCAAAAGACAGACCAAAGTAGAGGTCCATCGGTGCTGTCCTACATGCAAGTCGGCATAACGGAAGTAAGTAATTAATATTCATTACGCAGGTCGCCCTGTGAGCCCATCCTACATTATTTTAAGAACCAACCTATTAGTACTTTGATTGCTCCAGAAAATAATTTATTGGTCACAAAATGTTGGTGTGCAAATTGCGATCATTTTTTCCAACCAGTACATTCATACATCTGTCCCATAATCTCCAGCTAAATGGGACTTCAATTGGGTCAGCAGCAGCATTTTGCTATGCCAACTTCATTAGGGTAAAACTGGAAAACAAGTACATTTATAGCAACTCAAATCAGAAGAATAGTTTTTTCTTACTGAAATGTTTTATCAATAACATACTCACAGTGAAACCGTACAGAGGAACCAATTTCACAGTTTGAACTACTTAAATTGATTCAACCAAGACCGGAGCTTAGTTAATATCCAATCCAATACTATATCCTTCCTAAATGCCATCACCCTGACAAATAATAATTTGATAAGCACTTTATACACGAAGCAGACAAACGGGGATTACTAGCCCTACTAGAGTGGCTGTCTTCACAAAAGCAAAAGTCATATAAAATAAACATTTACTGAGCCATCACACGAGGATCCCAAGAATCAGTGATCAGTAAAAATACAAAGCCGATAAACAAATGAGAAGAAAAAGTCATGAACTTAGATATCCTAGGAAGTTTTGTGAATTGCAAGCAACAAAGGGCCTACCATGAAAAGGGAGGATCTTGTAGCTAGCAGGTCTTAAAGCATCAACAAGAGACTCAACTCTGTTGCAAAATATTCTACACGTAAGAAAGAAAATAAATCTGCATTTTTAAACATTGTTCAATACTACAGAAGGAGCCAGACCCCATCCAATATTTTTTTTAAAAAAACATTTAATTACCAAAGACCTGGAATTTCAAAGAAACCTACTCTAAAAAAGAAAGTAAAGTACAACAAATAAAAAAAAAAAACTAAATAAAAGTGCCACCATAAGTCAGAATTATGGCCACTGCCATGCAATCATACAAGGCATTGAGATCATACACCTGCAATATGGCCAGAAATAAAAATTCAGGCTACTTTATCCTGTAACAAATCCAACTGTATTTACCTCTCAAAATGTCCACGCGACAAGGCTGATTTTGGCAAAATTTAACAGAAAATGAAGACAAGATCATACAAATGTAAGAGCATTATAATGAACTGTGCAGAAAAGTCTAGGTTTGCATGCCTATATCAGGAATATGGACACAATTTGTGCCAAGTGAAGTTGGAAAGTTGTGGAAAGTTGAAAGTAAACACAAGGAGATGATGGACGGTGCGCTGAAACTTTTCAGACACTCACCCCCAGTCACAGATTTGGGTTGAATCCATCATCGTTCAAAGGTCTTTGAAATGGAGTATGGAAAGATCAGAAAGAGTATGGCAAGTATCACATGAGTTATGTGAGCTTCTTTCCGGGAAGGCGGATAGAGCATATGTGAGTCTACAGCACTACAAGACACAAATTGATAGCTACAGATGAATAAAGTTTTCTGTTTAAATGTGTAGCTGTAAATCACATGCTTTGCATAGACTGCAAATTAGTGGCGCTCATCAAAAGCAGTGGTTTGTGAGAAGGAAGATCTATGACAATTTGGCCCACTTTTGTCACTTCGCAAGCATGCATGTCCACTCAGTAACATTTAGTCAATGTGTGGATAGTAGACCAAGTAGCACTTATGCAGAAGTCCCTGATAGAGGGATACTGCCTAGAAGGGCCATTGTGGGCCCTTTTTTACAAGTAGAATGTAAGCCTAGCTGTAGTATAACAAATCTGGATGCATTTTACAATCAACCTTGAGATGGGATTGGCTAGGTTTGGGCTGTAAAAAAACACAACAAACAGTTGTTCGGTCTTTCTAACAGTCAACATGGTACACGAAAGCTCTCCTAACAGTTAACGTATGTTGTGCCCTTTCTGCTATCAGATGAAGTTGTGTGAAAAAAAAGTGGCAACTCAAGAGACTAACTGACATGAACTTGAGAGAAAACTTTTGGCAAGAAACAAGGATAGGTCCTAAGAACAATCTTGTCCTTGTCCACTTGAATAAACAGTTCCTACACTGACAAAGCTTGTAGTTCGCTTAACCTGCGAAGGGTAATCACAGCAACAAGTATAGCTACTATATAGGATAATAAAAACTGCAGTTGACATGAGTGGAGTCACATAAATCTTGTAAGTACAATGATACGGTTGCATGAAGGAATAGGTGGTAATCTAGAAGAATGGTGCTTTTAAGTCCTCCAATGAAGGTTTTAATGACAGACACTCTTAAAAATGAACTGGAGTGGTGTATTTTTATTTTAAAGATAAACCGAGACTGCTGCAAAAAGCACCTGATAGAAGAGGTGTCTCTTACATTTTTCAGATGACATATGCTATCAGTGGGAGATGAGTAAAAGCACATTCAAATATTCCTGTATGGCTTATCCACAGAGCATGGCCCAAGGACAGCAGGTGAGTGTACCTGGATACAAGGTTTAGAGATTTTGTGTTCTTGTGTGTGGTGCACAGGTTGAGTGTTTGTGTGCTCCAACTCCAGAAGAAGTGACTGAGTGGGCTGAGCTCCCATTCTTGAATTTGCTGATGGCTCTTGCTTAGGAGATCTGCAAAACTGCTGTCCACCACAGGAGATGTTCCACCAGCAAGAAGATCTATGGCTCAATGCCAAATCTTTTGTGCAAGCCGTGACATTTGTGGTAAGTGTGTCCCACTGTTTCTGTATGTAATACAGCACCTTCATATTGTGCAAATGAGGACCACTTTGAGGAAAATGTGTACCAGAAACAAATGAAGGGCTAGCTGAATAGTTGGCAGTTCTGACACACTGACGTGAAAGAGAAATTGCTGCGGAGACCACTGACCTTGAATTTTGAGGTCTAGAATGAATGTTCTCCCTCGAGTAGCGAGGCATCTCTATCGATGGTCACTTGCCTCTGTAGGTCAAGAAACGACCCAGCCAGTAATACGTTCTTTGGGTTCCATCACTGTATTTAATGCTGAACACTGAGCTCCACCAATGCTAGATCCTCCCAAACCCCAGTCACTCGTAGCCAATCTCTGGAAAGTCATCACTGAAGTTGGTGCATGTGTAACCTGCCTTTCAATACTAAATCAATACAAGAGGCCAACATTCGCGGCAGCTTCAAGAGCATTCTCAGTCAGAAGATGCAAAGTCTGGGAAAGGGGAAGCAGCATCTTTCAGAACACCAACACTTTCTTTAGACTGGGGTAGGATTTGTCTGACAACACTGAGTGTGGGTCCCAGGAACACTTACATCTGTTGAGGACACATGATTTTTTTCACATTGATGGTGAACTCTACATGATGGAGTGAAATTATTTACCAAGTATGAGTGAGACATTGTGCCTGACTGCTCCCCTCTTTACTAGCCAGTCATCCAAGGCCAGGAATGCATGAGATCTGAATGTGCTGGAGATGCGATGCCACAACTGTCAAATACTTGATGTATACGCTTTGCGCTCTTGTGGCCCGGACAGCAGGACTTTGAATCGGTACTGAACTCCATCCACCACAAATATTCGGTACCAGCAGCAAAACATTGGGATGTTGAAATATGTGTCTGAGATCAAGGGTTGCCACTTAATCCTCTTGCTTGAGAAGAGGGATGACATCTCGGAGAGTTATCATTTTGAAGTGACTGAACCTGATGTTACGATTGTGCGTTCCGAGGTCTAGGATGAGCTGCACAGTCTTCACTTTCTTTGGAATTAAAAATGACACCAAGTACATTCCCATCCCTTTTTGATGTCCTATTAATATCTCCATGGACCACTTTTAAAGGGGCACCTGTACTTCCTCCAAAAGGAGCTTGATATAATCTGGGGTCATGATGCTTGGTGTGGTAGTATCCTGGATAGGGTGCATGAAACTCAAGATAATATACTTGAGCAACGAAGGAAAGCACCCACTAGTCTGCCATTCCCATAGGTGGAACATCATTCACCCCCCGATGAGTGTTGGACGGTCAATGGAGAATGACCCGTTTATTGTTTGGCAGCAGAAATGACTCCACTACGGGGGACATGTGCCTTTACTGCACCATTTCCATGGAAACTACCACACTGGTATTGTCTCACTTTGGATTTCTGAATGTCCTGAAAGGACTGCTGGTGTGGCTGATAATGGGTTGAGGATGGGAGATCTGCTTTGATTCCCGCATGGGCTTGTGATCATCGAAACCCAGTTTTGGGCCTCTGGACCGGTCGTACACCTATAGATTTCGTTGTGTCAGTATCCTTTATTTTTTCAAGCATCTCATTGCCTTGAGTGCCGAAGAGATGCTCGTCATCAAAGGACAAGCCAATTAGGTACTGTTGTACCTCCGGGTAAAAGTAAGAGATCCTCAGCCAAGCATGGTGATAGAGATGGATACTGGTGTTGACAGCCTTAGAGTCTGTATCCACTGCATCTAATGCACAACTACTTATTGCATTAGATACATCCTAGCCCTCATCAATATTTTCCATATCCCTTTTCCAGTCGGTGTCAGGAAGGTGTTTTAGCAACTCCTTCATTATGTCCACTGACCTTTGCTCTACTAGGTCAGTAACATTGTGGGGTTAGCAACATGCTATTGATTGGTAGCTCCTAAAGCAACTTGTTTCACTGCCACATAAATCCTTTTACTCTCCTGGTATGGAGGAGGAATATCGCCTATGTCGCGCATAAAAGCTCTGATGCGCAAAGGACGCACTACCAAGGAGTCCGGTGGGACACGACCGTGAGACAGAGGGTTTTGTGGTGTTGGTTTAAATTTCTTGTCCGCCCTGGAGTGACAACTGGGGCCTTCACAGGGTCTTCAAATTTATCCATGTAGCATGTTAGTATTGTTTCCAGCGATGGAAGAAACTGAATAGTGCATTCAGTTTTGGAAAACATTTCAATTAAGAAATGTTCCTCTTCCACATGCATTGGTAGCTTTTGGTCCACCTCTGCACTTGCGATGACACAGTGAAATGCAGACATAACATATTGCAGCGAATCTTTCACAGGGTAGGATGCAATAGACTTGTAAGAATCCATCCTGTAATTATGTAAAGCATGGTCCTTTTTATCAGTGGCTCCTGATGCCTAGTAAGGGGGTAATGAATCAGACAAGAGGTCCTGCTCAGAATCTGAATGAGAGTCATCTGGGAACGTGTGCTAGGGGTGGAGACAATACTGCGTCAGCTTTCTTCTTTTTGGAAATAAGGTAAGCCATTAGTTCCTCAGAAATAAATTAATCGGACGTCAGCTTCCTCTATTTATGTGAAACACACAGGGAGGAATATGACCAGTCGGGATTGATATAGATGGCACACTTTCTATTGTCAGGCTGTTCACCCTCTTTCAAGGGATGAGTTGGAGAGATGGGCATCAAGAGTATGCTCTGCTCACAAGCCCGATTTGGCGCCAAAGGTAACTTAGCAACATCTTGGACTCTATTCTCGAGAGCAAGTCAATAACACTTTCCAGTATCAAATGGTCTCTACAATAATCTCTAAATTAGTGGTGAAACTAATTCCCAAATCTTTTGCAAGAACACTTCTACAATCAAGGCTTGGTGCTCTCTAGGCCGTTTCTTGGTATGGACCGGAGGTCGAACCCAGAGGCCAGCATGAGGCAAAGGACAAATCACCATTAGACTACAGGGCTATATGAGCTCCATTTCTTAAACATGCAAAATGTAGAACCTACAAAACAACAATAAATAACACTCAAGAAGCACTAGATGCTATTGGGGTACAGTGAGAAGCAGATGAGGGAATGTCTGAAGATGGGGACGGAGACTTGACTTGTCTGTCCCCCCGAGAGGTAGCCATAAGGTCCAGATTCAGGTTAATCCAACTTAAATTATTTCATCGCTTCTACTATATTAGAAAAACATGAGGGCGCCTGTTTGAGATGGTGTGGAATGCCAGGAGCATTTTTAGACAAATTGGAAATGCCCAAAGATTGAGATGTTCTGGACAACAGTCACTGAATGCAAGTCCACTATGATGGGGTCCCCTGCTGGCATATCACGGACACTAATGCTGCTAGGCATATGGAGAGAAGAATTGATTCTTTAATACACTAAGATCTTTGGTAACATAGCTAAATGGAACAGGGCCAGATTATGGGGAAGCCCGCTAAACCCTTAAAGTTTGATAATTGATGCCAAGGAATGGGCAGTTGTATTATCGTGGAAAGAGTGGTATATAAAAGTAGGGACTGGCCCCAGAAGAAGGGCACCGTGTAGAGAACATGGAAGGAGTTTTATGAGCTTGGATAATGGAGATAGAAACACCCAATATTCATATTAGGTAACTTCTACAAGTTATTTAATAAACATGGTGTAAAGGGTGATTGAAAACTAGCAGATGGCCTGCAGTAGACTCAAACATTTTACCTTTGGTGAGACAGTGGAGAGTGGGGCAAGTAGAGGTTGGGCTTCCAACCACGACTAGAAAATGGTTACAACTTATTACTTAATGACGTGTTGGGGTTGTCGATTTGAAAAAAAAAGCATTAAAAACATTTTCTACAAGGCTAAACAATACATATGTTTGTATTCACATGCCATTTCATTCACGTCATGAAAACAAAATCTATTTTGCATGAAACAATATATTTTTGATTGTTCCATTTGGGGAAAATCTATTTTTAAAAAAACCCTTGTTGAGATGAGTCACAGTCCATTTTCAGGCAGGTAGGACTCTTTCCTAGTGGTCTGCAACCTAAGAACAACATTTACAAATGATTTCTGAAAAGACTGCAATCTGCTTTGTCTTTTCACTTTGCCCTCACATGCAGGCATGCGGGATCCACCAAGGTGGTAGCTGCAAATACAGAGGCTTTCATGCAAGTAGTCAAGGCAGCAGTGTTTCATGAATGTGACATATATGCACGTGGCAGCCTGGCAAATTTCCAGAGCCAGCACCACCTTGCCAATGATGTCGTAGAGGCTTTGACCCAGGTGAATTGAGCCTGCAGGCCTAACGGTGTTACTTCCTGGGCAGCGTATAGCAAAATGTAATGCAGACAACTATCCACCTTAACAAGGTCATTTTCTGCACTACTTTCCCTTTCAATGTGCCAGAAAAATGCTATAACAAGCAGGTCATCCGCACAATGGTCCCTTATGCAGTCAATGTAAAAGGTTAGCACCATTTTAGAATCAATCCGATGCAGTATCTCCTCCTTCAAAGGGTGAGACTGAGTGAAAAACATTGGCAGAGTGATGGATTCGCCAATGTGGAACGGCATCATAACTCAGGACAAGGCTGCCCAGATCCTCAGCACTAACTTGTCAGTAAAGAAGATGGTGTAGGGAGGTTGCACTGACAGAGGCTGTCGTTTATTAATGCGGCGCAAGGAGTAGATGGCAATCAGGATGACTAACACTGACGATCAAAACAGACTTGGCTGTTTCTGCAGGGTCGACGCATCTCCGCTGCTGCGTGGATTCGACGCGTCGCAAAGACCTGCATCACCGACACAGTCCTGAACCCTTGGAGTGGGCCTAAGGTGCTCTGCCAGTCTCTGTAGATCAAGCTGAACCCACTCATCTCCTCTGCTGCGCCGCGGAACCCCAAGTAGAACGGGCGCATCTGAAGCCTCAGGGACATAACTGGCTTCCAACAACCTTGCATCTGCACCTGGACTCTGCTGTCTGTGAGTGTACCCTGCCAAGTGGTGCCACCCCAGTCCTGGACCCTTGGAAGTGGGTCTAAGGTGCTCTGCCAGCCTCTGTGGATCAAGCTGAACCCACGAATCTCTTCTTCTGCGCAGCGGAACCCCAAGCAGAACCGACACATCTCCGCTGATGCGTGGATTGGACGCATCGCAAATACCTGCATCGCCGACACAGCCCTCATTGTGTTTGGTAGCGCCGCTGCGTGACACATTCTCGGCGCTATTCGAAGGCATCCGCAGAGATTGAATTGCAGCCTCAGCTCCTCAGAACAGATGCATTGCCCTGAGTGCGCGCCGAATCCTCGACGCAGGACTTCAAATCGTACGTCCCGTAGAGGAGATCCTCAACGACGCAGGCCTTTGCATCGCAGCCTCGCTGCATCTTGAAACAGACACATCGCTTCGGCTGTGCAGCGCATCTTCACCGCCGATCCTCGCAACGTTCCGCAAACCAGAATTTAAGGAACTTTGTTTAGTGGGCCTTACTGGGTCCCTGTAGCCGGCCAGCACTCCATCGCGGTCGGCCTGAACTTGTGACACTGTCCTGGTCCATCGCAACCAGATATCCACAGTTGGCGTTTTGTGCTTGTTGTGCCATTTACACTAAAACCTTAAAAACTGTAATCTCCGGTTCTACTGATTGGATTTATCATTTTGGTCTTGATTTATTAAAGAAAGTTCTATTTTTTTTAACTTGGAGCGGTGTCCTTTCTTTGTGTTGATTTCACTTTATTACTGTTTGAAGTGTTGCACAAATACTTTACACATTGCCTCTAATTAAGCCCGACTGCTCTGTGCCAAGCTACCAGAGGGCTGAGCACAGGTTAATTTAGGGTTGGCTTGTGCCTCACCCTGACAAGAATCGAAGTTGCTACTTGACCAGGGCAAACACCCCAGTCAAACACCCCAATTTCTCACATTCAGCAACAGCAGCTGTGTACTGGCTCAAAGGCCTGCATATAAGAAATGTCAACTCTAAAGTTCATGTCTCACTGCACATGAGGAACCACTTAATTGGGAAAACAGGAGTCGGATTTTTATTCAAGCGCATCACAACAGGTGATTTAAAAAGGAGGTGCTTAACAATGTATACTCATAAAGACCGAAAGGGACTACAAATAATCCTTAACTGTGCATGCTGCAAAGCATTTCAGGGCCAACAATAAAACAAAAAACACATCCAAAAGTGTGGCGTGCAGTGGGTCGGTATGACAAGCATCACGGCAGGCAACAAATTCTAGCAGCATAAATGGACTTTGTCGAAGGGTTTTGAGCTGTAAGGATAAATTCAGCTACTGCTGTTAGTAGCTCAAACTTATTTAAGTGTCACCACTCAATATCCACGCATACAGGCGTTTGTTCCAGAGATTCAGGCACGGCCCCCACCGCTAACCCTCCATGTTGCTGAGACAAAGTCCTCCCGAAATGGTAGCCTTAAAAGAGAGCAAATACTCATATGCTCAGGTGCTTTGGGCAAATAGCACCCTTCGTCTTGCTCCGAAGACGGCACCCAATCGATGGCACCTTTGGCCAGCAGAAGGTCGACTTCTTGGTGCCAGATTGTGGAGTGGTCCACTGACAAGCGATCTGTTATTAGAGAAAACGAGGCAGGGGGGAAATTAAAGGCAGGGCATAATGCTTTTGAATGATTTGTAAGACCCATCAGTCTGATGTAATGGCTGTCCAGCTGGGGAGGAAATGTCCTACGCTGCCTTCAGCTGGGTGAGCATGGGCGTGTGAGGGCAAGATAAAGGGGCTTTGCAGCCCTTGTAGTCGGGGAGAAAGAGTTATAAAAGAGCAGCCCCTGCTGGTGCAAATTCTTTCTGCTGCTGCACTACCTCTGCCCCAAATGAACTGGGCCAGCTACTACAGGTTGGGAAGGCTGGCATTGTCTGTAGGCTAACCCTCTGGAATAATCCCTAACTGTCCTATACTAATGGCGGAACTGCTTGACGGAAGACAAGAGTCCCAAGGATCGTTCTGTTGCTCGACTGTCCTTATATCATTCAAGCATTGAAGCAGCTTTCTCTCAAAACAATCTACAGCCATCAAAGGGCATATCCATAAGGGACCCCTAAAACCTGATTGACCACATCCAGGAATGTCTTCTAAGCAGTAAACTGGTGCCAATAGCTCCACCCACACAGTCTCAGGTGTCAAAACCAACGAGATGTACTTTGCCAGATCCTGACAATCATGTACTGTTTGAGCCACAAAGCCCCTAGGTCTTCCAGGAAAGCTGCCAAGGTTTTGCTGGCCATGTCCCATAAAGCATGGGTGCACCTGCCTAAAAGGCACACCACATTCAAGAATCTTAAGGTCACACAGGCCAAAGAGAAAATTCTCTTTCCGAAGACATCAATACGTTTCAACTGTCTATCTGGAGGATTGGTCAGAAAGGCATCAGGAGTAAATTTACTTGTCGACACCTGTACCACCAGGCTTTCAGGCAAAGGGTATCTTGTCAGGAAACTGGGGTCACTGGGGGTCGGCCTATGTCATCTGGCAACAGATTGACTTACTGGACGGCCTGAGCATGGCTTGGATCAAGTGGCCATAAGGGTGTCTTTAAGAGCCTTGCTGAATGGAAATAATGCCTCAGAAGAAGTTGGACCAGGCTGAAGGATCTCAGTTAACAAGTTGCCTTAGTTTCAACAGTAGACAACTGTAAATCAAGCCCTTCTGTTGCCCTTCACAAAACCACTGCAAAAGAGGCACTTTCTTCTGTTGGTGGCACAGATGGCAGAATCCAGTTCAGTTTCTGGGAATGAACCTAGTCCACCGGCATTCTGTAAATCCAGCTTTTGCCCATCATGAGTATAGTGAGGTAGGTTGTCCATATCCTTATCAGCAGTGTTATGGAAGCATTTTGCATCCCTGACCTGTGTCAGGAGTCGGATCCAAATAATGCATACAGGCTCTGTATAAGGACGCTGAGACAGGGGTAGAGGATTAGAGTCTGGTTGTGCCTCATAGCACGACATAGGCCTGGAACGAGCAGCCAATGACTTGAGGTCAGATACAAGTGTTGGGATTGTGTCCTGGGCTGGCACCGGTGGGATCAGCGTTGAAGGCACTGGTGTGGACCATGGGAGTGGAAACGGGAACCGTCATCAGAACAGGCCTGGGCCAAAGGGATCTATTGGCACAGCGGGAAGGCACGAAGTAGGAAGTGCAAGTGGAGTCCCTCCTAGCTCTGTGCAGCCATAAGGTGTGCCAGAGGGAGCTGGGAGAGTCTGAAATAGATGCAGCATGGCATTCTTGAAGGCAGCAATTGGCTGTGGGCCAACAGCAACACAAGGAATTCAGGGCGTACCAGGACCAAATCAGAGTCGGGAGACCCTTGTGAGAAGTGACCTTTTGATTGACAGCCTTGTGCCATTTTTCCTGATTATGAGTGGAGGGAAACAGTTGAGACCTGCTTGCACTATCAACCAGAAATCCTCTAAGGTTTAGAGGGATGGAACGAGAGGGATTAGGGCATCGGGATTTGCGCCCACCAACTCATACAAGACAGAACAAAAATGCCAAACCTGATGTTAGAAATGGGATTTTTGGTAGGCTAGGGCTTGTGCCAAAGCCAGGCAGAAACCACCACTCTAGTCAGGATAAGGGAGTTACACTCCTAAAATAACCCCTGCTCACCCCCTTGGTAGCTTGGCACGAGCAGTCAGGCTTATCTTAGAGGCAGTGTGTAAAGCATTTGCACATAACCAACAGTAATACAGCGTAAGCACTACAAAAGGACACCACACCAGTTTAGAAAAATATCCAATATTTTTATATACTTAAGACATGACCAAAAACGATAAAAATCCACAATACAGTACTTAAAAATCTTCAGTTACCAAAATAAGCTTGAAAAACAGTTCCTTGATGTCGATAGCTCCGTCCGGGGCTATCACGGCGTCGTGAGCAAACAAATCCAAACAGTTCTGGCGGACCGCCGAGTCGCGGGCCAGCTACGGTGTCGGGAAGACCCGCAAACAGTACCTTTTAGAAATGCAGGGCGTCGGCGACCTCACGTTGAGCTTCCGAAAGCACGGCGTCCGCAGGCGTCGGTTCCGGAGGTCGGTGCAGGAGTCATCGGGGCCCTCGAAGGCACACGCGTTGCAGATCGAACTCCTCTCTGTTGAAGTCAGGAGTGCTGGCGTCTGGTGCTGCGGTGCAAAGTGCAGCGGTGCGGCGTGCGGTGCCCTCAGGTCGCGGTGCGAGCAGCGGCTCGGTGACGGCGTCAGATGGCGTTGTCGGTGAGACCAGGGTCGCGGTGCGAAGTGAATGCGGTGCTCGTCGCGGTGCTGGCAGGTCACGGTGCAAGCAGCGGCGGCGTCGTTGCTGAAGCGCTGTCGTCGGCTGACGAACTGGAGTCGATGGCGCCGGCAGGCCAAGGCTGCGGTGCAGGATGAGGGCGGTGCGTCGTGTAACTTTGCGAACGGTGCCCTTGAACCATGGTGCAAGCAGTGGCGTAGATTTCGGCGTGGAGCGGCGGCGTCGGGGATACCAAGGCGTCGTAGCGAGGTGGTGTGGAGTGCGGTGCCCACAGGTCGCGGTGCGAGCAGCGGCTCGGTGGCGGCGTCAGCAGACGTCGGCGGTGAGACCAGGGTCGCGGTGCGGCGTTGCGGCGGTGCCCTCTGCGGTGCCTTCAGGACACGGAGTCGGCAGCTGCGTCGTAGACGGCGTCGGGTTGCTTTTTCTTCTGTTGCAGCACAAAACACACAGTCCCCAGTGCTGAGGGCAGAAGAACTTGAAGTCTTTGCTGTTCCTGAGACTTCTTGAACAGGGGGCAAGCTCTACCTCAAGCCCTTGGAGAAACTCACAAAAGTAGATTGCAGAAATTATAGTCCAGTCCTTTCACTGCCCAAGACAGAAGCAGCCACTGCAGGCCAACACAGCAAAGCACACAGCAAAGTGGTAGTTCCTCCTCACAGCTTCTCCAGCTCTTCTTCTTGGCAGTCTTCTTGGTCCAAAAGAGTTCTAAAGTTCAGGGGTCTGGGCCCCAATATTTATATCCCAAAATCCTTTGATCCTTTAGGCAGAGAGTGTCTGTGCCTAGCCAGAACCAGTTCTGCCTTCTCTGGTGTGACTTCCTGGCAGAAGGTGGAGACGGCATTGTCAGAGGCAGACAAGGCCCTTTGAGGTGCAAGGAAATCTCCTCCCCCTTCCGCAATTGCAGCCCAGGTCTATTCAGCCCTTTCCTGACCCACCTAGACTATCTGGAGCCACTCCTGCTCCCCAGCCTTCTGTCATCCAAAACCCAGACAGGCAATGCACATTCCAACAGAGGCACACAGGATGACTGAGCAAGAAAATACCTACTTTCTAAAAGTGGTATTTTCAAACACAGAATGTAAAAATCACCTTCACTAAAAGATGCATCTTTAGATTCTGAGTTCAGGCATACTAAACTGTATTTTCCTACCTAGTTCCCAGGGCCAGTTATGTTTATAAGATGTTATAAACAAACTTCCCATTCTGTCCTATGGGGAACAGGTAGCCTTGCAATAGTGAAAAATTAAATTGGCAGTAATTCACTATCAGGACATGCCACACACACCAGGGCATGTCCTACCTTTCACATACACTGCACCCTGCCCACAGGGGTACCTTGGGCCTACCTTAGGGGTGGCTGACATGTAAGAAAAGGGAAGGTTAGAGACTGGCAAGTGTGTGCACTGGCCAAGTCAACATGGCAGTTAGAAACTGCGCGCAGACTCTGCAATGGCAGGTCTGAGTTACCTTTTCAGGGCTACTCACGTGGGTGGCACAATCAGTGCTGCAGGCCCACTAGTAGCATTTGATTTACAGGCCCTGGCACACTCAGTGCACTTTAGCACTGATTAGCAGTGGTAAAGTGCCCAGAGTCCTAAAACCAACACAAACAGGTCAGGAAAAAGTAGGAGGAAGAAGCAAAAAGTTTGGGGATAACCCTGCAAAAAGGGCCATTTCCAACACAACCCCCTTCCAGCCTAAAGCCAGGGTAGACCAATCCATACCTCGATGGGCTTCCCTGCTTGGGGCGATAAAACAAGGAACCTGGCCCGCAACAGCAGGGTTTCCTTCCAGTTCTACGCCTTCCTGAACCCATTTGGATCCCTCTATCCATACTCTCAGGGCCCACTAAGCTGACCCATGGGGAACCCTTCTCCTCACCTGTGGACCCCATCTGCGCAGCACCTAAACTTACTTTGCTCACAGATGTGTCCCAACAGGCAGTCAGTACCCACATGGCCAACACAATGGAGTGGCCCAAACCACCCCCGGGGTGTGACTCCAGTCCCCCTCCCAGGGGCAACTCTGTCCACCAGGACAGCCAGCCACAGTGGCCACTGACAATCGTCGGTGATGAGAGCCAGGCCTTATGCCTTTCAGGCCACTCCAACCACTGTGGCGTCAGAGAGTGGGGGGCAGTAGCCCCAGGTGCCTGACACCCTTTCTTCACTCTCCCCTCTGCCAAGTCAGGTATGGCAGCCTGACACTGGCCCACCAGCCCAGGGTCTGTACCCTGTGGCTGGACAGGAGACTGGGGTGGGCTCTCCCACACCCTCTCCTTCTCCCTGGGGCTCTGTACCCTCCCACCTGGAGCGGCACCCCCAGAAGACAAACTGGTAGGGGCACTGTTAGCAGTCGCCCCTTCCCCCAGGTCAGGGGGGACACCCTGAACCTGTTCCTCCAACCCAGGGTCTGTACCCTCAGGCTGACCAGAGGTCTCGGGCGAGGCTCACCTCCCCTCAACTCTCCTTCTGGGGTCCTGCACTCTCCTCCCAGGAGAAGCACCCCCAGAACCAAAAACTGTCAGGACGCTGGAACCGGACCTCCTACACAGTTCTTCCACCAGTTCAGGGCCTTGACCCTGCAACTGATCCACCACCCTCGGATCTAAACCCTCAGGTTGAACCGGGGTCAGAGGCGAGGACTCCCTCCCTCTGCACCCCCTTCCAGAGTTCTGTACCCTCCCACCCAGAGTGGTACCCCTAGAAGACAAACCGGTCAGGACACTGCTTACAGTCGTCCTTCCCTCCAGTTCAAGCAGGACCTGAACCTGGCCTCCCAACCCAGGGACTAAACCCTGCGGCTGAGCACCTGCCCTGCGCACCAGGACTTCCTTGGGAGCACGCATGCCCCCCCTGAGGGTAACACATGACTCATGTGTTGTGTGACAATCTGCCTGGCGCAGATCTCCCGACCCCTGTCCATCCGACAGTGCGCAAAGATACCCCAGGACAGAAGTGGTGTCACCATGGTCACTCCTAGGAGGCTCAGCCCTTCTGGCTGGCCCCTGACCCACTGGTTCTCCCACTGGGGAACGCATCCCCCTCTCACTCCTCCATCCGGACTTCTGCACCCTCCACTTAGGAGCGGCACCGCCAGACACCAGAACCGCTGGAGCTCTGTTTACAGACACTCCACGTTCTCCTGACAAAAGGAGATCTCCCTCAACGGACGGCCTACCAGTACAGCCTAGGCTCCTCACCTGGTGTTCCCTCCTGGAACACCCAAGCTCTGGGACCGGGTTTCGGGCACCTTAGGCCGCAGCCCATTCCCACTCCTTCTCCGCGGAGACAGGACGCGAGTCCCTACACCCTTCCCACGACACCGGGACCTATCTGGGCTACCACAAATCTTTCCCACCACCCTCGGTTGGGAAATACCTAAGCCACTTCCTTCCGGGTCACCCTCAGATGCTTCTCCAGACCCTCTGGAATCCACCAAAAGGTCTGCCTCCCGTGCAAGCTCCCTGGAGTCAGAGAACTCACACTCCAGTGGGTGTTGGCATAGCTCTGGAAAACAGGGACTTAAAATATGCTCTCCAACAATTGAATCACACAGCCCCACACAGGTGTTAACCAAACTACCCTTCACCCAATCATCCAGTGCCTCAGAAAAGTACCCCACATCATTCTCACAAGACTGGTGAGACAGTGTCTGACTGTTGCTGTCTCTTAACCCATACTCTTCTGGCTGGTCTCCATACTCACTTACTAGGGCTTCTATCATGGAGGAATCCCTCTCCCTGCACCTCTCATCTAGAGTCAGTAGAGTGTCCCTCCCACTACCAGGAATATGATCCCCGGTGCCAGTTCCCCAATCCACCTCAGGGACACTGTGCACCACTGGAGTAACCTCACAATCCTGAACCCCCTGGTGTATGTCAACTCCCTCCTTGAAGCAGGGCCCCAAATCTGTGTGTGCGTGTACCTCACCCTCAGTACTGGACCTAACACTTTTGTTGCCACCATCTGGGCTGGGCCTAGCCCTACTGGCTTCCCAGTCCAGCTCTCTCATTTTAAACTCATGGTCTAACATCATCCTTTTCTCCTCCATGGCTAACTTAAGCTTCTCCAGTTCCACAGCAACGCTCCTTGCTTCCCGCCTGTCCTCCAGCTCCTCTGGAGACAAGGCACTGCTGCTGCCTGGTTTAGAGGGTGCCCCCCCTCTCAAAAGCACATCCACCCTTGGAATAGGCTCCTCCACCTCCAGGCTAAGATCCCCCGACTGCTCACTAGCATGTCTGGCCGCTACCCAGGCCCTCAGCGCCTTTTGTAGCTCCTCTTTTCTGGTGAGTCCTCTGATTTGGATTTTGAGGTTTTTGCAGATCGCCTTCAACTCCTTAACATTGTAGGTTTCTAACCTCTCCTCCTCGAAGGCCACTTCCAAGGATGCAACAGATGATGCAATTGATTCAGGCATGTTGTACTAGAAAGTTCAAGTTCAAAACCAATGGAAAGGCAAAAATAGACCAAAAGAAAATAGTATGTGGTACGTAATGGTCTGCGATATGGTAGTAGTGCACACCAATCACTGTAAGTCAAGTGCAAACGCAAGTCCTATCCTCACCACTGACAACCAATGCTAGAAATGGGATTTTTGGTAGGCTAGGGCTTGTGCCAAAGCCAGGCAGAAACCACCACTCTAGTCAGGATAAGGGAGTTACACTCCTAAAATAACCCCTGCTCACCCCCTTGGTAGCTTGGCAAGAGCAGTCAGGCTTATCTTAGAGGCAGTGTGTAAAGCATTTGCACATAACCAACAGTAATACAGCGTAAGCACTACAAAAGGACACCACACCAGTTTAGAAAAATATCCAATATTTTTATATACTTAAGACATGACCAAAAACGATAAAAATCCACAATACAGTACTTAAAAATCTTCAGTTACCAAAATATGCTTGAAAAACAGTTCCTTGATGTCGATCGCTCCGTCCGGGGCTATCACGGCGTCGTGAGCAAACAAATCCAAACAGTTCTGGCGGACCGCCGAGTCGCGGCCAGCTACGGTGTCGGGAAGAACAGCAAACAGTACCTTTTAGAAATGCAGGGCGTCGGCGACCTCACGTTGAGCTTCTGAAAGCACGGCGTCCGCAGGCGTCGGTTCCGGTGGTCGGTGCAGGATTCGTCGGGGCCCTCGAAGGCACACGCGTTGCAGATCGAACTCCTCTCTGTTGAAGTCAGGAGCACTGGCGTCGGCAGGCGTCGGGTGCTGCGGTGCAAAGTGCAGCATGCGGTGCCCTCAGGTCGCGGTGCGAGCAGCGGCTCGGTGGCGGAGTCAGATGGCATAGTCGGTGAGACCAGGGTCACGGTGCGAAGTGAATGCGGTGCTCGTCGCGGTGCTGGCAGGTCACGGTGCAAGCAGCGGCGTCGTCGTTGCTGAAGCGCTGTCGTCGGGCGACGAACTGGAGTCGATGGCGCCGGCAGGCCAAGGCTGCGGTGCGGGATGAGGGCGGTGCGTCGTGTAACTTTGCGAACGGTGCCCTCGAACCACGGTGCAAGCAGTGGCGTAGATTTCGGCGTGGAGCGGCGGTGGCGGGGCTACCAAGGCGTCGTAGTGAAGCGAGGCGGTGTGGAGTGCAGTGCCCACAGGTCGCGGTGCGAGCAGCGGCTCGGTGGCGGCGTCAGCAGTGAGACCAGGGTCGCGGTGCGGCGTTACGGCGGTGCCCTCTGCGGTGCCTTCAGGACACGGAGTCGGCAGCGGCGTCGCAGACGGCGTCGGGTTGCTTTTTCTTCTGTTGCAGCACAAAACACACAGTCCCCAGTGCTGAGGGCAGAAGAACTTGAAGTCTTTGCTGTTCCTGAGACTTCTTGAACAGGGGGCAAGCTCTACCTCAAGCCCTTGGAGGAACTCACAAAAGTAGATCGCAGAAATTATAGTCCAGTCCTTTCACTGCCCAAGACAGAAGCAGCCATTGCAGGCCAACACAGCAAAGTGGTAGTTCCTCCTCACAGCTTCTCCAGCTCTTCTTCTTGGCAGTCTTCTTGGTCCAAAAGAGTTCTAAAGTTCAGGGGTCTGGGCCCCAATATTTATATCCCAAAATCCTTTGATCCTTTAGGCAGAGAGTGTGCCCAGCCAGAACCAGTTCTGCCTTCTCTGGTGTGACTTCCTGGCAGGAGGTGGAGACGGCATTGTCAGAGGCAGACAAGGCCCTTTGAGGTGCAAGGAAATCTCCTCCCCCTTCCCCAATTGCAGCCCAGGTCTATTCAGCCCTATCCTGACCCACCTAGACTATCTGGAGCCACTCCTGCTCCCCAGCCTTCTGTCATCTAAAACCCAGACAGGCAATCCACATTCCAACAGAGGCACACAGGATGACTGAGCAAGAAAATACCTACTTTCTAAAAGTGGTATTTTCAAACACAGAATGTAAAAATCACCTTCACTAAAAGATGCATCTTTAGATTCTGAGTTCAGGCATACTAAACTTTATTTTCCTACCTAGTTCCCAGGGCCAGTTATGTTTATAAGATGTTATAAACAAACTTCCCATTCTGTCCTATGGGGAACAGGTAGCCTTGCAATAGTGAAAAACGAAATTGGCAGTAATTCACTATCAGGACATGCCACACACACCAGGGCATGTCCTACCTTTCACATACACTGCCCACAGGGGTACCTTGGGCCTACCTTAGGGGTGGCTGACAAGTAAGAAAAGGGAAGGCTAGAGACTGGCAAGTGTGTGCACTGGCCAAGTCGACATGGCAGTTACAAACTGCGCGCAGACTCTGCAATGGCAGGTCTGAGTTACCTTTTCAGGGCTACTCACGTGGGTGGCACAAACAGTGCTGCAGGCCCACTAGTAGCATTTGATTTACAGGCCCTGGCACACTCAGTGTACTTTACTAGGGACTAACAAGTAAATCAAATATCCAATCATGGAAACACCAATCCATAACACAATTTACACGGAGAGCATATGCACTTTAGCACTGATTAGCAGTGGTAAAGTGCCCAGAGTCCTAAAACCAACACAAACAGGTCAGGAAAAAGTAGGAGGAAGAAGCAAAAGTTTGGGGATAACCCTGCAAAAGGGCCATTTCCAACACCCGATGTATCTGTGCTACATCTAGAGGATTATTTTATCCATGGGTTGAATACAGTCTTTATGTGGGCCTTGTGTACGCTCAAGGTGAGGTGAATATATCACAAAAAACGTTGGGTAAGACCTCACACACCTTCCCGGGAGTCATGATTCATCCTCTAACTTCCTCATTCGCCATAAATGATAATGGCGAATGGGCTTCTTATATTCAAGAAAGCACTTTGGAATTCTTAATTTGGGTATGAGAGGATTGGGGATCCTGAAATTGTAGTTTAAAAATCTCCCAGGTACCTCACAAAGTAATTCATTCCCCACATACATAGGAGATGATTAAATATGGATGCTTCAGAGGATCAGCACTTCTGCACTACAGTGGCCATCATGTTTCTGCCTGGTGGTCCCTTACGGTGTGTGCAGCTTTCATCGGGACCTGGATTCCTACATTGTACATACACTGTCCATAAATGTATGCATAAAACATCCAATACAATCACAAAGAATACTTGTTCAGAACAGGTAGTAACTGCTTTTTACTTAGATGTGAAACCCTAATTCAAGGGATATATTGCCACATGGAGGTAGCACTGGAAACTCCCTTGTAGTCACAAATTCGTCAAAGAGTGATCCTTGGGGATCTGAGTCCAGCTTGACCTTCTTGCGTTTATGGAATATCTTCGACTTAATAGGAAGACTTTGAGTGGGAATGGGATTTCGCACTGGACTGTCAGTCACTCAAATTTCAGTTTATTTCGGATCGCCTTAGGGTGCATGAGTGAGCATTTATTGCACAAGTCGTGAGCTGAGCCAAAGCACCAAAGGCACACGTCATGCAGGTCGGTCACAGACATCTGCTTCATGCAGTCAAGGCATGGCTTGATTCTTGCCGTTTTCAGGGGAGACATCGTCCCTGACACACTGAGCATAATCATATGAAGTTATCGAAAAAGGATAAAACCGGGAGCGGAGCATTGAATCTGCACTAAAGTGCACAAGAAGAAAATAACTGACATCAGCGTGCATGAGTGGCACTTGTATGCGGCTCCACCCTATCACTTTCGGGGCCGTAGGATGTTACTGCAGAGCAACCTGCCGCCACCTATCAGTGTGCTGGGCACTGCTGAGAAAATACCCCGGCTGCAGCTTGAAGCCTGTGGATAATTGTTAAGGTGAGTATTATGCGGTTAAAAGAGGTGTAGGATAGAGAGGTGTGTGGTGCCTACAGAGGCCGTGTGATCCAGAGATGGTACCTGGTCGATTTTAAAGAAAACCAATTCAGTAAACAGGACATAATGAAAGAAGGTGCTTGGAAGTGCAAGAATGTGAGAGGAACACTTTGCTAAAACAAAGGTTCTGCTGGTGATTGATAACATGTACCTTGAGATATAAATGTCCCTTCTACCATTCCATAATCACCCTACCCCATCTTTTGCTTTAAGTGGGGCAGATGGGTAGGAAGTGTTGGAGGTGCAGTTGTCGAATACTGTCCTGGATGACAAAGAGGAATGTGTAGGGATACATCCCACACTGTTTGTAACAGAACCTTCCTGAAAAATACCTTCCTGAATAAAAAGAAAAAAGATTCTGCATGATTACGCTACAGTTTGCATCACTAAAATTTTACTTACTGAAAACCGGAGACTGGCTGAGCCTTTGGGATAGAGGTTGAAATGTTTGACTAGTTTCCATGAGATTCAAAATGGCTTCTTCATCAATGACTGCATCCTGAAGTTCACTCCCATTCTGCTTGATGTTTCCTGCTGGAAAAAGTAAGATTTGATTAGCACACAAAAACTGTTTCATGTCCATTTGAATACTAAACACAATGGCAGGCAACATTTGTTCATTGAGTACATTTTATTGCAAAAACCATATCATTTAGTTTGCATTTGGATTGTTCATTATTGAGATAACTTTCAACTGCTTGCATTTATCCATTTCTGACAAAGGATAGTCCCATTTTTCAAATAAGCTTAGATCTCAGTTATTTAAATATGCCCTGCTCTGAATTCACCAAGAGGGATGCCACAAGAGGGATGCGTAGCAAGTAGTCTCTCATAATTTTCAACAGTGTTTCTCTCTTTTAAATCGTTCTCTATTTTTCTGGAGTCTACCTCCTCTTTGCTTTTTTCTTAGGATCCCATTTCACTGCCTCCCAATGGCAACCATAAGATAAGAAATCTAAGATTTAAGCTTACCTGGCACACATCATTATGCTGATCTATAGGCTTCAGATCATTGGCTTCCTGAAATTGGGCCGGAGGCCCCCACCTTCCTCAAATCGGTTTTTCTTAACGGCTGGATGGTCTCCTCTTAGAATTGGTGACTTCTGATGATCGCCTGATGCTGTGCCTCAAACTGTGGATGGCAAGCCTGTAGTCATTTCTGGCAGGAGCGGGCCTTTGCCTTCTCCCCACTACTTCTTCCTTGAAGCTCTACTGGCATCAATAAGCTATAGAGAACTACTCTAAATGTCACCTGAGATGTGGCTGCCCTGTGACTTGGTTACACTTGACTGCTCTCTTGACTATTGTGCTGATCAGTGGGCAGGCCATGATCTTGACTCTGAACTAGTTTAATATGCCGCTCTACTGCTACTGACAGATTTGCTAGGATACCAGCCATTCAGTAATAGCTGCAATGTGTCAAGTCAGATAACTGATTCACAACCACTATCTTAGTGCTATAGGGCTGCTAATCCGGTCTTTGAGTCAACTAATCTTCTTTGCCTAAATATGCCCAGCGCCACACAAGCTCCAGACAGGCATGGACCCAAATCATTTCTTTTCGAGGCTGCTTTCATCCCTGATCTCCCTCTGCCATCAGAACTACTGCATAAGGAGAAAGCTCAAGTCTGTGCTCCCGCGCGCGGCAGCCCTAAATGACTGCCTGCTTTCACTTGAGTGTCTTCCCCCCTATTGTCCCGCTAAACTAACTACAAAGGTTTTTCCATTAGGACCCCTTTGTTCCTCCTCCATGACATGCTTGGATTTTTTTAATGTTAGATGCCATCTTTCAGAGTGGAAGAAATAAGAGTGCAAACATCTATACTGCCGCTTCCCATCTCGGACCATCTAAACTGGTCCATCTATGCTTCATGAGACAATATCGTGGTTGCATTAGCTTACCTTCATTCGACTTGAAATTAATTCTCAGTCATACTGCATCATCCAGTAATGGTTTGAAAGTGATCATTTAGCGCTAATTTAACTTTCATGGATGTGGATGTCCTCACACGCTTGGACTCAAATACTGCTTTCTACTATTTGATATTATTGAGGTATCATGAGATTATCTGTTATTTATGGTTCTCATTGAGTGCCACTAGAGTGAGTATCAGATTCTAAATCTAGTTATTCACTGCTATGACGTAGCAAGAGTAGGAAACAAAAGTTGTTTTCCACTGTTGCTACATCATAAAGGAATTCCCGTTGCTCTCAAAGGGCTCTTAGAGGGATTATCAGTGCAGTACTGGTTCTAGCACAGTTTTGAGAAGAGAGAGGGTGGGAAAGCACAAAGGGTGGTGTGGAGGGTGGCCATTTTTTTAACCTTTGGCACAAGGAGGAGAGACCATGTTATGAATGACTTTCCCATTATTCCTCTGACCTAAAGTTGCAGTTTTCATATAATTTTAAGTCACTCCGAACCTCTTCAAAAAAGCACACCCCCCATGAGAGTATGGAATGTTAGTTAGGGTGGCTGCAACACCTCATCAAGAAATAATGTCACAATTCTGTATCAGGTCCAGTTAGATTTCTTTAAATCAAACCTTAGCTCAATCCTGGGTAGCTGTGGCTTGAGTCAGGCTTAACTCAAACAAAAAAACAGTAAAGCATTTATCAGTATCAAAACAGTAAGTAAGAGAGACAACACAATTTATAAAGATAGTATATATTTTTATCTTTAAACAGATACCAGAACAACAAAAAACTAATGAACGGAATCAGAGTTATGATTTTTGCAATGCTTTCATAAATCACTGCAATTCACTTCCAAGCGTTTTGTAAATAACTGCTTTTCACTCTTAGTGGTAGTCTAAGCCTGGGTCTAGGCCAAAGAAAGTTTGAAAAGGACGGCAATGGAGCGCGAGTCAGGTGCAAGGGCCTGGTTGGTCTCAGGCAAGATTTTACATTCGCACTTAGAAAGTTTCCTGATTCTTTTTCTCAATGACAGGCTCATCAGCAGTATCCTGTGCAGCTTTAGTCCGGTGTTGGTTTCGATGTCGGCGGATAGGAAAGTCCAGCAGTCTGGTGGAATTTTGGTTCTTTACGGTGTTCGAGACTACCTACGAACCAGCAAATAGTAGTAGTGTATGAGCCTCAAGGTCTGTGCCCAAAAAACGTTATAGTTTGCTTTAGGTTCACAAGTTGCAGTTTTTGGGGGAGAAAGAGTACACTTTAGCAACAGCCAAGGGTGTAGGAGCTGAGGGCACCTCTTGGGGGCTAGGACTCAATCTCACGGGCTACACCTGTGGAGACCAGGACAAGTCTGGTGGCAACTGGTCGGCTGAACACGTAGAAGGAGCAGGACTCCTGTACCTTTCATGCCCCTCAAGCTTAACAGGAGGCTAATCAAGGGGAGAAGAGGCTCTATAGATCAGACAGTTCAGACCTCAAAAAGTGTGATGGTGCCTTCCTCTCAGCATAGACCTTCCAAGAAACACAAACAGAGACAGTTTTAGGATTTTTCTTTTCTCAGTAGACACCACACTGGAGACTTCTGAAATCCCTCAATTATCTTAAATACTTTGTTGAGAATGTCACTGCCACAAATTAAAGTAGTATCAAACAGGAAATAGACCAGCACATGTTCTGCAACTACTGATCTTGCTTCCTCAGGGCCCAAAGGATAACTAAATAACAATAAGGACACTGGCCACTGCTGGCTGGAAGTTGGTTGTACATGGACTAACATACAAAACAAACTTTAAGCAATGAGGGAGAAAACTCGCTGACCAATGGCAAGCATGGAAAGGAGTATTATTTAAGTGCCAACCAATGGTAAGTAATGGGCGGGCTCTAAGCGATTTTTAAGTTTTCCAGAATAATAGACTCGCAAACATCGCTTTCGCTATCTCAGGCTCTCCCTAAAAACAGACTTGAAGATTCAGACTGTGACATTTTTCTGTTTTTTCTGTTTGCAATTTCCTGGCCGTTATAGTTAAGCGTGCCACTCTCTCTTTTGGTGGGATTAGAGATGAATTATCCTCGTTTAGAGTAAGATCTAATTTGTCAAAGTGCTGTAAGCAGTCTCGGGTCGATGCTTTTTTGACTTGGGGGAATTTTGTTTGACTATCCAATCTTCTAGATATTGGAAATTTTGGCGACTCTGTTTTCTCAGATGTGCCTCTACTGCAGCCTTGCGATTATCCTCTGGCTTGTACAGTAGGACTTTGAAATGAAGTGGTAACGGGCCACTGCGAATCTCAGGTACTTGTGATGATTGGGATGGATTGACACATGAAAAAACACATCCTGTAGGTCCAGAGATGTCATGTAATCCCAGTGTTGGAGTAGTTGGAGAAAGTCTGGTAAAGTGACCATGTAAAAATGTTTGTTTCTTGAGCAACTCATTTAGATCTTAAAGATCACAAATTGCCCTCCATTCTCCTGATTTCCTTTTTGAAGAAAAAGCGAGAATAGAATGCTAAATTTACCTGGGATTTAAGGACTTGTTCTATTGCACCTTCTGCAACATAATCCAAATTTCAGCTTGTAACCGATGAAGATGTCGATGGGGCCTGCGGGTCGGTGGTGGTTTCTGAGTGAATTCACTTGTGTGGTTAAGTCGCATTAGGTCCAGCACTCAGCAATCAAATATTATATCAGACCATTGACTATAAAAAGATTAGATTTTTCCTCTTACATGTATCTGTGGATTTATTGTGACTGTCGCTTCCATAGATTCACTGACTTCTTGAGTGCTCACCGTCATGTGACTGATTTGTAAAGTTTCTTCGGGGAGTGAAGCTGCTTAAAGCTAGAGGTGATGGCGGTCTATACTGTTTTGTATAACATTAGCAGTATGTCTGTTGCGCCGACTGATATGGTTGGTACCTAGAAGGATGGTAACCTCCTCTAAAAGAAAAATGGACCCTTTCCCAACACTCTCCAAAATGGCTGAGGTTGTTTTTGTTGTAGGGCACCTAAAGATCTTGCCATGTCCAGATCTGATTTGATTGAGTGAGGAGGTTCATCTACATGTCACCCAAGAAGAGATTCTCCGTCGTACAGCATGTCTGATTCTGCTTTATACCTCTAGCTAAAAAAGATGTAACACATCCAACCTCTTCTGCGCAAAACAGCAACACCGGTTATCTGTCTGAATCCTGTTGATGCAATGTCCATTGCAGTGCTGATGATTGCCGAAGAAGTGTTCTTCCCCCTCAACAAGAACTGCCTTTGCTTCGCCCATCTTATTGTCAGGCAAGTAGTCAAGATATGGCCCAATATGTGACCATGTCTGGCAGTCATATCGTCCAAGAATTGCCAGTGTGCTGGACGCCCTGATTAAGGTTGCTGCTGTTAGTGAAAGTCATCTGTTGATAATGTCGAGCCTTCTGCCTTCTCCGTTAGGTGGCACAGAGTATACAGATGTAGGATTTCTTAATTGTTGTTGGACCGCCTGCACTAACAAAGAGTCTGCACGGACAACCAGACAAGCCGGAGTATTTTCAGGCGCTTTATAACTGTTTTCCAATCTAGGATTTAAAGCAGCTACTGTGGCTGGTTTTATCATTACCTTTAGTCTTTTGACCAAATATGATCAATTATTGCTATCCTTTTTCTTGTAGGTTCCTTAAAATCGTACATGTTGTTTTCCTTTGTTGACACTGGCAAATCATATCTCTTGGACGCTTTATTGATTAGAGTGTGAAAACCCCAATGTTATCTGGAGGTGAATCCACTTAGGAGGAGTGACATCTCCTGAAATGAGTGCTATACAGTCCTCTCACTCTGTGCCAGTAGACTGACGAGTGACTAGCTGCACCGGACCTTCGTCTTGGTTATCATTCGAGCATAGGTCATAATGGCTGGCAGAATAAACTGAGTTGACAAAGGGGAATGCTGTGTCAATATGGAAAAAGTCGATGCTGATATGAGAAACGATACATTCATTTATGTGAAAGAAATTGCGACCTTATTAACGAATTTGCCCGCTGTGAACTCCACATCAGCCTAGACTCGCAATACGTAGTCAGGCAAGCACTAAGACCTAGGCCCGAGGTTATTGACTGACAGGTCACAGGTGGGGTGGCACGTAGCCAGCAGATAAACGCACAGACAGGAAACCTTAGATCAATCCCACAGACCGGCACAGTGACACTACAATGGTCAAGGGAGACTGGTCCCAATAAAGCACACAGGGCCGAAGGAGGTACGTGCACTCCTAAAACACCACAAAATCCAGGCCACATAAGTTAGGAACATACAGCCAATCAGAACACAGCGATCACACGCACCCTATGCCGGAC
This sequence comes from Calotriton arnoldi, assembly GCA_963921515.1. NCBI lineage: Eukaryota > Metazoa > Chordata > Amphibia > Caudata > Salamandridae > Calotriton > Calotriton arnoldi. Next base: position 2,051,169 of record CAWUFW010001358.1, on the reverse strand, counting down.
ATCTGGACACATTACCTACTGACCACAATGTGCCACGCTAGGTCGAGGCCCACCTGGATTATCTATAGAACAATTAGTTTATGACTCCAATGGAAGAAAATACATTCCTTACCATACAAGAATAACCGGAACAGTTTATGGCATACAATGAACTGTATATAAGAACGTCTCAGATCAACTGTAAATTGAGAGAGTCCTCAGACCCTATGCCTGTAACTGATGTCCTGGCCGCAATGTTTAATTAAACAAATTGTTCCTCTTTTTCCAAACACCTCGTCTCTTGTTTTTCAAAAACCATTTCATGTTCAAGCAACATTTTGGCGAGTCAACAACGAAGTGGATTGGTACCTCAAACCAGACTACAACCAAAGGAAGGGGATCTCGCCCAGACGGATTCAAATTTGCATTCAAACTTTTACTTGCGTCCAGGGATTCAGGGTTGCTGTACGTGCTCTGTCGCCGGGCATCCTCACTAGAGTTCGATATCAAGGGCGCCTGCAGGAAACAAGGCTCCACTCTGCTGCTGATCCCCCCCCCCCCCTCCAGGGTGGGGTTGGCTGGCCACACCCAGGGGGGGAGGGCAGTCTGACAAGGGGGCGGGGTGGCTACCAGATAAAGGACTTAAAAACCAGGCACCCAGGTCCCACTGTCCAAAACGTCAATAAGGACACGTTCCAATCACCAAGTCGAAAGGTCCCCATTCTCGGGCATCCTGCCCTGGACCAATGATTTCATCATGGCTTGTAGCCCTAACAGCGCCTCCAAAAAGCTAGAAGTTTCCGGTCAATGGAGGCCCTCTTCCAGTTCTAAAACGAAGCTGTCCTCAGTGGCAGGAACCAGGATTCTCACTCGCCTGGGATGAAAAAACCAAAACACATGCTTCACAGCGCACGCACAAAGAGCCAATAAGCTGCAAGGCGTCCGCATAGCATTGAGTCAGTTGGAGGGTTCACCAGGGAGACCAGGCATCCCAGAATTGCCTAGGCAGTCCCAGTTCATCATCATCACGCGGCAGACTTTAGCACATATTTTTGGTCAAATCCCCAGGTTTTTCGCGCTTTTGTGTTCCTAGCCCCGTTAATCCGATTTTTCGATTTCTGAAATCTGGTCACTGTGCCATACCCCTCCACAATAGCGATAAAAGTCAACCAGCTCATTAGAAGATCCTAGCCACAAGCCAGGGACAGCAGACCTTAATGCGGTGAAAAGAGGCAGGATGTGGTCCGAGGGAGAGGGGGTGCCTGGGAGAGGGGGATCCCCAATGTCCACTGCAGCTCCAGATGAGAGTAGCATGCCGGATGCACTCAACCCCATATCAGGTCTAGTGACTAACAGACGCTCCAAGCTTTGCATGCACCATCCAGGAAAATCGGTAGGCCCTGACCTCGGACACCACAAGATGGCATAAGCAGGGGTAAATGAGGGCCACGGAGTAAACTCTGACCCCCTCCGCCTCATGACAAATGAGGCAGCAGGTCACGAGAGACCTAGGAAAGCGCCCCAAAAACAATAAAAGCAGCCCAAAGTTAGCCCAAAAAGAAGTCTCTAGAGAAAGGGTGGAGTCGAGATATCTGATGCCACAAGGGAGGTTCACGTTGCACACAACTTGCGGGGAACTGAGAGACACACACACACATGATCTTGGGGCACGTTGCAACCACCAACAACACTCAATAGCGACACTCACCTCATCACACAGTCATGCCCACATGCAGGCTGAAAGACGCTACTCACAATGATGGCGCCTCCATGCTCACACTGGGCGAGACACGTTCTTGGAGAGCTTGTGGCGCCCATGGAGCCCTTCTAAAACATGAGGCAATCCATCCCTTTGCTCACGAGACCCCCCCCCCCATAAATATTTTGCACCACTCCAAGCATCCAGTTAGGTATGAAGGGGGGGGCTCAGCGGCTCATAAAAGAGATTAACCTGTTTGATGACCAATTTTCACCCTTAAATTTCAAAAGATACCCCGACAGGGGCCACCTTCAAGTGCCTCACTAAAAATCACGACCAGTAGAGTGTGGAAACACACCCCTAGGGAAACTACAGGAACCCTGAAAAAAACATCGATTATGGCGCACATGTAATGTTTCTGAATTAACAAATGAACTGAGTTCTTATCCAAACAGGTCAACCACAGAGCCTACAAGTGCACCACCACCCAGCTGCCATATCAAACACCCCAGTACGGACACAAGCCAAGACTTTGAACTGACACAGCAAACTTTTTGTTTGAACAGTTAAGGGAAACCACCATCACCGGAGGACAACAGAAGTCTCTTTGGGGACCCATACCAAGACCAGCAATGTCCAATAACAAGTTATGTATTACTGTAACTCTATGTACCCTGAGTCTATTATAGGGGCTACCGCACTGCTGGAAATGGGGTTTCTGGTTGACTAGGGTTTGCATCTAAGCCAGGCAGAACCCACCACTCTAGTCAAGGCAGGTATGTTACACACCAAAGATAACCTGTGCTCACATCCCCTGGTAGTTTGGTACAGAGCAGTCAGGGTTATCCCAAGAGGCAATGTGTAAAACGCACTCACACCAGTAACAATAATTACATCACAAAAGAGACTCCCCGCAGACTTATATGAAAATATATAGCATATTGTACAAATTACAAGACCAAAGCTACATGAATATTGTGCATTTCATATAGTCATGGACATAGTACTGGTCATCCTGGTAATGCAAAGCAAAATCGACATAAATCATAAGTTCTGTGCCCACTATACCAATACTGTAGTAGGGCTCAGTATCCTAAAATTGCAAGCTAACCCAGTTCCCTAAGAGCAGTAAGTACTTTGGTCATGAAAATGCATCATTTTACACAAAAGAGCAACAAGGTACATAAATTACTGTAGGCCAGCTCAGATACCGGAATACCTGTCCTTCTACAAGCAGGTTTACAGTATCCTCTATTGACCTCACTGAAATGAGTTCCCTGTTGCAACTGTCGAGTAGCACAGAAAATGCCCTATGACATCACTTGTTGTCCTGATTAAGACTGGACAACAATCGACATGAAGAATCATAAAAGTGAGTATTCCACTATACCCACTGGGTACTCTACAAAAAGCAAATACATGAACTACCTTCGCCCCCTTTCTAAGACATATGGTAATGTGAGCTGCAAAGTCCTTCCGGGAACCCAAACCACAAGCGAATCTTCCCCCGACTGCAAGGAACGTAGGGCAGTAACGCTGGGACCTCTCAGGTCTGAATCACGTAACTCACAGCACTAAGTATATAAGTATGTGGAACCCAAAGTACGTTGTAGCAAAAAGGTGCGGGTGATGTGTGTAGCACGTGGCTAGCTGTAACCGTGTGCCTGGCGCTAGCAGCACAAGTGAAGCGGGAAGAATTACAGCCGCTTCAGGGGGTTAATCTTAGGCCATGTAAACTAGGGCATCCCACAGCTAGCCGCGCGGATGAGGGCGGCGTACATGGGATCGCAAGGCACGGGCCCCTAGGTCAGTATAGGATTATAGGGACCGGCTGGTCTGGTCCGTTTAGCCAAACCAGATAGGTGCTGCGTGGGATACATCGCAGTGATCTTGGGCCGTCTGGGCCCGGGAATTCAGCAGAGATAAAGCCGAGGGGCGGTTCAGCTGTGAGGAGCACACCCAATAAACTATGAGGGCTTTCGGCCCGCCCCTCACGCAAGGAGCATCCGGGCACTCAGCGGGAAAGGTGCGCAGCATAACTCCAAGGCTGCATTCCCAGGTACTTCACCAGACTCAAAAGCTGCGGCCGTTCCTCTTGAGTGAGTGAAAGGATCCTTTAGGTACACGCCGGCTGCCTCCATTGCAGCAATGGTGGAACCGGAATGCTAAGTTGCAGGCGCTCAATCCATGGAAGTTGCTAGGCAACCAAAAAGGCACCCATGCCGCTTGAGGGCTCTGGGCTAAATAGGGGGCAAACTTCTACATCTCCTGCTCCGGCAGGTCCCAAACCGCAATCTCGAGTGTGGCGTAGCAGCAGTGATCGGGGACTACCACAGCCGGTGCTTAGGCTGGGGGAGCGCGTCTCGTGGCTAGGAATAATGCACAGTTGACCCGCAACAGATGTTTAGGTTTCAAGTAGTGCTCGGCCTGAGCACACAGAAGACTTTGATGGCCCTGAGTCTTCCACAACAGGAGGCAAGTTTAACGAGCCCTTGGAGTTCCTTGGGAGCAAGTGGATGTAGAGGGTAGGATCCTTCCTCCCTCACTGCAGAGGCAGAAGGCCAACACAGCAGGTCACAATGGCAGTCCCACCTGGAAATACAGCAATCAGCTTGCAGCAGGCCTACGCAACAGGGCAGTGGCAGAGTGGCAGTCACTCCTGGCAGCGTAGCTCCTCTTAGTCGCATAGTCTCCCCAGGACCCCCAAAGTGAACTAAAAACATGAGGTCAGAGCCCCTGTATTTATACCCTGGTGTCCTGCTTCTAGAATGTAGAAGTTTCCAGCAAGGTCTTGGATGTTCCATGGGTTTCCCTCCTCCCCTGCTCTGTCTCCAGACATCAGTAGGGGGTAGATGAGCCCTTTGTTTGAGGGCAGGACACAGCCTATTCAAATGTAAGTGCTCCCCGCTTCCCTCTCTCTCAGCCCAGGAAGACAATCAGTATGCAGATGCACCCAGCACTACCTGTGTTGTGGCTTTCTGGAAAGTATGCACAAAGTGTAGCTGTCAACCAGGCCCAGACGTGTATTGGAGTCAGGGTGCAAAGCACAAAGTCATAGGCAGAGAGAAATGCTCACTTTCTAAAAGGGTAATTTCTAAAATAGTTAACCAGTAAACAGCATTTCTCACTACAATTTCAAACATACCTACACTGCTCCTTTCAGGTCAGAAATTACCACTTAAAAACATAATGGGAATTCCCCATGCTAACCTATGAGAGGAGCAGCACTCACAGTAGTGAAAAACGAAATAGGCTGTTTGTCACAACTAGGACATGTAAAACATAAAAGTACATGTCCTACCTTTTACATACACAGCACCCTGCCTGTAGGGCTTCCTAGGGCCTACCGTCGGGGGGGCTTAGGTATAGGAAAAGGGGAGTTTAGGCTTTGGCAAGTCAATGTGGCAGTAAACTGCGCACACAGCACTGCAGTGCAGTGGCAGGCCTGAGACAGGTTTGGAAGGATACTTCAATGGGTGGCGAAATCAGAGCTGCAGGCCCACTAGTAGCATTTAATTTACAGGCTCTTGGTATATGGGATGGCACTTTACAAGGGACTTTCAAGTAAATTAAATATGCCAAACAGATGTAAACCAATCATTCCATGTTTTAGGGGTTAGAGCACATCCACTTTAGAAATAATTAGCAGTGGTAAAGTGCCCAGAGTCCTAAAGCCAACATAAAAAGGGTCAGAAAAATAGGAGGAAAAAGGCAAAAAGTTTGGGGATAACCCTGCAGAAGGATAATGTTACTTACCCAGTAAGCATCTGTTCTTGGCATGTAGAGCTGTAGATTCACATGCTTTGCATACTCCTGCCATCTAGTGTTGGGTCCGGATGTTTACAAGTTGATTTTCTTCGAATAAGTCTTTCCATCACGAGGTAGGTGACTCCTCCTTTCGGCGATAGTGCGCATGGGCATCGACTCCATTGTTAGATTGTTTTCCCGCAGAGGGTGAGAATGGAGTTAGTAAAGGTAGAATAGGGATGTCCATGCATATGTATGTAAAGTAAGAAAACTGCAACAGGTATAGGTACCCGGGGAGGCGGCTGGGCGCATGTGAATCTACAGCTCTACATGTCAAGAACAGATGCTTACTGGCTAAGTAACATTATCCATACGAGGCATGTGAGCTATAGATCACATGCTTTGCATTGACTATACAGCAGTAAACTCCCAAAGCGGTGGCTAACATGTAGCTGTTGCAGTTGTTTGAAAAAGCGTTTTAAGTACTGCCTGGCCTACAATAGCTTGCTGCCTCACTAACACATCTGCACAATAGTGTTTGGTGAATGTGTGCAGTGTAGACCATGTTGCCGCCTTACAGATGTCAGCTAGGGGAATATTCCCTAAGAAAGCCATAGTAGCCGCTATTTTGCAGGTGAAATGCGCTCTAGGGGGTATTGTCAAGGTTCTTTTCGCTTTGACATAACATGTTTGGATACATTTCACAATCCATCTTGCAATGCCTGATTTAGAAATGGGATTTCCTTCGTGTGGTGGCGAAAAAGCAACAAAGAGCTGTTTTGTCTTATGAAAATCTTTTGTTCTTTCCACATAATATAGTAGAGCTCTTCTAACATCTAGTGTGTGTAGAGTTCGTTCTGCTACAGAATCAGGTTGAGGAATGAACATGGGTAACTCAACTGATTGATTGATGTGAAAAGCAGAAACCACTTTAGGAAGAAATTTGGGATTGGTTCGAAGGACCACTTTGTCAAGTTGAAAGAAAGGCTCTTGTATAGTTAGTGCCTGGAGTTCACCAACTCTCCTTAAGGAAGTGATTGCAATAAGAAAAGCAACCTTGCATGAGAGAAATTGTAGTTGACACTTGTGCATTGGTACAAAAGGTGGACCCCATTAGCCTCATAAGGACTATGTTCAAGTTCCATACTGGTGCAGGTGGAGCTCTTGGTGGTATTACTCTTTTTAGTCCTTCCATAAAGGCTTTAATCACTGGTACTCTGAATAGAGATAAGTGTCGTCTGTTTTGTAAGTATGCAGCTACTACTGCTAAATGCAATCGAATGTATGTGTAAGCTAATCCAGATTGCAGTAAGTGTAAGAGATAACAGATGATGTTTTGCACTGAAGCATCAAGGGGATTGATATTGTTATTGTTACAGTATATAACAAATCGTTTCCACTTTGCTGCATAACATGCCCTAGTAGTAGGTTTCCTAGCCTCCTTTAGGATATTCATACAGTCTAGTGGTAATTGTAAATAACCAAACTCTATGACTTCAGGAGCCAAATCGCTAGGTTGAGTTCCTTGGGATTTGGATGCCTGATTTCTCCATGGCTTGAGTGAGGAGACTGGAGTTGAGATGCAGCTTTTGATGTGGAACTACTGAGAGCTCTAGCAGGGTGGTGAACCAAGGTTGACGTGCCCATGTGGGAGCTATGAGTATGAGTTTGAGGTATGATTGTCTGAGCTTCCGAAATACCAGCGGAATGAGTGGGAGAGGCGGAAAAGCGTAGGCAAATATCCATGACCAGTTCATCCATAGGGCATTGCCTTTAGAGAGCAGGTGTGGGAACCTGGAGGCGAAGCTTGGGCAATTTGCGTTTTGAGCTGTGGCGAACAGGTCTATGTGAGGAAATCCCCATTCCTAAAAGTTGGGAAGAAGAATCTGGGGATGAAGTTCCCACTCGTGGATTTGCTGTCTCTGTCTGCTGAGAAGGTCTGCAATCTGATTGTTTACTCCTGGAAGATGTTTTGCTAGGAGATACATTTTGTGATGTATGACCCATTTCCAAATGGCTTGTGCTAGACGTGTCAGTTGGAGTGTGTGTGTCCCCCCTGTTTTTGTATATAGTACATAGCTATCATGTTGTCTGTGCTGACTAAGACAGTTTTGCCTATTAGGTGAGTTTGAAAGGCATTGAGCGCTAGAAGAACAAGTTACTTACCATCGGTAACGATATATTTGTAAGAGACATAGATTAGTTATAGATTCCTTACCTGTAGAATTCCTTACCTGTAGAATTACCCCCACGCATCAGACTGGATCCAGAGAATGTTTTCGTCAGCAGTACACCTGTGCGTCGAAAGGTGGCGTCGGTTGGCTCCGCGTTCGTCGTTCGCGTCGTGGTCGCCGGGATGACGTCGCGGTAGCTACTTAGACGCCGCCCTTGCGCGCTGACGTCAGTTCTTTTACACGACATTCCACGCCAGAAGCGCAGAGCCATGCAAGACACTGACCACTGGTGCACAAAACTAGGGCCCTGAAAGGGATTCCCTAACCCTAGAAGTCAGTTCGCAGAATGGGGAGGATGGGTGGGGCGGTAAGGAATCTCTAACTAATCTATGTCTCTTACAGATATATCGTTACCGAAGGTAAGTAACTTGTTCATCTGAAAGAGACAATTAGTTATAGATTCCTTACCTGTAGAATAGATACCCCAGCAATACCAACCCCGGAGGTGGGTCTGCGAACCAAGTTCACACCACAAAGTCCTGGAGAACAGAACGGCCAAAGAAGCCGTCTCCTCGGACTTGGCTGCCAGGCAGTAGTGTTTCGTGAACGTGTGCAGAGATGCCCAAGTAGCTGCCTGACAGATGTCATTGAGGGGGACTCCCCGTCCCAAAGCAGTGGTAGCTGCCGTCGCCCTGTTGGAATGGGCGAGCAATCCCACTGGAGGCTCCTTCTTTGCCAAAGAGTAGCAAGCTTTAATGCACAAAACGACCCACCTAGAGATGGTCCGTTTGTGCACGGCCCGACCTTTTTTGGCGCCCACGTAGCCGACAAAGAGCTGGTCATCCACCCGGAACCGCTTGGTGCGATCCAAATAAAATGAAAAGCGCACGTTTTGGATTCAGACGGTGGAGCCTCTCTTCCTCCTTAGAAGGATGCGGAGGCAGAAAAAAGGTGGGCAAAGTGATGGTTTGACCAATGTAAAAAGAAATAACCACCTTGGGAAGAAAAGAAGGTCTGGTTCTGAGGATGACCTTGTCCGGATGAACAGCCAGAAAGGGAGGCTTTGAAGAAAGAGCTTGGAGCTCACTCACCCTGCGAGCAGAGATGATGGCAACCAGAAAGGCAGTCTTTTAAGTAAGAAGTCTGAGAGGACAGTTATGAAGCGGCTCAAAGGGAGCACCCATAAGGTAAGTAAGAACCAAGTTCAAGTCCCACTGAGGCATTACAAAGGGAACAGGAGTAAAAAGATGAGTAATGCCCTTAAGGAAGCGATTTACAACAGGGGACTTGAAAAGAGAAGGCTGATCAGGAAGCCTAAGAAAGGCTGGAATGGCTGAGAGATAGCCCTTCAGAGTGCCAAGAGCAGAGCCCTGCTGGGCCAAAGACAGGAGGAACAAGAGAACCTCAGAAAGAGGGGCAGAAAGGGGATCCACAGCCTTTGCTGTGCACCATGCCACAAATTTGTTCCAACTGCAGGGGTATACCGTCTTAGTGGAGGGCAGCCTGGCTGCCAAGATAACATCACAGACTTGGGGAGGAAGGTCGAGGGCTGTTAACCGTAGCCGTTCAATCTCCAAGCAACAAGGTGGAGACTGGACAGGTTCGAGTGGAGGACCGTCCCCCGCTGCTGCGACAGAAGATCCTCCCGAATAGGCAGTCAGATCGGAGGATCGATGGCCATGTGTAACAGCTCGGGATACCAGACTCTTCGTGCCCAATCCGGAGCCACAAGGATGACTTGGGCCCGGTAGCGCCTTATCTTCTTCAGCACTCTGGGCAGAAGTGGTATAGGCGGAAAGGCGTATAGAAGACCGCAACTCCACTCGCGACGAAAAGCGTCGCCTAGCAAGTGCCGCCTTGGAAATTTCAACGCGCGGAATTGCTGACATTGTGCGTTCTCTTCGGTGGCAAATAGATCTAACCAAGGCTCGCCCCAATGCTGAAAGAGACCTTGCGCCACCTTCGAGTCAAGACGCCATTCGTGATCCATCATGCATCTGCGGCTGAGTTCGCCCGCACTGGCGTTCAGTGAACCTGCCAGGTGTTGAACCACCAGGGATATGCCCTGATGTTCCAGCCATTTCCAGAGATGGAGAGCCTCTTGACATAGGGTCCACGACCCCACCCCACCCTGTTTGTTGCAGTACCACATGGCAGTAGTGTTGTCTGTGAACACCTGCACTACTCTTCCCCGGACAGAGGGAAGGAATGCTTTCAACGCAAGAGGGCTCGCCCGAAGCTCCAGAAGGTTGGTGTGGAGCCAAGACTCCGCCGGAGACCAGAGGCCTCTGATCTCTGCCTCTCCCATGTGGCCGCCCCATTCAAGTAGCGACGAGTCTGTCACCACTGCTAAGTCTGGTTGGGGAAGGTATAGGGGACTGCCGTTGACCCAATCCTGGTTCGTTAGCCACCACTGCAAATGACATGCAGTGCCCTCCGAGATCTGAACGCGATCGGACAGATTCCCCTGATGCTGTGCCCACTGGAACTTCAGGACCCACTGCAGAGCCCGCATATGCCACCTAGCATGATCTACCAGCAGGATGCAGGAGGCCATGAGGCCCAGCAGCCTCAGGGTCATTGTGACCGGAACCCGGGATAGAGGCTGAAAGATCGGAATCATAGCCCGAATATCCCGGACTTGTTGCTCGGGAGGATAAACCCGAAACTGTGTTGTGTCCAGAACCTCTCCGATAAAAAGGAGCTTCTGAGAGGGAGTCAGGTGTGACTTCTGCACTTTCGTAGTGAACCCCAGCGAGTGCAGGAGGTCCGCTGTAGTCTGGAGGTGGGAGACGACTGCCTGGTGCGAGTCCGCCTTCAACAGCCAGTCGGTGAGATAGGGGAAGACTGGAACCCGTGATCTGCGCAGATGAGCTGCGACCACCGCCATCACCTTTGTGAACACCCGAGGGGCGCTGGAAAGGCCAAAGTGGAGCACAATAAACTGAAAGTGCTCGTGGGCCACCATGAACCGCAGGTAACACCGGTGGGCCGGCAGGACTGGGATATCCTGCAAGTCCAACGCTACCATCCAGTCTCCAGGGTCGAGGGCAGACAGAACCTGAGCTAGCGTCAACATTTTGAACTTCTACTTCCGGAGGAAGCGGTTGACGTTCCTGAGATCCAAGATAGGACGTAGGCCTTTGTCCTTCTTGGGTACCAGAAAGTAGTGGGAATAGAAACCCTAAACCTACTTCTGTGGTAGGAACTCGCTTGATGGCTCCCTTGGTCAAGAGAGCCGTAACTTCCTGTTGGAGAAGGGCCAGATGATCCTCCGACATTCGATGGTACTGAGGTGGCATGGCCGGGGGGGTAGTCTCGAAGGGGAGGGAGTAGCCCCTTCGGACTATCTGCAAAACCCACCTGTCCGACGTGATGGTGGGCCAGTGGGGGAGGTGATGGCGAATCCTGCCACCCACTGGCGATCGGTGGCCCTGAAAGGTCGGACTAGGAGGGTTTGGAGGCTGCTGCAGAGGGGGCACTGGTGGACTGGCCCGCTCGCTGGCCCCCAGACCCACGATGGTGGGTCGCAAATCCCCGGCTGCGCAAGGGCTGAACAGCTTGCGCCGGCCTGTGGCTCTGGGTGGAACGTGGTGGGGCACCTCTTCCGTAGCCACAAAAGGGGCGAAAAGCAGACTGCGCAGGGCGGGTGGTGGAGAGACCCAAGGACTTGGCCGTAGCCCGAGAGTCCTTGAAGCGCTTTAGCGGGGTGTCTGCTTTGTTGCCGAACAGGCGACGGCTATCAAAGGGCATGTCCATCAGGGTAGCCTGGACATCCCCGGAAAAGCCGGTGGCCCTCAGCCAGGCGAAGCGTTGAAGGGCTGCCGACGTTGAAATCGTTGTGCCTAGCGAATCGGCGGTGTCCAGTCAACATCTTCTTCCCAAGATGGTCCAGCTTTTTGGATTCCCTATCAAGTGGAGCGATGGGGAAAGCGCCTTTGGACTGGCTTCCCCCAACTCCTCTCTCCAGTCCGGATCATACTCCAACTGGTCAGTTAAAGGGTCTCCAGACCCCTCCCAGTCCTCCTCACCCTCCTCTGGTTGCCAATCTGGCCTGAAAGAACCAGGGTAGAACAGGGGTACAAAGGTACACGTCGGTGCCAGCCCAGCTCCACGTCGGGGTCGACACCGGCGTCGGCTGCAGGCGTGGTGCCGGTGGAATCGGCGCCGGTGGAGGTGTTATGTGGTCGACCGGCGCCGATCCGGATCCAAGGGGACCCTGCGGTGCCGTGGCCGGAGCCGTCGAAGGCCCAGGGCCCCCAGCCGAGTCCGCGGGGTCTGATGGTGCGCGCCAGCGGAGTCGGGCTGCCCAAAGATGGCATGCATCGCTTCGTAAAAGCTGCGAAGCTGGGAAGGGGTCGAGGAGGAGGAGGAGGTGGTGGCGGTGGTGGTGGTGGTGGCGGCGGCGGCTCCGCGACCGGTCCCTCTACCTCCCGCGCGACCGGGACCTTGAACAGCGTGAGCGGACTGCCGGGTCTCGAGAAGCTTTCGGGACCGCTTCCGCAAAGACTTCGGATTCATGGTCCGGCAGTCGGAACACGACTTGTGATCGTGGTCACGTTCCAGGCACACGCAGTGCGGATCCGTCACCGACATCAGTTTTCGGCAGGAACCGCAAGCCTTGAAACCGGGTATCCCTAACGTGCACCAGGAGTCGAAAGACTCAAAAACAGTGTCGACAAAAGTTGCCAAAAAAGTCAGTCAAAAAGTGACTAGAGGTACCACTCTGTGCCGTTCAAGGTCCCGGTCGCACGGGAGGTCGAGGGACCGGTCGCGGAGCCGCCACCACCACCACTCATCTTCGAAGTCTTCGCACTCCTCAGGTAAGACGAAGCACAAGAAGAAGTCGAAAAAGCATTGTCGCTCTTTGACTTCTTCCCGTCAGTCGGCCGACGCGACGAGGGATACGGGTGGTGCCCCTCCCGCGGCTCTGCGTGCAGAGCCCGAAGGGTCGGCTCCGAGTTTCCCTCCCATTCCGGGACCCGGAGCGACCCCTGCCCAGCTTCAAAGCTTTTACGAAGCGATGCATGCCATCTTTGGGCTGCCCGACTCCGCTGGCGTGCCTACGGGCCCCATGGACGTGGCTGGGGGCCCTGGGCCTTCGACGGCTCCGGCACCGCAGGGTCTCCTTGGATCCAGGCCTGGATCTTGATCGGCGCCGGTCGACCTCATCACACTTCCACCGGCGCCGATTCCACCGGCACCACGTCCACAGCCGACGCCGGTTGTGTCCCCAGCCGGCGTCGACCCCGGCCTCCACCCCGACGTGGACACGGAGCCGGACCGACGTCCACCGACGCCGGATCCAGCGCCGACAGGTACCTTTTTACCCCTGTTCTACCCTGGTTCTTTCAGGTCAGATTGGCAACCAGAGGAGGGTGAGGAGGACTGGGAGGGTTCTGGAGACCCTTTAACTGACCAGTTGGAGTATAATCCAGACTGGAGAGAGGAGTTGGGGGAAGCCAGTGGTCTGGATACCTCCCCAGACCTTGGCATTTTGTCTCCTCCTACAGTGGCTACGGAGGAGGGAGCTTCTTACGCAGTGGTGTTGCGTAGGGCGGCGGAGGCTCTCAACCTCGAGCTACCTACGGTGGCGGTCAGGACTAACCTCCTGACAGAGGTGCTTCAACCGGCAGCAAGCTCTTCGGAGCCCCTGCTACCGTTTAATGAAGCCCTAACTGACATCCTTTGGGGCACCTGGTCCAGGCCCAACACAGGGGCTCCTGTGGATAGGATGATTGCCCGACGCCACCGCCTGGCTCCGGGCGACCTCACTTTCCTCTACCAACACCCCACCCCTGATAGCTTGGTGGTCCAAGCCTCGACGTCCAAAGGCGCATTCCCTAACGCTCCACCTGATGGGGAATCCAAAAAGCTGGACCATCTTGGGAAGAAGATGTTTTCTTCCTCCAGATTGGGACTGCGGTCGGTAAACACTGCATGTCTGTTGGGCCGTTACACCCACTCGGTGTGGGATATGGTAGCAAAGGTGCTGCCCCAGTGCCCGGAGGAGGCCCGGGCCGTGCTCTCCCGTGCAGTCGCCGAGGGGAGAGACACAGCCAAGATACCATACGATGTGGACTGGACACCGCCGACTCGCTAGGCAGAACGATTTCAACGTTGGTAGCCCTTCGACGCTACGCCTGGCTGAGGTCGACTGGCTTTTCCGGGGATGTCCAGGCTACCCTGATGGACACCCTTTGATGGCCGTCGGCTGTTCGGCGACAAAGCAGACAAAGCGCTAGAGCGCTTCAAGGACTCTCGGGCTACGGCCAAGTCCTTGGGTCTCTCCGCCACCTGCCCTGCACAGTCTGCTTTTCGCCCCTTTCATGGCTATGGAAGTGGTGCCCCACCACGTTCCACCCAGAGCCACAGGCCGGCGCAAGCTGTTCAGCCCCTGCGCGGCTGGGGACATGGTACCCACCGTCGTGGGTCTGGGGGCCAGCGAGCGGGCCAGTCCACCAGTGCCCCCTCTGCAGCAGCCTCCAAACCCTCCTAGTCCGACCTTTCAGGGCCACCGATCGCCAGTGGGTGGCAGGATTCGCCATCACCTCCACCACTGGCGCACCATCACGTCGGACAGGTGGGTTTTGCAGATAGTCCGAAGGGGCTACTCCCTCCCCTTCGAGACTACCCCCCCTCCCCCGGCCATGCCACCTCAGTACCATCGAATGTCGGAGGATCATCTGGCCCTTCTCCAACAGGAAGTTACGGCTCTCTTGGCCAAGGGAGCCATTGAGCGAGTTCCTACCTCACAAGTAGGTCGTGGTTGCTATTCCCACTACTTTCTGGTACCCAAGAAGGACAAAGGCCTAAGTCCTATCTTGGATCTCAGGAACATCAACTGCTTCCTCAGGAAGTAGAAGTTCAAAATGTTGACGCTAACTCAGGTTCTGTCTGCCCTCGACCCTGGATGGTAGCGTTGGACTTGCAGGACGCTTACTTTCACATCCCCGTCCTGCCGGCCCACCGGCGTTACCTGCGGTTCACGGTGGGCCACGAGCACTTTCAGTTTACCGTGCTCCCCTTTGGCCTTACCAGCGCCCCTCGGGTGTTCACAAAGGTGATGGCGGTGGTCGCAGCTCATCTGCGCAGATCAGGGGTTCCAGTCTTCCCCTATCTCGACGAATGGCTGTTGAAGGCGGACTCGCCCCAGGCAGTCGTCTCCCACCTCCAGACTACGGCAGACCTCCTGCACTCGCTGGGGTTCACGATAAACGTGCCGAAGTCACACCTAACTCCCTCTCAGAAGCTCCTTTTCATCGGAGCGGTTCTGGACACGACGCAGTTTCAGGTTTATCCTCCCGAGCAGCGAGTCCGGGAAATTCAGGCTATGATTCCGATCTTTCAGCCTCTATCCTGGGTTTCGGTCAAAATGACCCTGAGGCTGCTAGGCCTCATGACCTCCTGCATCCTGCTGGTAGATCATGCCAGGTGGCATATGTGGGCTCTGCAGTGGGACCTGAAGTTCCAGTGGGCACAGCATCAGGGGAATCTGTCCGATTGCGTTCAGATCTCGGAGGGCACTGCACATCAATTGCAGTGGTGGCTAACGAACCAGGATTGGGTCAACGGCAGATCCCTCTCCCTTCCCCAACCAGACTTCACAGTGGTGACAGACGCGTCGTTTCTGGAATGGGGCGGCCACATGGGAGAGGGCAGAGGTCAGAGGCCTCTGGTCTCCTGCGGAGTCTGGGCTCCACATCAACCTTCTGGAGCTTCGGCCGATCCGTCTTGCACTGAAAGCATTCCTTCCCTCTGTCCGGGGAAGAGTAGTGCAGGTGTTCACGGAAAACACCACCGCCATGTGGTACTGCAACAAACAGGGCGGGGTGGGGTCGTGGACCCTATGTCAAGAGGCTCTCCGTCTCTGGACATGGCTGGAACATCAGGGCATATCCCTGGTGGTTAAACACCTGACATGTTCACTGAACGCCAGGGCGGACAAACTTAGCCGCAGATGCATGATGGATCACGAATGGCGTCTTCACTCGGAGGATGCGCAAGGTCTTTCAGCAGTGGGGCGAGCCTTGGTTAGATCTATTTGCCACGGAAGAGAACGCACAATGTCAGCAATTCCGCGCGTTGGAATTTCCAAGGCAGCACTTGCTAGGCGACGCTTTTCGTCGCGAGTGGAGTTGCGGTCTATTATACGCCTTTCTGCCTATACCACTTCTGCCCAGAGTGCTGAAGAAGATCAGGCGCGACCGGGCCAAAGTCATCCTTGTGTCTCCGGATTGGGCACGAAGAGTCTGGTATCCCGAGTTGTTACACATGGCCATCGATCCTCAGATCTGACTGCCTCTTCGGGAGGATCTTCTGTCGCAGCAGCGGGGAACGGTCCTCCACCCGAACCTGTCCAGTCTCCACCTCCTTGCGTGGAGATTGAGCGGCGACAGTTGACAGCTTTCGACCTTCCTCCCGAAGTCTGTGATGTTATCTTGGCAGCCAGGCGTCCCTCTACTAAGACGGTATACGCCTGCAGATAGAATACATTTGTGTCATGGTGCACAGCAAAGGCTGTGGATCTCCTTTCTGCCCCTCTTTCTGAGGTTCTCTTGTTCCTCCTGTCTTTGGCCCAGCAGGGCTCTGCTCTGGGCACTCTGAAGGGCTACCTCTCAGCCATTTCAGCCTTTCTTAGGCTTCCTGATCAGCCTTCTCTTTTCAAGTCCCCTGTTGTAAATCGTTTCCTTAAGGGCATTACTCATCTTTTTCCTCCTGTTCCCTTCGTAATGCCTCAGTGGGACTTGAACTTGGTTCTTACTTACCTTATGTGCGCTCCCTTTGAGCTGCTTCATAACTGTCCTCTCAGACTTCTTACTTTAAAGACTGCCTTTCTGGTTGCCATCACCTTTGCTCGCAGGGTGAGTGAGCTCCAAGCTCTTTCTTCAAAGCCTCCCTTTCTGGCTGTTCATCCGGACAAGGTCGTCCTCAAAACCAGACCTTTTTTTCTTCCCAAGGTGGTTACTTCTTTCCACATTGGTCAAACCATCACTTTCCCCACCTTTTTTCTGCCTCCGCATCCTTCTAAGGAGGAAGAGAGGCTCCATCGTCTGGATCCAAGACGTGCGCTTTCATTTTATTTGGATCGCACCAAGCAATTCCGGGTGGATGACCAGCTCTTTGTCGGCTACGTGGGCGCCAAAAAAGCTTGGGCCGTGCACAAACGGACCATCTCTAGGTGGGTCGATTTGTGCATTAAAGCTTGCTACTCTTCGGCAAAGAAGGAGCCTCCAGTGGAATTGCGTGCCAATTTCACCAGGGCGACGGCAGCTACCACTGCTTTGGGACAGGGAGTCCCCCCTCAATGACATCTGTCAGGCAGCTACGTGGGCATCTCTGCACACGTTCACGAAACACTACTGCCTGGACAGCCAAGTCCGGAGAGACGGCTTCTTTGGCCGTTCTGTTCTCCAGGACTTTCTGGTGTGAACTTGGTTCGCAGACCCACCTCCGGGGTTGGTATTGCTGGGGTATCTATTCTACAGGTAAGGAATCTATAACTAATTGTCTCTTTCAGATGAACAAGTTACTTCCCTTCGGTAACGATATATCTGTAAGAGACATAGATTAGTTATAGATTCCTTACCGCCCCACCCATCCTCCCCGTTCTGCAAACTGACTTCTAGGGTCAGGGAATCCCTTTCAGGGCCCTAGTTTTGTGCACCAGTGGTCAGTGTCTTGCATGGCTCTGCGCTTCTGGCGTGGAATGTCGTGTAAAAGAACTTACGTCAGCGCGCGAGGGCTGCGTCTAAGTAGCTACCGTGACGTCATCCCGGCGACCAAGACGCCATCGACTAACGCGGAGCCGACCGACGCCACCTTTTGACGCGCTGGGGTACTGCTGATGAAAAAATTCTCCGGATCCAGTCGGACGCCTGGGGGTAATTCTACAGGAAAGGAATCTATAACTAATCTATGTCTCTTACAGACATATCGTTACCGAAGGTAAATAACTTGTTCGTCTCTTTCAGATACACTGATAGTAGCTCTAGGTGATTTATATGGAGGCTCTTCTACTTTAGAGTCCATAATTCTTGGATTGTGTGACTTTGTAGGTGAGCGCCCCAACCAGTGAAAGATGCGTCTGCTGTTAGCACTGTCTGTAGAACAGGGTCGAGAAAGGGCCGTCCTTTGGATAAATTTTGTGGGTTTTACCACTGCAGAGAGCGATGGGTGCGGCCATCTACCAACACTAGATCGGTCAACTGACCCTGCGACTGGTTCCACTGACTTGCTAAGCATTCTTGAAGGGGACGCATATGAAGTCTTGCATGGGGAACAATTATAATGCAAGACGCCATCATCCCTAGCAGTTGCATGAATACTTTTGCTGGTAATGATTGGTTGGGCTGAAATTGAGTGAGAAGGGACTAAATACTGTGAATCCTGGTGGATTGGGAGAGGCTAGTGCTTTCTGAGCGTCTATCGTGGCTCCCAGATAAGTTTGTGTGTTGGAAGGCTGTAGATGAGACTTCAACGCATTTACTGTAAACCCTAGTTGGTGAAGTAAGTGAATACTGGTTTGAGTGTGTTGGAGACACATTTGGTAAGTGCTGGCTTTGATGAGCCAGTCGTCCAAGTATGGGAAGACATGGATGTGTTGTCTTCTCAGATGTGCTGCAACTACTGCCAGACATTTGGTAAATACCCTGGGAGCAGTGGTGACTCCAAACGGTAGTACTTTGAATTGG
Source organism: Calotriton arnoldi (assembly GCA_963921515.1). Taxonomy (NCBI): domain Eukaryota; kingdom Metazoa; phylum Chordata; class Amphibia; order Caudata; family Salamandridae; genus Calotriton; species Calotriton arnoldi. The sequence continues at coordinate 2,032,876 of CAWUFW010001358.1, read as the reverse complement.
TAACGATAACCCGCCATCATGAATCTGAGGTATTTGCGATGAGCGGGATGAATCGGAATGTGGAAATATGCATCTTTTAAGTCTAGAGTAGACATAAAATCGCCCTGCTGTAGAAGCGGGAGCACTTGTTGAAGTGTCGCCATGTGGAAATGCTCTGAAAGTATGTAGAGGTTTAGTTAACTGAGGTTTAGAATAGGTCTCAAGGAGCCATCCTTTTTGGGGATGAGAAAGTACAGGGGAGTACACGCCTGTCCCTTGATGTTGTAACGGCATAGGTTCTATGGCTCCTTTGGAGAGGAAATAGATGTAAATGTTCTGGTGACATTTTGAGGGAACGTGGTGGAATGTTTGGAGGATTGTTGGTAAGTTCCAGGCAATAACCATGTTGGATAATTCCTAACACCCATTTGTCTGTGGTGATAGATTGCCAAATGGGGAAGAATTACCGACAGGTGTTAAATGATCGGGGGGAAGTGTAGGCAAGTCACTGCTTTTTGGGGGAGGGGGAATTACGTGGTGTGGAACCCCTGCCTCAACCTTTTTTGTTGTTGCCTCTGTAGCCTCCTCTAAAGAAGCCCCTTGTAGAGGAAGATTGACTATTGCCTTTGTAGGAGGCTGCAGTATTGTCTGAGGACATGGTCTTCGATCCTCCACGGTAGAAGGAGCGATGAAAGGAGCCCTGATTAGAGGGAGACTGAAGAGCTCCCATAGACTTGGCTACTTCTGTCTTTTTTTTCATTTTTTCTAATGACTTATCTACTTCAGGCCCGAAGAGATGTTGCTTGTCAAAAGGAGTATGTAAAATAGACTGTTGTACTTCGGGTTTGAAACCACAAATCCTCAACCATGCATGTCTCCTTAATAACACACTAGTGTTGATCACTCTAGCTGCGGTGTCTGCAGCATCTAAAGCACATGTAATTGAGGAATTGGACATGAGCTTCCCTTCCTGGACTAAATCCTGGGCTTTTGCTTTGTGCTCATCTGGGAGGTGTTGTAGCAACTGCTCCATTTCGTCCCAGTGTGCCCCATCATATCTGGCTAGCAGGGCCTGGGTGTTGGCAATGCGCCAATGATTTGCTGCTTGGGCGGCTACTCATTTACTGGAGGAGTCTAATAGTTTTGACTCGTTGTCTGGAGGGGGAGCATCCCCTGTAGTCTGTGAATTGGTCCGTTTACGGGCATTAGAGACCACCAAGGAGTCTAGTGGTAACTGTCCTTTAATAAAGACTGGATCTGAGAGAGCAGGCTTATATTTTTTATCAATTCTGGGGGTGAGAATGCGAGCACGCACTGGATCTTTAAAGAGATCGGCATGTCTCATCATACCTTTAAGCATAGGTAGAGTGTGGCTAGCCCTTTGTGTGCTACAGAGCGTTTCAAATAGAAAATCTTCCTCTAGTGATTCCTTGTGTAACTGTACCCCATGGTATTCTGCAGCACTAGCAAGTAACTCTAGATATCCTACATTGTCGTCAGGAGGGGAAGGCTTTGCAGGGTAAAGATCTGGGTCGTTATCTGTAGGTGAATCCGTGTTATAATCCTTCCAGGGGTCTTTTGGTAAAATATTGTCCCCCCATCTCCATCATCATCATCATCAATAGGTGGTGGTGGTGGTGGTGGTGGTGGTGGTGGTGGTGGTGGAGAGTTAGTTGGTGTAATCAGTAAATGCTGCAAAGGTGGAGAAGTTGGCGTAGGGAAACGTGGTGGGGAGGAGGAGGGGAGAAGTTAGTGCCAACATTCTTCCTCTTCAAAGGAATATGTTAAAGGGGGTACTCTGACTCAGGTTTGCGTTTTTGGGGTGATTTAGTAAGAACACGTCCTGTATCTGGATTTATATAAAGTTCCTTTTGTTTTGGGTCCGATTTGGGTGTTGAGGCGTCGAAAATCGGATCGTGCAGCTTCGGAGGAACAGTATTAGGTTTCAGCCCCGAGGATTTCGGTGCCGGGGTAGAATTACTTTTTGGCGCGGAAGGTTTTGGTGCCGAAGGAGGCTTCGGTTTTGGTGTCAATGATTTCGGCTCTGAAGCGGTTTTTGGCTTCAAGCCTGTAGGTTTGGGCTCGGTGCCAGACTTTGGCCGACTCGATCCAGAGCCGGAAGGCTTAGTGACGTGTTTCGGTGCCGAGCCGGAGGGCGGGGCGTCAGAAACATCTTGTCGGTGCCAAGCGTGGCCCGAAGGCGGGGGTGCGACCGAAGCCTTTTGATTCAGCTGAGTTGGAGTTTGGGTCAAGGGGCGTTCGGTACTCACCGGACGTTGACCTTGTGTCAAGTCTTCTTCCATCTCAGAGTCAGATTCTGGAATGGAGGCAAGTTCTTCTTGTTCTCCCTCGGCCCCTTGTGCGTTGAATTCATGCTCGGATCCTTCGCCGAAGATGACCGGCGTGTATTACAAGTTTTGACTCTGCATTTCGCGACCGCGAGCCCGACAATCACGAAGCGGTTTTTTCTAACGGAACGATCTGCACGTGTTGCAGTCCTGTCCGTTGTGCTCCGGAGACAAGCACAAGGTGCACACTTCGTGCGAGTCGGTGTGCGGATACTTGGCGTGGCACCGAGGGCAGAATTTGTATGGAGTCCGTTCAATCGACTGCGAAGTGGACAGACGCGGTTATGCGGGACAGCCTTCCCGAAGATCTTCGATCGAAATAGAGGAATTCCTCGACGGGTACGATATGCGGAGAAGTGGGATACGCGTTCGAAACAATACCGACGCTGGTAGAGTGGATTGCGCACCGAGGGGAACCCGAAGCAACGGTTTCGGAGTGGAGCACAGCAATACACGTCCGAACCCGATGGCGGAAAAAAACTATCTAACAATGGAGTCAATGCCCATGCGCACTATCGCCGAAAGGAGGAGTCACCTACCTTGTGACTGGAAAGACTTCTTCGAAGAAAAACAACTTGCATTCGGACCCAAAACTAGATGGCAGGAGTATGCAAAGCATGTGATCTACAGCTCACATGCCTCGAACAGGGTCATTTCCAACACTCACCTGTTCACTGCTAAGGAGCTGCCTAGCCAAAAGGAGTCTGTTCAAAACTTATCACAGCGCTTGCGTATGGATCTCTCCCATGTCACATATAATTACACTAAGCCAAACAGTAGCATCCCACATGCACTGTACAGCGCTATTTTGCACAATACGTGGTATCAGCACATTACCACAGTGGACTACCAAACATAAGCCAGGTCATGTTACGTCTGCTCGATCCCGCAAGCAGAAGGCACAGACAGACTTTACTTATCCCAAGAGGTAGCCCCCGAAAAAGCAAAATGCCTTCTTCACTTATATCTATGCAGAATGAGGGCCAAAATCCAACCCAACAAGGTAGAACCCCACAGGGTAGTAGTGAATTTGACCAGGTACAAAACCAACTCAACAGCTTTATACCTCTCAACTGAACCTAGTGATAGCCAAACTGAGCTGGACAGGATGCATAGAAAGGGCACCGTAGGGGAGGATACTGTTTGGCCCTGAGACTTCCCAGAGAAGAGATTCTTGGAGGGAGCAAAAAACGCAACTCAATGCACAAACACATCCGCTCCTACATCCATTTGTGGACCAAGGGTGGCCCTTAGTGTATCTGGTGCAGTCTTCTTTAAGTGGATCCCCCAACATGGTATTCGTGTGTAGGGCCGTCCAGCTTGAGGATAAAAGGGGAATGAGTCACATGGGGGAGGGTTGAATGAGAGCATAACCAACCCACGTCAGGAAATCTGGGATACCGAGGTGGATGGATACATTTGGCAGGAAGGGAAGGGGCAACCCCAAATTGTACCGAAATTTACACTGTATTCCTTGTGTTTCAAAAGGTAAAGGAACGCTTCCACTGGGTATGAATAAGAACTGCGGCACGATTATGCACTTTAGGGACTTCAGCCTCAGCAGTAAATTTTAAAAACTGCATGCGGGCGGTGGCTGCATGGATGGTTGAGAACTACTTAAGACTCAATGTGGATAAAACGGAGGTCCTAATCTTTGGAGACAAGATGGATATCTGGTCGGAGGCCTGGTGGCCTGACTCTCTTGGATCCTGCCCCCCGCCCCTGTCTTAGTGCCAAGAATTTAGGCATCATTGTGGACTCCTCTTTTCCTGGGCTCACAAATAAATAGAACTGTCTCTACCTGTTTTGGGATGATACGGACTCTCAGGAAGATCTTCCGTTTTCTTTCCCTTCCTGCACGGAAACAAGCAGTGGTGGCCCTCGTGGTCTCGAGGTTAGACTACTGTAATGCCCTTTATTTAGGGATAAATAAAGGACTTCTTCATCGACTTCAATTGGTGCAGAATGCCGCCGCTAGGCTGGTGATGGGTCTCCCCAAATTCCATTCAGTCTCAGCTACCATTAGAAGCCTGCACTGGCTCCCGTTGGGGAGGAGAATTGTGTTCAAGGCTTTATGCCTCGTCCACAAGGCCGTCCACAATAGGGGGTCAGAAGGTATCAACAAAATGTTTCAAAGATATCTTCCCGGCAAGGACTTGAGATCTGCAAGTAAAAACCGGGTAACAGTTCCCAGGGTGAGGAAAGCTGGGGGGGGGCTTTCTCGTTGTTAGGGGCCAATCTGTGGAATTCCCTTCCTTCCCCAATTTCCACTCTGGAAACCCATTCCTTATTTCGTAAGTCCTTGAAGACCTGGCTTTTCACCTGTCCTAACCTTTAAGCTTCCTACTCTATAGACACCTTTTACTCTGATCGCTTTCCGCAGCGCCTTGATGCCCCTGGGCTAAGTTCGCGCTCTACAAAACTTATATTCATTCATTCATTCATTCATATGCAATGGGGCACCTCCACGATGATGGATTTCTACTGGCAGTGCGGCGAGTTTGCCTATACTCAGCTCATTCCCGGATGGCGCGGGCTCTGTTCCCTGGTAAACATACACACCCCGACCCTGGTCATTCCCGGAGAAGAACTGTCAGACTTGTACCAGCACCCGTTAAGGAAGAAGACAACTTTGCTGTAGAATATTTTGGCTGGGCTCAGTACAAGGACATTCCAGAAGAATTCAGACTGTTCACAGACGAACAAGTATCGGCAGGAGGGGCTATACCCTTCTTTACAGTACAGACAAAAGCAAACGCACGCTGGTTATAGATAATCAGGTGGGAGATGCTTAAAATAATGAACAGACGTGAGTTTGGCCTTAATTCAATCAAGGAAGACTTAATGACTGCGATGGAAGGAGGGGTGTGTGCCAAGATCGGTGCGTCTTGCTGCACGTTTATCCCAAGGAGTGATATGGACAACGGAACACTGACTCTTGCCATCCAAGCACGGCACCATTTACAAAGAGACATTCATGAAGAGGGAGGTGTCCCTGAGAAGGAGTGGTTCTTTAATTGGTTCTCCTGGCTCCCCCAGTGGATCTCCGGTCTGCACGCATCGCTGTTGCCAGTTTTCATTGTGTTCTTGTTTTTGTGTGGATCTTTACAATCTGGGATTTCTTGCTGTGAAAACGCAGTCCTCAAACTGGGAAAAAATGCAGGTTACTAGGAAAGTAGTGGTTGTCGAAAGCAAGAATAAAGAACAATAGGCCCCCAATAAAATAACTGTCACGAAGTTTGGGGTAGATAGTGTAGACAAATCAACAAGAGGAGGGAATGTTAATATGGAAAAAGTTGATGCTGATATGAGTAACGATACATTCATTTATGTGAACGAAATTGCGTCCTTATTAGCTAATACGCCAGTTGTGAACTCCACATCAACCCCAACTCGCAAATACATAGCCAGGCAAGCACTAAGACCTAGGCCCAAGTTTAATGATTGACAGGTCACAGGTGGGGTGGCAAGTAGCCGGCTGACAAACGCACGGACAGGAAACCTTAAATAAATTCCACTGATATGCGCAGCAAAACTGCAATGGTCAAGGGAGATTAGCCACAATAAAGCACACATGGCAGGAGGGAGTGCGCGCGCTCCTAAAACACCATAAAGTCAGATGCCACATACGTTAGGAACATATAGACACACACAGCACACGCAGTGATCACACGCTCCTCATGCTGCACATCTGGACACATTACCCACTGGCCACATTGAGGAAACGCAAGGTCATGGCCCACCTGGATTATCCATCGAACAATTAATTAAGGACTCCAAAGGCAGCAACTTACATTCCTTAACGTACAAGGATCATTGGAACAGTTTAAGGAATACAATGAACTGTAGATAAGAACGTCTCAGATCGATTGTAAATTGAGATAGTCCTATGCCTGTAACTGAACTCCCAGCCGCAATGTTTAATTAAACGAACTGTTCCTGTTTTGCAAAACACCTCTTGTCTTTCAAAGGTATTTCACGTCCAAGCAACAGCTGTACCAAAGGTGTTTAAGGTACTTGTTTAATAGGGATGCGTATAAGAATGCATGGAGTGGTTGGTCTTGTGTGAGGCCTTGACTGAGGAGCAGACAGAGGTTTGGAGGATTGCTTGCAGGGTCGAATATTGATTCCAGAAAGCGTTTATAACAGTCTGTGAGCAAAAGTCACAGATTTCTGACTAATGCTATAGGAACAAGGATCACAGCTTCCTGTGAGTATAGGGATCATACTCACAAGTGTTATCTTCGAAAGGTTGGTAAGAACCTCTAGCATTAGGATATTGTGGTTGACTAGGGTCGGCTAAATGTACATCCTCCATCTCTCTGTATTTCTCTCACACGGGTCCAGATATTTAGCCTTTAGTTGTGATGGACTGTGTGCAGGTTCAAAAGGGCTGTCATCATCCTCTTTGGACCTTTTCATATCCAATTGCCTCTGTGGTGGATATGAAGATATCTTTCGAGGTGACGTGTGTTCTGACAGAGGCATTGAAAAGCCTTTTTCTGAGATGAGTAATCTATGAAGATTTTCTTCTGTGGGAGGCGATTTCAAAGACAGGACCGACATCGACTGAATTATTGTTGTCAACAACGTTGATGGCATTTTCTTAGACTGGGTCATGTTTGTTTTTTTTGTTCAATTGTCGTCATTGGTCTTATCATAGTATGTGTTGTTGACTGTAGTCTGGTCGATGACAAGAATTTCTCATTAGCTGATTGGAATTCTGGTTTCTTCATCGATGCTGGTCTTGTGGAAGACAAAGTTTTTGTCGACGGAGATGCAGATGCTGGTCTCGATGATGCCACCAACTCAGATATTGAAACGGTCTCCTCAAAGGTTTTTCTTGGAGCCGATGGCTCTGAAGATGGTTTGTGGGCTGACTTTGAAGAGGTATTTTTCGGTAAGCACAACTACCTCATGAATCACCTCAACTTTACTCACAGATTTTTTGTGAGTTTTCTTGGCGGTTCCTAAGAGGCTGAGGATTTTGGTTCAGGTGAAGGTTTATAAAAGCACTCAGAGTGCGAATATACTTTTTTTTGCGCTTTACTAGATGATTTTGATACACCTTAATATTCCTCTATAGAGATATGAGATTTTCTGAGCTACATTTTTAGAGCCATAACAAAAGACAAGGCTCTTTATTTTTTAGGGTTTTTGTGGAAAAAGTATGACATTTCCTGCAATCCTTAGCCTTGTGGTAAGGATATAAGTAGGCCTGGGCAGTGAACTCCGCTCCGTTCAATGTGTTTTCCGCACTCCACGCAGAGTTCTAAAAAACTCCTTTTTTTAGCTAGGAAAATTCAACGCTAGACCACCTCCCTGCGAGATTTCTCAACGCGGGCGGTCGCGGAAGGTCGCGACCGCTCGCATTAAGAAAGATTCTGTTCGCGTTGAGGAAGCTGCTGCTTGAGAACATCTACAGGCCAGTTTTTCAGGAGTATACGTGCTAGAAGCGGAAACATGTATAGACGCAGCAGGAAATAAATTGAGTGTTTCATGAATATTACTTGTAACTATGAAGTTAATCTGCTGAGGTGGTGTGGGACCGTGAAATAGAGACATATCTGAGACTACTGGGCCTGAGAAGTGTATTTCCGATGGTTAGGAAAGAGCTTGAAGCTGGAGGCGGAGCTTGCTGGCGCCCAAGATGGCCGCGTAGCTCGATAGCTCCGTGGAGCCGTCGTAATATCCTCCAGGAATCCGACATTGGTGCTCACTATTTTGCCCTGAATTCCGCAAACGCCCGTCCCGGAAGGTGTTGGGCACAAGCTGTGCCATTTTCGGAGCTCTACGCCTGCTGCTGTGCCCTGCTGCCGTGGTGAATCGCGGCGCTCCTGCTCTGGGCCGTAAGCCCCGACCTAGAGTGACGTGGAGGCGGCGCCCGGGAGGCGTGCGTACTCGCCTGCTGGCGCTTCGCTCGCCGAACCACCCCTTCTCCTGAAGTCCGAGGGCTGCTGCAGGGGCGAGGCGCGCCATCGTTGCCCTGGGAGCGGCGCCGGAGCGGTGAGGCAGCTGCGACTGGCGCTGTTGGTGGGTGCGCGACATTCGGCACCTGACGCCGATAACGGGAGGCCTTGCTTGCTACTCCCGGGGCCTGGGGCCATTGCTGTGTGCTGTCCCATCACAGCCGCCCGCACTCACAGGGGCTCAACGCTACACCCCCTGCTGCTGATCCAAGTGGTGGGAAGAGCTGGCTTTAGGCCCCACTGGGCTTCCGGACGCTACTGTACTGAGGGCCCTGACGACGTTGTGGGCCGACGTCTGCGCGGCATACCGCTTAATTGTGCCCGGCGGAGGTGGAGCGGCCTGGTGTGATTTGCTGCGACCATTGGACCCTGCTGCGCCCGGACTGGTGAGGCCTTGCGCGTACTGCTGTGGCCCTTGAGCTGCGCATCGGAGGCTTTGGAGCGCCCTGAAATATTTGCGGTGGGGGATCTGTGGGCGAGACTGTACTGGCGCGCTGACCCAGCGGTGTGCAGTTGTAGCAGTGCTCCATCTAGTGTGGCCCTAATCCTGGTTAGCGCCGCCGTTCAAACAGTCTACCTGGCCTTGAGCGCAGACCAGGGCGTTCACGCTTTGATAGCACCCCGGCTCATCACATACCTCCGAACTACCTGGTGCGCTCCTGTGATCCACTGGTGCTGCTGTAGCAAGGAGGGGGCTGGATCCCTCGGCGGTGCCCCGGGCGAGCTGCGAGGTCATCCCCTAGGGAACCTGAGGTTGGCCCCCTGTGGGCTGTAGCGCCGCACCGCTTGCCAACTACGTGGAATCGCACGATTAATCTGTTTGAGTCAGTGGAGGTGCCGTGGTTCCCAGTTGCTGCGCCGTAATGGGGAGAGTGAACAAATCCCAACCCAAACTCTCCTTCGATCAACGCAAATCAAGAGTGCGAGACGACGCACCTGAAGATGGGGACACTGCAAGACGCGTCGCAAGCGGCGGCTGATGGTGGTATTCGTGGCCTACTGGAGGCCACGGAAAAGAACTTGCAGAGCAGCTTATCGATCCTTGGCAATAAACTGGATTCCCTGTCCTATCGCATGGACAGAATGACTGAACGGATGGTTAAGCAGGTGGAAAGACTGGATATGGCCGAACGCAGGGTCATGGAGGTCGAGGAGGCCCAGACAGACCTGGACGCAGAACAGAAGCAAATGGGCAAGGCGCTACAAGTCCTGCACGACAAGGCGGAGGACCTGGAGGCGAGGTCTCGCCGCAGTAATCTTCGCATCGTAGGCCTGCCGGAGAAGACTCCGGTCGGAAACATGGAACTCTTCGTTGAAAAACTCCTGGTGACATTGCTAGGAAGCGAGTCTTTCTCCCCCATGTTCGTGGTGGAAAGAGCGCACCGCTCGTTGGGCACGCGCCCTCCCCCTGGCGCTCCCCCGCGGCCCATCATCGCCAAATTGTTGAATTATAGGGACAGGGATGCGGCATTAAAGGTGGCCCGTGAGAAACACACTTTGCAGTTCGAGGGCTCGACGATCTCTTTATTTCCGGACTTCACGATCGGCGTGCAGGAGGCGCGCCGGCAATTCGCACCATTGAAGCGACAGTTGCGGGACCAAAACCTAGACTATGCCATGTTATACCCAGCACGACTACGTGTAAATCATCAAGGCAAATCGCGGATTTTCACAGACCCAAAGTTGCTACAAAAAGCCCTGAAGGAGTGGTCCAGGGAAAAACAGACGGACTCGGAGCAGAGCACCTCGGAAGGAGCGACGGGGGGCAGTCTAGACGACCAGGACTGAGGACTCGGCTGCTTGGGATACAGATAAGATGGTGTTTGGTGTGCATGATCGGGGGGTTTACAGGACTTTGACTGGGGACACGGCCCTGGTGGTTCACTAGTATTGTACCGGTTAGCGGGTAATTGTTGTCGGGGGTGTTAGGCCCCAGTACCAAACGCAGACAGGGCAGTCATGTTTCGCATGTTCTTCGTCTGTTATAGCTAGATCTCACTGGGACGGGGTAGACACAGCGATATACTTGCATGATGCACCGTGTATTTCATGTGGACAGACGGCTACGGGAGTGCTTTGTTTCCTCTAGTTTAGGTCTCCCCAACCTACTGGGCGGGCAACATCTGCCTCCGTGTGAAGCACACCATTGGGGACTAGTTCTGTTTACAACGTAGTTCTTTTTAGGTAACTTGAGTATTTTGAGTGTCAGCGGGTGATGCTCCATGGTAATTTACCATGATGTTGGAGCATTCTTTTGTTATCTCATTGCTGTGGTGTTGGGTGGATGGGTGGGTGGGTGGGGAACCAAACCGTGTGTGCACAGTTGGGGAATGCATGCCGTGGGTGGGGGGGGTGGGGGGGTTTACAGAGACCAAAGCTGTTTGTTTTTATATATATGCACAGGATAGCCTTGACACATAAGGGTCGGAAGGCTCGACATGTAAACACACAGGTTCTGCATGGAGACGGTGCTGTGCGCTTCACTTCGACTTTTACTTTTGATTCAGATGCATGCACAATCTCGTAGGTTAAAAATCCTAACTTGGAATGTCCGGGGTCTCAATGACCATAGGAAGCTGCGGAAAATTATAGCCTTTCTCACTAGACGCAGTATTGACCTGCCACTCCTGCAGGAAACACACTTGCCCCCGCACAGTGCACTGTTACAACATAGAGGGTTTAGGGGCAACATACACGCCGCGGGGTTCACATCTCATGCCCGAGGGGTATTGACATGGGTAAATCCCAGATCTGACCTCCACCTGGAAGCACTGGAGACTGACCCGGAGGGACGCTTTGCGGTTTCACGTTGCTGTGGGAAGGGGTTTGGACTGATTGTAAGTAACACTTATGGCCCCAATTTTGATAACCCTGCTTTTTTTGTAAAATTGTTAGAGAGCATGAGTCGCTATGGCACCGGTCCCTTACTCTGGGGGGGAGACTTTAACTGCGTGTTAGACCCCACTTTAGACAGGTCAGGTGGGCCGCTTAGACGTCCAACCGCCTTTGCCCGGTCTATCATGTCCGCCATGACCCAACTAGACTTATGTGATGTGTGGCGCACCCGATCACAGGGCCCGGGAGGCTACACGCACTATTCAGCCTATCATAATCTCCACACTAGGATTGATTACTTATTCCTTTCAAGGGATTGGCTCGCACTGATCCGTGACTGCGAGGTTCTGCCTCGCACGCTGTCGGATCATGCCCCCATACAGATTGATTTGGAAACCCCACGTGCAGTTATACCTCCCTTTGCTTGGAGGTTCCCCCCGTATTCCTTATTAGACCCTGTCTTTAAGGCGGAACTGGCTGAGAATATAGAGACATTTTTTGATGTTAATGTAGGCTCAGTTGACTCTTTTGCCACAGTGTGGGAGACTTTCAAGGTGTACATTCGTGGTCTGGCCATGGCCAAACACTCCGGTGTCCTCCGCACAATCCGTCAGCGCCTCACAGACCTTGAATCCACTTTAACCACCCTGGAGCAACAATTACTAGTGGGGGCAGACGAAAGTGTTACAAAAGACTTACACCGTACTCTGGAGGAGTATAATTCTACTGCGGATACTGAGTTACGACACCTAGGCAAATATGCGACAGCCCGCGTATATGGGGAGGATGACCGTCCGGGGTCGGTACTAGCTTCCCTGTTAAAAACCAGAAGAGAGAAGTCCAACGTTACAGCTCTACACGATGCTGAGGGGGTACCACTGACGGATCCTCTCGACATAGCCAACAGATTTAAGCAATACTATGCATCCTTGTATAGCTCGGAGGGCGGTTTCGATGATGACGCTATCTTAGATTACCTCACGCATATTAAATTACCTTGGCTACTGAATGGGCATAGGGAATATCTTATGCGCACGCTGGAAGTGGACGAAATAACCACTGCCCTGGCTGGAATGAAAGCTAATAGTGCACCTGGGGTAGATGGCCTTACTGTCTCCTTCTACAAAGAGTTCAGGGACCTGCTGATCCCACACCTACAGACCCTGTTCGAGGAAATCATTGAAACGGGCACACTCCCTCCTACTATGCGGGAAGCACTGATCGTTGCTATCCTAAAACCCGAGAAACCCCCGACTGCTTGCAGCTCCTATAGACCACTACCGCTCCTTAATGTCGATACCAAAATTTATGCAAAAGTTTTAGCGAACAGATTATCTCCCTTAGTGCCGCTGCTGATATCACCAGAACAAGCTGGCTTTGTTCCGGGGAGAAACCTCACTTACAATCTAAGAACCGTATTTGGGGCTATACAACACACTCGACAGGATACCCAAGCTGTGGCGGTCTTCCTTGACATGGAGAAGCCGTTTGATTCGGTGGAGTGGAAATTTATGAAGCATGTATTGACCAGAATGGGGCTAGGGAGCATCTTTTTGCACATGTTGGGAGTGCTTTATAACTCGCCTACAGCTAGAATAAAAATTGGGGATCTGGTCACGGACCCTATTTATATTACTAGAGGTACGAGACAGGGGTGCCCGCTCTCCCCATTGTTATATGCCTTGGTGGTCGAACCCCTTGCTTGTGCGATGAGGGAATATCATAGCTATAGGGGCATACGATTTCCAACATACAATCTGATTATATCCACCTATGCAGACACTTTATTATACGTCAGAAACCCCGATCAGAATCTCTCGACGGTGTTACGCAAGGTAATTCTGTTTGGGACCAGGTCAGCAGGTCTCAAGGTGAATTGGAATAAATCACTTATCTTCCCACTCACGGCAGAGACAGTCCAATTCGCACCAGACTACCCCTTAGGTTGGACGACAGACCCAGTCAGGTACTTGGGCATCAAGGTGCACACTGATTCGGAGGTGGTTTTTAAAGAAAATTACGGGACAGCGATCTCCAAATTGGAAGATGACGCGGACAGGTGGATACAGTTACCCCTGTCCCTTGTGGGTAGAATCTCTATTATGAAAATGGTGGTGCTACCACGGTTTTTATTCCTATTCACTAATATCCCTATTGTCCTACCGATTTCCTTCTTTCGGGTGCTGACATCTCTGATGGTTCGTTTAGCTTGGGCTGGGAAGCACGCTAGAGTCAGGTGGGAAATACTCACACTCCCATACAGCATGGGCGGACTGGGAGCGCCGGATCTGGAGTTGTATTATAGGGCTGCGCAGGGTGCTCATGCTCATCACTGGATACACGGTCCCACGGATGCCCCACATTTCCAGATAGAAAAGGTAGTTGTGGCCCGACTCCGTTGCCGGCGCTTCTATTCAAGCCTCAGGATCGTAGAACAGGGATTTTAGACTCGATTAATGCGACAACGCACGCCTGGTATAATCTTCTGAAATTACAAGCTGGCGCCGTACTCTATTCCCCTATGACACCTCTAGACTGGTGTTACTGGTTGCCCCCGTGTAGGGAAACAGGGGTGGTTCGGGCTATGAAAGTGATAAACATCCACACGATAGGGGAGTTGTTTGAAGAAGGCAAAGCAAAATTGTGGGAAGACGCAATCCCGGAGGGTAGTATGGCAACTACACTAACCCTATTTCAATTTCACAGGGTGAGGCATGCACTAAGAGACATATTGGGTCCAGAGCTGGAGGAGCCGCCGGAGGTGGCGCCGCTCACATATGTGATCAAAGCTGCCTTGCCGGTACGCATTGTCTCCAGAATATATAACATAGCGCAGGGCTATAGGGCTAACCACTACACTAAGGCTCGTCTTGCTTGGCAGACAGACCTGAACCGGGTACTGGATGACTCAACTTGGAAGTATTGCTGTGAAAACACGAAACGAGTATCATTAAATGGGCGTCATAGGCTGATACACTTTAAGTTTTTAAATAGGGTATATTACACGCCAGAGACTACACAGGTATGGGTTGCGGGACTCCGCGGCGTGCGAACGCTGTGGAGCGGACCCTGCAGATTTCTACCACCTGGCCTGGTTATGCCCTAGGATAGCGTCTTTCTGGGTATTGATTTTTAAGACACTTGGCGAAATCACTGACACTCCCATTGACCCGGACCCTACGCTTGCTCCGTTGGGCTACTCCAAACATTTACCTAAGGGACTCAGGCGTCTGATAGATATGGGGCTTCTTATGGCAAGACGTAGAGTTGCGATTTGCTGGTCCCGCGGCCCGACCCCCACCCTATCGGGTTGGACTCACGACATGACTTACGGCAGTACGCAAACTGAGCACTATAGCGAGTTATTACCTCCCCGCAATCGTCCTAAAAACTTCTGGGGGCTTTACCAAGCTTACTTGACCACTAAGACAAACAGCACGCATCAAACTGACTTTCCAGAAGCATAATATGGACATAGACGCTGCAGGATATGTGGCTTGAAGCTGCCTGGAGGGTGGGACCTGGCTTAAGAGCCCTCTACTTAGGCCGCAGATTCACTATTAAGTATTAAGTGGGTACACCATTGAATTGTAATGTAACAACTATTGCTTTGATCTGGTGAGTGATTATGTTGATACGGGGCACCTGGGTTTGCTGGACCTGTCTTACAATGCTGATTTCTGTGTACTATGTCTGCAACAACAAGAAAGCTATGTCTCGGTTTTGATTTTGGTTATCAATAAAAATTTTATAAATTTAAAAAAAGGAAAGAGCTTGAAGCTCCTCAGAGTGCTTTAGAAATATAAGGTGCAATTTTGGGATTGGCTACGGGCAAATCTCTAGGGAGAGATGCACTGCACGCAGAGTTCTATAGAATATATGGAGACCTGTTGTCTCCTCAATTGCCCGATATGTAACTTGCAGCAAATCACACTTTCAGCAGATGAGGCACTGATTGTTTCCATCGTCAAAACTGTGAGGGAACTGTTCAAAATGACTTTGTTTTGCCCCCCCTCTCTCTGTTGAGTATTAACTGAAATACTGAGTCAAGTGATAACATGCTGCATTCTGCATCCTGTACCGCGGCTCAAACATCCATATTAGAGCAGATTTGTAGTGTTGCAGTATAATGCCCAACACTCAACAACTTTTTCACATTATCCCCAGGTTCTGCGGGATACTGGGTCACCCTATTAACATTAATGGTCCCTTTCTACCAGAGCATCAGTTGCTGTGCCTGAATTCTCTCTAGAGTAAATGCTTTTATATATTCAACTTTGGAATCCTGAAATACAGGGTCCTCTGGTGCACAGGTTCACAGCCTCCAACCGATAATTGCAGTTCCAGGGGTCCCTAACAAAGCTCCAGCAAAAAGGGATTATGATCTCAGTATTGCTAAGCTACTCCATCTGCAGGATGGCTGTAAGTGTTGGAGAACATTCAATACTATCAAGTCTAACATGAAGGTCATGTACGTTGAAAGAGTATGAATATTCTCGTGTAATAGGATTACTTGTTCTCCAAGAAGCAGTTAATTCCCCTCTCTCGGATAACCCACTCATCTCCTTGGCAGTTCTGACCACGAGTGACACCTACAGGGGGCGGGTGGGATCTGTTCACGATGATGTCTCCTACACAATTTAAGTCTTCCCCTATAATCAAGAGCAGATGGAGCCAATCGCACAATCATGTCTCCTACAGAATTTAAGCCTTCTCGTATAATCAAAGGCAGATAAGCCAATCACTCTGACAATGTTGTCAAGAAGTGGGCTTGGCTGGCATACAGGTATCCACACACAAGCCATGAGCACTTTGACTCAATTTTGCTTTCCGCCAACCAAGAGTGCCATGAGACCCCTGCAGGAAAACTATCTGGGAGCCCCTTTGTCTCAGACAGGTTGCAGTTTATAACCCCCACCCTCACTTTTCAGAAGCATGAGTCAGAGAGGGCGGCTCTTATTCATTAATTGCCTGCCAGCCACTCCTAATAAACATTACCACTGAATTCTCAGTGTATCCCCAAGCAGCTCATCTCTGTTTCTATAGTAAATTGCATCACTAATGTCAAAGGTGACTACAAATCGTCCTCTGTACTCAGTGCTCTGATTCATCCTGCAATGTGAGATTAGTGTTTGAGCCGGTGCCGACAGTATCGGCTGTCGTTTCTGTTATGCTGTCTGAAGATCTACTGTTATGACGCACTTCCACCACAGCAATCTGTCTTTGCAATGGTTGGTTAACCCTTTGGGGATGGGGCTGCTCTTCCATCTTTTTGCAAGTTGGTATCCTACATAAAAAAACTAAAAACAAATCAAATTTTATTTTTTACTACTGTGGTTTGGCTAGCACCTTTTTAATGCTTGCCTCCTCCCAGTCCCAGGCTGCCATAGAGTCAGTGAAAAAAACATACATGTCTGCTGTTATCACCTTGAATTTTGCTTGAAACAACAGCAAGTAATAGATGCCAGCTTCTTTCATTTTCCTCTTTACTTGCATAATGATCATCATTGTTGTTGTACTGTAACCATATCATTTGGGAAAATCCTCACCATGATTTTGCCTACTTTAAAAGCATTCAAACTAAAAGGTTTCCATAATAATATGTCTCTGCCTCAGTCATTGTCCAATAAGCAAGCCACCACCTGCCGCAGGGCCAAACTGGTGGCAGCTGTCATTCCAAGACTCTATGTCCTTTTCTACAGCATAAACCTTGGGCAGGCTCTACAGCACCATCTCTTGCATGAGCCACATTTCTGGCTATACTAGAATGTCAGAACCCACTGACCCATCTGGCAGTCCTAACACTCAAATATTGCTCCATCAAAAGCTGCCTTGTCCTGCACTCTAAAAAATAATAAATCACTCTCTCTGTGAGCTCATGCACTTATTTCTTCAATGTCGAAGCACTCTGCAGGAAATTGCCTAGTACATGTCCATTCTTCTTGACAGGCTCAGCTAGTTTTTTCTGGGCATCTTGCAGTAGCCCCACAACTACTAATACAGTCCATTTGATTTTCCAAGGCTTCTCTTGTAGCTGCTAAGGTGTATAGTATTTTATCTAGTTTGTCTGGCTGTGCATCTTCTTTTGACAGCTCTTTCATTTTTGATTCAGGTAGTGCTCTTGGAGCCCAGGATTGGTCTTTGATCCCATTCTGCTTACCCACAATTACTCAGCATTTTCCTTAGTGTTCTCTTTGTCAGCTATTTTTTATACAAGAGCGAGTAGTGCTAACTTTCTGCAGATATTCATCAGAATCAGCAGACTGGCGTTTCACTTATCGGCTTCGTTGCATGGGCCTTCTAGTTTTAATGCATTTTTCATCCACAGTGCCTTCAGAGTTGTTTCCACATTGTCTCAGCCTAGCACTTAGCATATCTGGCTATGGATGTATGATGTAACAACGCGATCAATTAGATCGCGGTACATTACATCGCTGTCTTTACAACGCAAGTCGTTACCACGACTTGCGCTGTAGGGCGCTGGACTTAGGAATAGTATGATTTACTGTTCCAACTCCAGCCTACGTACAGTAGGGAAGGTGTTGGAATAGTAAATCACACTATTCCTTAGTCTAGAACGATCAGAACGTTGCCCTTCAAACCCATTTGATTTCTTTATAAATCCTGTGCCTAAGCACCTCTAAATGGCCCCCACTCTATGTATTTCTAAGAGTACTCTCATTTATGAGCCTTTAGATCTCAGCTCTACATTAACCTTAATCCCCAACGCCAATGGGTTAGCTGTGTTTGCATCACAGTATCAGAGCAACTGTAGGCACAGTGCAGGAAGAAGGCACCCCATACACTCGCCCACGGTCAAATACCAGCCTCCTCTCTGCCTGAACCTTTGTTCTTTCAACCTTCTTGCTGGGCTTGTCAAAATGCCGGCCTCACCTTTTAGTTTGTCTGACAACTGAAGAGTGATCCCTCCTTCCCCGCACCTGTGCCCGCATTCACGGTGTCTTCAGACCAACAAGCCTCTCTCGTATTTGCCATTCTCCATGTCTCCCTGAGTGATCACTCAACATCAGCCTCTCCCTTTCACTACTCCTTGGCTGTAAAGGCTAGGAGGAATGAGTCCTCATTGCTCTTCCATAAGCACATTCCCCCAGTGCCTCCTATTGATAATCCAGACATCTTGCTGTAGTCTCCATCTCTAATCGCTGACCGGTGATAAGTCTCTGCCTCCAGATGCCCTCCACTTGCAGCAATTCTAAACGGTTGCCATCTCTCACTTCATTGAAAGTAAGAAGCCACTGATGTCACAGTGACAATTTACCATCATGAAAAGCAAGCGCTGGTGCCAGGCACTTCTCTGTTGATTGACCTCGGCCAGGTGCCCAAATCGGATTAATAATATTAAAGAATAATGGTATTTCACGGCAACCGCTGGGGAGCTCCAAAGATCAGCATCTAGCTCCACTGACTGCTGGCTATGCCCCCATTTAAAATCAGCCTATCTCAAGACACACATAACCTTTACAATAACCTGTATATCATTTAACCTTTAAGCCTTTCGCAACAAACTGTTTATTTCACAAGAACGGTTTGAGTGTAACCTTAGAAGGAGACTTGTCTGCAACAGGTTTTCATCTGCTTTCCATAGAGTATTAGGAACACCATGCCACACAAAAATTCAACGTTAGCCTTCTCTTCTCACTTTCTATAAGGCTTTCACGACTTACCTTTTTTAAAGAGACATAATCTTGCCCAAGGCTTTCTGCATCCTGTACTACACCTCACTGTTTCACCTATATCCACTGTATCCTGCACTTATCCTATTGCTTTTCTTATAATCTCTGACATTTTTTTGCATGCTTCCCATTTGGGGCTCTGAACACTGCAAAAGTACCTCTATAAAGACCATCTCACTCTGATGCATACTTTTGTAGATGGTTAAATAAATATACTTCTCTTTTTAAGGGGTAAAAAGATTTAGCAATAACTGAACATTATCCTTTAAATATCACCACAATCATCATATACTTCACTGTGTCTCTTTGTAAAGATTGAGTGATCATGAAACTGACCTCTCAGCCACCAAAACAACAAAGAGAGGCAAATGGATGAGCATTAAAGACAATGCAAGCATTATAGTTACAGCCAAATTATTTTTTACTATAGTTGAATTCTTCTGTGCCAAAGTAGCAAAAGGTCCAAATTGATCTTGAGGATCTACTAAACTTCCGATTATTTCAAGATAGGATCCCTTATTCTTAAAAATAGCCCGTATTAATGCCTTGAGCAACATTAAAACGAGGTAGGTGACCCCTAAACATTTTAATATACCATCGTTTTTTAGGTCGAGCCTAGCGCAGCGCGCTGCTCTATGGGAGGCTTCTTGTGAGCACTCTAAACTTCTCCGTGTGGGTCTGACTCCTCCCACACATTGGATTGGCCTTTGCGTGTGTCTTTCAATAATGAAAGCACGCAAATGGCCAAAGGCGGGTGCATGTCCCACCTCTTCTCCAAAGTTTCACTCCCACGGCGTTTTGCTCTCTGGAGCGAGCAGCGGCGCGCAGGGTGGCAGCTGCATTCCTCGTCGTGGATCAGGTTACTAATTAAACACAGCGCGGTCGCTTTCACTTTAGCGGCCGCGCTTGTTGTTTTGTGTGGGCTTGTTATTTGCTTGCTGTTGTGTTTTAGGCGCACAAAACCTCTCACTGCGCTTTTTTTTTTTTATTTCAAAACACAAAGGCACTTATGAGTGCCCCCGTTCCAAATACATTGGGTAGAAACGCAACGCCCCACCCAAAAGCTTGGCGAGACAGAAATGACGCACCATTTTCAAACTCAGCAACTTGCAAATCAGTGTACATCTTAAACTGCAAGTCTACGCTGCCAGCCCGTGACAGTAACAAATTAACTACGCACAATGTCCAACAATTAAATATCCATTCACTCTTATGAAAACTACATCCGCTGTGTTCACCACTCGTCCCACCCTACCTGTAGCTTAGAAGACAGGAGAGCAGATAACCTTCCCGACTCTCCGCCATAACAGTTCTACAAGCTCCTCTTTGCCTATGGAAATACAGAAGAACCCAGGCACTTGAATATGAGCCGTGGAGACTCCCGTGCGGCAGAGGTGAGGCGGCCACTTTCCGCCAGAGCCTCGCCATGTGCAGTGTGCACTCATCAGTGCTGTGTGCGCGTGAGTTTCCATTTTGAGGAGTGGCCCACCAGCTTCAAGCCAGCCGTTAAGAGTCACCGCTTATAGGTTACACAGCTGATTTTGTCAACGGACTGTACCATGCCGGATCCTGTTAAAGGGGTGACAGAACGCCAGCAAAGATCTTCAGGGCGTTTTTCTTCCTTTTCTTCGGCAGCTGCAATTAGCCTACCGTGGATTTTTGATGTCTTCCGACAATCTACATAGTTAATAATCATTTTAGCTGTCATATCTTGTTAATGTGGAAAAAGCATTAACGGCATTGTGATGCAGCGCTGCCAGGCATACTAGGCGACTACCGGTCAAAAATTTCCTCTCAAAGGCAGCGGCACGACTTTGCATACCCCAAGAGCAGATATTGGTAACAGCCACTAGCTTTTTAATCAATTTTTTCCTTTAGCGCGGCGCCAAGCGTCCTTTCTCTTTCATTATTTTTTTTCAGCAGGCCATGCACTTTCCGTTTTACATGGCGGCCCGCACACACCACTCCCCCATCCATGCCCTTCCTGTGGCTTGTGTTTTTTTTCTGACGCAGTGTCCGCTTTATGGTGCTTCCTGCAGGGCGCCTTTGTTTTGTTTTGCGCTGCTCGCCCAACTGGTTTAATTATTGCAGTTGGTGTTAGAGGACCTGCGCACTGCTTTCACACCCCACGGCAAGAGCATTGTTCCGAAAACTACTCCCTTCGAAGGCCCTGAAGGCATGGCTGGCCCCCACTCAATTGCGCTCCCCACTCAGATTTAGCCCTTACAAAAGTGTTAGCTTTCCTTTTAATTTCGAAAACAACCGCCGTATCATGATGTTGAGCGACGTTACTTTATTTATAACCCAAAATTGACACTCTTGCCTCGTAATGCACGGATATGTAAAAAGTGCATACTACCTTTCTGTGTTTTACATTTTTTATTGTTCTGTTCTGCTGCAAGCTCCACACCGCGCTGCATGCACGCTGGGACGGGAGAGCCTAGGTCACTTTTTGATTGAGCCCGCCTCTTTCTAAAAAGTTGTGGAGTTCAGCGAACGCCAAACGGCCGGCTGGATTAGGATGACAGTTCCGCTGTGTGCCTTAAGGCCTCATGAAGCTGCAGTGTGAGGTGGAGGACATTACCCTTGTGCTGCCCACCTTCGGCATTAGAAACAGAGGCATAGGCACTGTCCACCGGCAGACAGAATCTCCAGAGCAAGTCCGGGCCAGGAGTGCTCCTGTCTACTTGATGATCTGCGCACTTAAGGAGAAGGCGGGGTCCAAGTACAAAGTAAGGGCTCGCTCCAAAGGGCTTGCGTCCACTGCAGCTTGTGCAAGGCTGTGAGGGGGGGGGGTGCAACCCAGCAGAGACATTGCATACGTTTACCAAAAATCACTGACGTCCGAAACTAGCACCTCTCTGTACACAGATCAAAAAAGTCACCCTTCATTTATAAAACTTAAGCTCACTGATTACCATGGTAGCCACGTTTCCTTATTAACCGAAAAAAGCTCAAAACCACCACTAAATGACTTAAAATATAGTGAAATATATTGGCTAATGCACTAACATTACAGTGAAGTCAACACTTAAATACAATGATAGTCTAAGGGCTGAGAGAGTATTGCCATGAGAGTGCTCTCAGTCGTGATAAATTAACACAAACTTTAATGTCATTAATAGCTAATATAATATAATAGATAATATGCTGCATAGCTAAACACTTACAAGGTCCCAAAGGCGAGACCTATTGTTGGCTATGCCAATGCTTGTTTAATATACCTCGGCTCGCAGTGTACTGCCTTGTTTACAGAAACAGTGACTTTTTTATTGTTTCTTTACAATAAATGCTTAATAATGAGTGAGGAAGAATAGATTACTTTAAGGGAGCATTTGTTAAGCAACAGAAGACAGACCACTAAACCATCTCCGTGCATTTTAAGTTAAGCATTCTGAATAAATACAGAAAAAATAACTCCATAATTAGATGCAACGAAGAAAGCCAATGATGTACCACAGAAGGCCCTCCATTAGTTTAAATTCTTTCAACGTAATGAATGTGTGTTAAAGGATTAAATAACAGATTACAACAAATAGATTTTGGTAGACTAAAAAGTACATACACTCTAACTACTGCTGTACACTACAATACACATGATATTTTTCTTGTATCAAGCAATGATGCCCAATGAGAACTGTCCATTAGTTAAGGACCTCATATTATTCATGGCTAGTTCGTCTAATATGTGATTCCAGTCTCAAACTAATTTGAGGGCCAGTGGGTCTGAAATTTAATTTTGCTAAGATGGAACAAGATACATTTATAAATACAGTAAACCAAAAAAAATACAGCTTTCACTCGTGTTTAAAATGTTACAAATAAGAGGACTCCTTGGTGACTAAATTCTCAGTCTCATTTGATTGTAGAGTTTTGCCTAGATATAGAAATAAGTGTTCCTTGCCATTCTGGCCTAACATCTCACCACCCTGAGGTGGTTCTAATCTGCCTTCAAATGATTACAGTGATGGTAATTCACATTCCTTCCAAAGGGGTATTTTGATGTCAACTGTTAATCCAATTTAATGACAATATTTAGACTAATTAAGTTGTGTATACATTTATACTGAAGACATCTCTTAGGGAGCTTTATCACCCCTGCATGATATGAACCTGATCGATTTTTATCACTTGTAAAATGTTATTTCATACATAAATTACTTTCAAAATTGTGACAACTCCCCAGGTCTTAATGTCTGCACATCTGTCTGCACATCATTATGTTACCCCTTTCTACAAAAGGAGGAACATATGAAACAGTGTTGGATAACACAGTATTCCCCGATTCTTCTTATATTTACATTAGTATTACATCAATGTGATTTTTCTCAAAAGCATTAGCAGCTATACCAAACTAAAAATAAAAACTTCCAAGATTTACTTTCTACTTTCAGACATATCAAAGAGGGTTAGGCACATATGATGCAACATACAAACATGGAAACAAATGAATGTAAAAAGTGCAGCAATTTATTTATTTTAATTGTCTGCAGTGCAAGTGTTGCATCCGCTGAAGTTGTTTAAATACCAAAAATGGATAGATAAAAGCATTTACCTACAAGGCCTACCAAACACCATTTGGTTATAGGAAAAAAAAAACTCACCGTTGCATGGCTCCTGGTCTTTATGTACTTCCACCATGTTAGCTGGGGTAAAAGGAAGACCTTCAGGAGACAGACCTTCAGAATGGAGGGTCAGCTCAGCAGAGAACTCATCCGATTCATTGCTGTAGTCTAAAGACCCCGGCAAAGTCCTGTGATGATGAATGTGCAATGTTTACTAGTTTAGAAGGAGAAGCGAAGGATTTTGCATATTCACTAAACGCTAGAAAACAGGTGGTCTATCAAATCAATTTTAACATGTTATTTGCGTTTTCATTTTGCCACAAGGTTCAAATTTAAAAAAAACAAATATTAGATACACCAACATTCAACCCATAATCACCCCACAAATATTTTCACAACTCCAATCTTGAAAAGCTGTCTGAATCATACAAGATTTATGAAAAATTCTCCAAATAGTATTCTTGCGCAAATTAGCTGAATTTTGGGGGAAAAAGTAAGGTTTCACATGAAAGCATTATGCCTTTAGGCAAATTCCTTCAAATTCATAACACGCTTGGACATTTTCTGTGAAAATATTTTAAAAAATTTTTTTTTCACTAATCCACATTTGTTTGTTACCTGAATAAAAGCAGAAGACTTACACAGAGAAATCATTCTGTTTCAGGATTTCTTTAATTCTCTTCTGGAATATTCTTTCACTCTCAGTTGCAGGCACATAACCGCGATCTTAAAAATAAATAGATGAAGGAATGTAAAAGATAAGTGCTTGAAACGTTTGGAGCAATATTACTGAACATTTTGTGAATCTCATGTTTTCCTAATATATTACTCTAAGAGATATTTCTCAACACAGAGAGATGATAAACTGAAAATATTCAGCAACATTAAGAAATGCTATAAATGCAGCTATAATATATGATCAGTTTCGGGAGTTTCTGTGGCAAAGTTTTAAAGTAAACCTGCTACCTGGAAACTCCTTGATTACTGTCAAAATTATTTTGCTCAAAACAAATGTAATGACCAGAGAAGGAACAAAGCATGCAATCAAGCACGTACGAAGAAGAAAAATAACCCTCAAGAACAAACATTTTACAATCAAACAACTTAAAATCACAAATTTAGATTTGCTAGCTCACATAGAACACGTGTGGTCATAACAGTCTGTTATGAGTCAGAGAGATGCCTATACTAACTAGCATTGATAATGCCAGTTGGTGTGGATTATAGTGAATGGTGAGTTTGAGCATTCATCCATCCATTCATTCATTCATTCATTCATTGACATATTCTGGCTTTTATCCAATCACCGTCCATAATAAAACGGGAACTATCCTTCACAATGCAGTTTTAACCACGCAGTGCCTAGTAGTGTGTGTGTGTGTGTGTGTGTGTGTGGGGGGGGGGGGGGGGGGAGGGTGGGGAGGTGTGTGTGTGGGTGGGCGGCTGTGTGGGTGTGTGTAAATAAAATATATTTTACCTACTGACAGTTGCCATTTATAGTTAGGACTTAGTTTCCTTAGCAAAATCATTTTTTGTTTTGCTACTAACTTTGGCGCTGTTTAACGAATCTTCATGAAAGTTTCAAAACCAGTAGGCCAGTCACTTCAGCTTCTGTCTGGATAGTTTCAGGGCGATTTGTCAAGGGGGGGCTGAGAAAAGGGGGAGGTTGGAAGGGGGGGGGGAGGCAGAGTGTGTCAGACAACACATTTTTCCTATGCAATTTCCCATAGGGATTTTAGACATGGCTACAGCCCTAACCGCTGAACGGAATTACACCAAATTTGGCAGAAAGCTAGCTCTTGGTCCAGAAAGAGTGCTTCTTGTAATATGGTGTAAATCTGTTCAGTAGTTTGGGAGTTATTAAAGAAAAAAGATTGCGCCAACAGCAATGCTGTGATTGGCTGCCCACAACCTGTGAGAAAGGTTTGTCAATCTGGACATGGTTCCTGGGGAAAAGGGGAAGTTATAAAGTGCAAATAGGATATAAGGGGTCAGGATAGAGGTATCCTGACCCCATGGGATTGATGGAAGGGGTCTGTGAGGGACCCTTCATGGGCAAGAAATGATCCCTAACTGTTTTTTTGGGGTGTGCAAGGCTCCGCGGATCCACTGCGGCGCCCAGCACAGCCCCCTTTAGAATCTGCAACGGATCCACAGATCAAGATCCCAATTAAAAAAAAATTCACCAGCTCACAGACCCACTCATGCACTTACACACTTAGACTTACACACCCAGACAACCACTCACACATCCATAAAGCCACTCACACACACTCAGAGACCCAGAATAACAGACACACAACCACTCACACACCTGTACAGCCACTCACACACCAACTCATAGACCCAGAAAACCACACACACCCATACAGCCACTCACAAACCTACTCAGAGACTCAGAAAACCACTCACACACCCACAGAGGAACTCACACACCCACCCACTCAGTCACACACCTACGTACACACCTCCACACAGCCACTCACAGACCCACACAGCCAGTCACACATGCACTGACACACCCACTTAGACACTCACACAACCACTCACACACCCAGGTAACAGGGACGTTCTAGATAGGAAATAGCATTATAAAAAACATAGAAATTCACTAAAAAACACAAAGTTTACAGGGACGTTAGTTAGGAAATAGCATTAAAAAATCAGAAATTCACTGAAACAAAACAAAGGTTACAGGAATGTTCTAGTTAGGAAAGAGTTTAAAAAAACCTTAGAAATTCACTGAAAAAACAAAGATTACAGGGACAGCCCCCAAGGACCCCAGGCCCCAGCCGGCTCTCTGCATACAGCAGGAGCCAGCATTGCTCCCGCCTGCAAGGAGGAGCTCCTAATGCTGCTCCCTGCGGGCGGGGGCAATATTTTTATCTGTTCACTGATGCGGGCAGGGAAGCAGATCAAAAGTCCGCTCCCAGAGGGCTGGAGCATTTTCAAAGCTCCAGCCCATTGGGAGCGGACATGTTGCTTGCTAGCACTTGGTGGGAGTTTTGAAAATGCTCCTGCCAAGTGAGAGCAAACACAAGGTTCCCTGCCTGCACCGCTGCAGGCAGGGAAACCGCTATGTCCCGGGGGTGGGCTCCCTGGGACATAGCAGCTGAGCCGGTCCGGGGCATGGGCCTCCGTGGCCATTAATGGCTCAGGGAGGGGGCCCATGCTGCCCCCCTCCCTTAAAGTAATCAGGCCCGGGGGAAATAAAGCTCCCATGGCCAATCAGATCTCTCTATTTTTAAATTGGCGCTCACTGAGTCTCTCAAAACTTTTGCCAACACAACCGTCCAAAAATACAATTATTTTTGTCCCTTAATTTCTCAAAAACTACTGAACGGATTACACCAAATCCCGAAAAGCACAATCTGGGATCACAATTTAGCTTCTTGCCAAATTTGGTGTAATTCCATTCAGCAGTGTTGGCTATAGCCTTGTCTAAAGAAGTCTATGGAAAATGCATGGGGATTTTAAGTTTAGGGACCCCCCTCTTGGCGGATCACGCCGAACCTTTCCAGGAAGGAGCTGAGGTAGATTAACTTTTTTTTGGAAAGTTTTGTGAATATTCGTCAAACGGGGTCAAAGGTATTAGCAAACCAAAAAACGCTCTTTCTATGGAAAAGCAAACCTAACTATAACTACCTAGTGGTGACTGCCACAAGGAGATATAACTCTCCCAGTGGTGGTCGTTAAGACCAAATTTTCATTGAAAATAGATAATTAATTTTTTCGGTTTGCTAATAACTTTGGTGCCGATTGACGAATCTTCACAAAAATTTCCTGGAAAGATTCGGGTGATCCATCAAGCAGGGACTGCGGGGATTTAAGGGGGGCAAAATGCGTTTTCCCCATTCATTTTTCCATAGGAAATTTGAACAGTGATACTACAAAAACGGCTGAAAGGAATTACATCAAATTTGGCAGAAAGCTAGATCTTGGTCCAAAAAGTGTGTTTTTTTTGGTGTAAATCCGTTCGGTAGTTTTTGAAAAATTATGGTTAAATAGGTTGTATGTTTCACGACACAGAGAATCTGTTGAGCCAAAAGATCTCAAGATAAGATCTGATTGGCTGCCACCACATCAACAAAGATGTGGTGGCAGCCATTTTAGGACTCGAGGACTCAGTCCCCTGTGCTAAAGAAAAGTATAAACAAGTATTGGCAAGGCCCATAGGTCTCAACTATGCTATTGGTTTTGGCAATGTGTTTTAGCCATGTTATCCACCAGCATGGCTTAAACTTAGCGGTGTGAGGTGGAGTGGCGTTGATTATGATAGATTGCAGTGGAGTAGTGGGGTAGGGTGGAGTGGGGTAGAGTGGAGTACAGTGAGGTAGAGTGGAGTTGTGTGGTGTGGTGTAGACTGGAGTGGGGTGGTGTGGGATGGAGTAGACTGGAGGGGGGTGGGGTGGAGTTGGAGTGGGTAGATTGGAGTGGGGTGGATTGGGATAGACTGGGGTAGATTGGAATTTGAGTGTGGTAGACTGGAGTGAAGTAGAGTCAGGTACTTGAGGTGGAGACGTGTCGAATGGAGTGGGGTAGAATGGAATGGAGTGGAGTGGGATAAATTTGAGAGGAGTCTGGTAGACTAGGGTGAAGTACAGTGGAGTGAGGTAGACTGGAGTGGGGTGGAGCAAATTGGGATAGATTGGAGTTGGGTAGACTGGGGTGAGGTAGAGTGGGGTGAGGTGAGGTAGAGTGGGGTGAGGTAGACTGGAGTGGGGTGGAGCAGATTGGGATATATTGGAGTTGGGTATATTGGAGTGGGGTAGATTGAAGAAGGGTGGATTGGAGAGGGATGGGGTACAAAGGGGTGGGGTGGACTGGGGAAGGCAAGAGTGGAGTGGGGTACATTGGAGTAGGGTGGGGTGGAGTTGGGTGCATTTGGGCAAATTTGGGTGGAGTGAGCTAGATTGGATTGGGGTAGATTTGAGTGGAGTAGACTGGATTGGAGTGTGGTAGACTGGATTGGAGTGTGGTAGACTGGAGTGGAGTGTGGTAGACTGGGGTACACTGTGGTTGATTAGAGTTCGTAGATTGGGGTATTGTGGCATGGGGTAGATTGGAGTGTGGTAGATTGGAGTAGAGTGTGAGATTGCAGTGGGGTAGATTACAGTGAAGTGGGGTAGGCTGCAGTGGAGTTGGGTACAGTGGAGTAGATTGAGGTGGCATGGGGTAGATTGTGGTAGAGTGGAAAGGGGTGGATTGTAATGTAGTGGGGTAGAGTGGAGTGGGGTTGTTTGGAGTGGAGTGGGGTTGTTTGGAGTGGAGTGGGTATATTGGGCTGGAGTGCAGTGGTTAGAGAGGGTTAGATTGACTGGTGTGGGGTAGACTGGAAAGGAGGGTAGAGTGGCGTATACTGGAGTGGAGTGGGGTGGGGTAGATTGGGGTGGAATGGGTTGGGATAGATTGGAGTGGGGTAGACTGGAATGGAGAAGATAGGGGTAGAATTTAGTGTAGCAGATTGGATCAGAGTAGAGGGGATTGGGGTAGATTGGAGTTGAGCAGCGTAGATTGGACTGCAGTGTGGTAGTGGTGTGGATTGGGGTAGAATGAAGTGGGGTAGATTGGAGTGCAGTGGGTAGAGGGTTAGATTGGAGAGGAGTTGGGTACAGTTGAGCGGTGTAGACTGGAGTGGAGTAGGGTAGACTGGAGAGGAGTATACTGGAGTGACGTGGGATAGATTGAGGTGTAGTGGAGTGGACTAGGGTAGATTGGAGTGAGGAAGACTGGATAGGGGAAGATTGGGGAAGACTGCAGTGGACTAGATTGGGGTAGAATGGGGTTGGACTGCAGTGGAGTTGGGTTGAATTAGGTAGATTTGACTGGATTGGGGGAGAATGGAGGGGCTTAGTTGGGGTAGATTGTCGTGGGGTAGACTGGTTTTGGGTAGGGTGAGTTAGATTGGAGTGGGGAGGACTGGTGTGGATTGGGGTAAATTGGGGCGGATTGGGGTAAATTGGGGGTGGAGTGGGAAAGATTTGGGTAGAGTGGAGTGGTGTAGACTGGAGTAGACCAGGTGGATTTTGGTTGGGTAGATTGGAGTGGGTTAGATTGTGGTAGACTGGAGTGGTGTAGATTGTGGTAGACAGGAGTGGGGTAGATTGGTGATGGGTAGACTGGGGGGGACTGAGGTGGATTAGGTACATTGGGGTAGTTTGGAGTGGAGTACGGTAGACTGGGGTAGATTGGAATAGATTGGAGTGAGGTAGACTGGCTGAGTGGAGTGTAGTGGGATAGATTGGTATATAGTGGAGTAGGGCGGAGTGGGATAGATTGGTGTAGAATGCAGTGGTGTGGAGTTGTGTAGAATGCAGTGGTGTGGAGTTGTGTAGAATGCAGTGGTGTGGAGTTGTGTAGATTGGAGTGGAGTGGGGAGGGGTATAGGATTGGAGTGGAGTAGATTGGAGTGCATTGGGTAGTTTGGAGCAGATTGGGGTTGAGTGCAGTGGAGTGGGGTAGATTGGAATGGGGAGTGGAGGAGCGTGGAGTGGAGGGGCGTGGAGGAGCGTGGAGTGGAGGGGCGTGGCGGGGCGTGGAGGGGCGTGGAGTGGAGGGGCGTAGAGGGGCGTAGAGGGGCGTGAGAGGGGCGGGCGAGGGGCGGGCGTAGAGTGGCGGGCGTAGAGTGGCGGGCGTAGAGTGGCGGGGCGTGAGAGTGGCGGGCGTGAGAGTGGCGGGGCGTAGAGTGGCGGGCGTGAGGTGGCGGGCGTGAGTGGCGGGGCGTAGAGTGGCGGGCGTAGAGGTGGCGGGCGTGAGTGGCGGGCGTAGAGTGGCGGGGCGTAGAGTGGCGGGCGTGAGAGTGGCGGGGCGTAGGAGTGGCGGGCGTGGAGTGGCGGGCGTGAGAGTGGCGGGGCGTAGAGTGGCGGGCGTAGAGTGGCGGGGCGTAGAGTGGCGGGCGTAGAGTGGCGGGCGCGAGAGTGGCGGGCGTAGAGTGGCGGGCGTGAGAGTGGCGGGCGTAGAGTGGCGGGCGTGAGAGTGGCGGGGCGTGAGAGTGGCGGGGCGTAGAGTGGCGGGCGTGAGAGTGGCGGGGCGTAGAGTGGCGGGGCGTAGAGTGGCGGGGCGTAGAGTTGGCGGGGCGTAGAGTTGGCGGGCGTAGAGTTGGCGGGCGTAGAGTTGGCGGGCGTAGAGTTGGCGGGCGTAGAGTTGGCGGGGCGTAGAGTTGGCGGGCGTAGAGTTGGCGGGCGTAGAGTTGGCGGGGCGTAGAGTTGGCGGGGCGTAGAGTTGGCGGGCGTAGAGTTGGCGGGCGTAGAGTTGGCGGGCGTAGAAGTTGGCGGGGCGTAGAGTTGGCGGGCGTAGAGTTGGCGGGGCGTAGAGTTGGCGAGGCGTAGAGTTGGCGGGCGTAGAGTTGGCAGGGCGTAGAGTTGGCGGGCGTAGAGTTGGCGGGCGTAGAGTTAGCGGGCGTAGAGTTGGCGGGGCGTAGCGTTGGCGGGGCGTAGCGTTGGCGGGAAATAGCGTTGGCGAGAGTAGCGTTAGCGGGAAATAGCGTTGGCGGGAAGTAGCGTTGGCGGGCGTAGAGTTGGCGGGGCGTAGCGTTGGCGGGCGTAGCGTTGGCGAGGCGTAGCGTTGGCGAGGCGTAGCGTTGGCGGAGCGTGGCGTTGGCGAGCGTGGCGTTGGCAGGGCGTGGCGTTGGCGAAGCAGGCGTTAGCGAGGCGTAGAGTTGGCGAGGCGTAGAGTTGGCGGCGTAGAGTTGGCGAGGCGTAGAGTTGGCGGGCGTAGAGTTGGCGGGGCGTAGAGTTGGCGGGCGTAGAGTTGGCGGGCGTAGAGTTGGCGGGCGTAGAGTTAGCGGGCGTAGAGTTGGCGAGGCGTAGAGTTGGCGGAGCGTAGAGTTGGCGGGCGTAGAGTTGGCGGGGCGTAGAGTTGGCGGGCGTAGAGTTGGCGGGCGTAGAGTTGGCGGCGTAGAGTTGGCGGGGCGTAGAGTTGGCGGGGCGTAGAGTTGGCGGGGCGTAGAGTTGGCGGGGCGTAGAGTTGGCGGGGCGTAGAGTTGGCGGGGCGTAGAGTTGGCGGGCGTAGAGTTGGCGGGGCGTAGAGTTGGCGGGCGTAGAGTTGGCGGGCGTAGAGTTGGCGGGGCGTAGAGTTGGCGGGGCGTAGAGTTGGCGGGGCGCGGAGTTGGCGGGGCGCGGAGTTGGCGGGGCGCGGAGTTGGCGGGGCGCGGAGTTGGCGGGGCGCGGAGTTGGCGGGGCGCGGAGTTGGCGGGGCGCGGAGTTGGCGGGGCACGGAGTTGGCGGGGCGCGGAGTGGCGGGGCGCGGAGTTGGCGGGGCGCGGAGTGGCGGGGCGCGGAGTGGCGGGGCGCGGAGTGGCGTGGAGTGGCGGGGCGCGGAGTTGGCGGGGCGCGGAGTTGGCGGGGCGCGGAGTTGGCGGGGCGCGGAGCGGCGGGGCGTGGAGCGGCGGGGCGCGGAGCGGAGGGGCGCAGAGCGGAGGGGCGCAGAGCGGAGGGGCGTAGAGCGGAGGGGCGTAGAGCGGAGGGGCGTAGAGCGGAGGGGCGTAGAGCGGAGGGGCGTAGAGCGGAGGGGCGTAGAGCGGAGGGGCGTAGAGCGGGAGGGCGTAGAGCGGAGGGCGTAGAGCGGAGGGGCGTAGAGCGGAGGGGCGTAGAGCGGAGGGGCGTAGCGGAGGGGCGTAGAGCGGAGGGGCGTAGAGCGGAGGGGCGTAGAGCGGAGGGGCGGGGCGCACAGCGGAGGGGCGTACAGTGGAGGGGCGTACAGTGGAGGGGCGTACAGTGGAGGGGCGTACAGTGGAGGGGCATACAGTGGAGGGGCGTACAGTGGAGGGGCGTACAGTGGAGGGGCGTACAGTGGAGGGGCGTACAGTGGAGGGGCGTACAGTGGAGTTGGAGGGGCGTACAGTGGAGGGTTGTTGAGTAAAGTGGAATGACATGTTGTACAGAAGATTGGCGTGCCTGGACGTGGAGTGACGTGGAGTGTTGTAGAATTGAGTTATGTCGTATAGTGAAGTGTCATAGAATTGAGTGGCATGGTGTAGAGTAGAGGAACAGAGTGCTGTGGAGTGGAGTGGTGAGGTGCAGTGTGATGTATGATTAGTGTAGAGTATGCATGGTGTGGTAGCGCACTCACACGACACATTTTCAATTGAAATGACCATTACATTTGCACAGACGTAGAGCTTTACTGCACACAAACAAAAACATGTGGCAATGTCATTACCTAGTCTATTGACATGTTTTGATTGCGTTCAAATATATGTTTCCACCACACTTCAGAATTACAAAAAAATTAACTTAATTTGTTCTTTCCTAATTCTGATATATCAGCACAGTTCATTTTTGTTGTGTACTAGAAAAAAGCCTTTCCTTTCACAGCAAGATTGTCACATAAATTCTCTCACTTTGAAGTCAGAGAAAGAAAAGTAAACATCAAGCTCCGTCGGAAGACCGAGCCTGACATTAGACCTCTGTCTTTGAAAGCACTGCAAATATAAAAAGACAAGAACATGCTTTAAAAGACTGTTTACAGAAAACGAGCACACAGAAGGATACAGTAAACAAGCATTGCTCCACCGGGCGGATGAACTCAGTCTGGACGGCCTAAAACAAATAAAGCCAGCAAATTGAGTAACAAACCACAAAGTCAATGGTCAGTAATCGGTGGAATGTATTCCCAGGGAAGCTTTCAGAATGCCCACAAGAAGTCGTTAGAAAACCAGAGTAGACTTCGACCTAAAAACCATATAGGGGGGCAGGGTATTGACATCCTGCCCCCCTCCCGGCCCCCCCAGCCAGGTCGGGGGGTTCCAGAGGGATTCGTTACCCCCATGGTCAAAAACATAGCGTGTTTTTTCCTAATTTTACTGCTAATTCGTAGAGCATCTGTGGCAAAATAAAAAATAAAATATAAAAGGGCAGGCTACCATCCCAACGTCTCCCGGGCAATAAAACACAACTTTCTTCCTGTCTGGATGGGAGCAATAAAGAATGCTGCTCCCGCTCGCGCTGGGTCAAAGTGAGTGAGCTGGATCCCACCACATCACAATGAGTGCTGGCTGGGGAGCGGGCAGGGGCCACAGGGACCTTGCGGGTCGCCCTGCAGCTCCAAATGACTTTGGAAGATGTGGCTGCCTTGGTTGGGTACCAGAGCACCTACTGGAACGAAAATTGCAGGCTCCCGCTGACACCCACATTAGGTGCCAGCTGGGGAGCTGTAAGAGGTCCATGAGGGCCTTGGGGCTCCCCGCAGCACTCCTCTAACTTTAATTTTAAAAAAGGTGTAGGCAGCCCGAGTGGGCATCTGGACACCCACAGATAAATATTAATACATTAAAATGAATAACGGTTGCGCAGCATGAGTCGCTAATTTATTATTCACTGCTCCAGAGAAAGAGTGCCCCATAATGCCCTGTTGGGGCTTTTCACTTATATTTTTTGGAGCCTGGATGTACCCCTAGAAGCCTAGTGGCAGGGGCACCACCAACCATTTTGTAGGTTCGAGCCTGTGAGAGCTAGCGCATGCGTATTGCTTGCGAAACACGGTTGTTAAAAAGGGCTTGGAGTCCGCCTGTTGCGTGGCACTCTTCTTTACAGCTTCGTGACTGGTCACTGCAGGTCTAGCATAATTTCCGTTTCTTTGTGTAGAGCAGGGACCAAGCACTGATTGATTCAACCTAATTAGTGCCCGTCCGCTGCTCCTGACGTGACTGAGGAATTAGTTGTTTTGAACTTTTAGTGCCCTGCCAACCTAAGGTGTGTGACTGGCAAAAACATGCCCAGCAGGACGAACAAAATTGCAAATATTTATTTTCTATAGTTAACTTTGTTTTATTTTGCCAAGTTTTCTTTTCTCACTTTGCACTCATGTTTTCTTTTGTTTTTCCACGTTTTGCCCCACTCCAATCTGCCCAACTTCAATCCAAAATAATTTGCCCCACTCCAATCTCGCCCGCTCCCACCCGAAACAGTCCGCCGGCTCCAATCCGAAACAGTCCGCCCCGCTCCAATCCGAAACAGTCCGCCCCGCTCCAATCCGAAACAGTCCGCCCCGCTCCAATCCGAAACAGTCCGCCCCGCTCCAATCCGAAACAGTCCGCCCCGCTCCAATCCGAAACAGTCCGCCCGGCTCCAATCCGAAACAGTCCGCCCGCTCCAATCCGAAACAGTCAACCCGCTCCAATCCGAAACAGTCCGTCAGTCCACTCACAGTCCGCCCCACACTCAAGTCCGCCCCACACTCAAGTCCGCCCCACTCCAGTTTGGGAGAGTAGGACTTGGGTCTCCTCCAAGACCATGGGCACTTTCGCAACAGAGTCCCAGATCATATGGGAATATCAGCCTAAAAGGCACACAGTTTTCACTGACCACAGTGCAAGGCTGACAGACGGGTACATTCTCTTTCCAAAGGAATTCAGCCTTTTGGATTCCCTATCCGGTGGGCTGGTGGGGAACACACCAGGGCTGATCCTAGAAGTGGAGGCTTGGACCACCAAGCTCTCTGGGGTGGGGTGTTAGGTATGGAAACTGGGGATCCCAGGAGTGGGGTGACGGCTGTGTGCAATTGTCCTATGCACAGGAGCTTAGTGAGCAAGACGTCACTAAGGTATTTATTAAACGGGAGAAAGGGTTCTAAGGGGGCAACTCCTGGCTGAAGAAATTATGTCAAGATGTTGGTTTTGACTGCCACTGAGGGTAGCTAAGATCCAACATCTTAACCGCCCTATGCACCACCATAGCTAAAGAGGTGCCCTCCTGCTTAGCCACGGTAGGAGGAGAGACCAAACCAGTGCCAGGAGAGGTGTCTAGCCTAATGGCCTCCACGAGTTCCTAATACCAGTTCTCCTCCTCATCTAAGGCATACTGGTAATCCTAAGCGGACCTCAGACCCCTCCCAATCCTCTCCATTTCCAGGTCTATGAAGAGTAAAAGGCACTGGCTCCACGCCAGAAAGAATGGTACCAGTCGGCACTGGAACTGGCATTGAGCGACGCCCATCCAGCTCCATGTTGGAGTTGGGAATGAGGATGGCGCAGTCATGGGGCATCGATGGCGCCGGGGGAGTCGGCACTAGAGTGGGTGCCAAGGAAGGTCTCTGTCTCGCCGGCGGCTGAGCTCTGCATCCAGGAAGAGATCCATGGGGCCTGACTGGTGCAGAGAGTAAGCCCGCCAGCGGGGATCCATTGGGGGCACCTACCGAACCTGTTGAGGCAAACAGCGCTCCAGAGGGGCCGGGCCGCCCAAATATGAGTAGCATGGCCTCATACAATTCTTTGAGCTGGGTGGGGGGGGAGGGGGCTCCTGCTCCTGGAAAATCAGGGAAGCATAGAGCAGACCATGACTCGGGCATCGCTGAAGCACAATGCCTGGAGTGCCAATGCTCACTGCACCTCGTCGGACTCCTCGATGGGTGCGGTAAAGTCAAAGACCTCTTCGACAACTTGAATTTTTTTGCATTTGTGGAACTTACCCAACAACTTTAAGTGTGACGACAATCGCTGGGTGCAGCTCCACAAACGATCCCGGGACCTTCTGCGCAACCGGGATCTTGAGCGTCGCGGGTCGTCTGACGTCAGGCGGCGAGGAGCTTGAGGGATCGCTCCCTCATGGCCTTCGGATGCATAGTGCAGCAGTCCTCACAGGTCTTGGAGTTGTGGTCACGTTCCAAGCACCACAAACACACCGAGTGGGGGTCTGTCACAAGCATCTGTCTGTCACAACCACCACATGACTTGAAACCAGTCGGTTTCTTGGGTGACATCCTCACACCAGGAGATAAATCTTCAAAAAATAATCAAAAAAAGTCTGCAAAAAAGCCAGTCAAAAAATAACTGAGGGTAGCTCAGACCGGATCAGTGCTATTTAGTGCAGGAAGGAAAGAACCAACGTCAGCTCGCCAGGGTGGCGGCTATATAGGCATCACGCACGTCACTTCCAGCGTAAACGACGCCGATGCAGAGCCGAACGACGCCACCACCCAGCGCATAGGGGCAATGCTCAAAAAATCTTCCCGATCCAGTCTGATGCCTAGGGATTATTTCTAAGGTAAGAAGTCCGTGGCTAGAAGTCTCTATCAGATAGAAAAGACACTACACTGTCGACCTCAAATAAGTCGGGCAGTGTAATATCTTCCCTCCGGAGGCTTCTACTCCATTGAGCTTACAGTTGATGGAGACAATGGGGGCACAGTCGATGGAAAGCTTAAGGTCCACCCATTTCTAAATGAGGCAGGAGGACCGGGGGTTTGGCAGGCAGGGTACTCCATCATATTTGCGATAGAGTTTGTTGAGCTCCAAATCAGTGGCGGCTCCTCCGCTAAGGTGGAGGAGCATCACCCCACTGGTTTTTTTCAGCAGTATAAGAAAAAAATAAAATGATAACTCCGTTATCATTTTATTTTTTCCTTTTTGGTGCACGTCAGCTTTGCGAGGCGGGGCTGGCAGAGCAGCCGAGGAGTGGTTTGCCCCCACTCCCAAGTGCGCAATGACTGTTTGGCTGGCCCTCTCGGGCCGCCCAAACCAGTCATGGACACTTTCCCTCTTCTCCACCCAGGCTGCATTACAGCCTGGTTGGAGAACATGCCCAGGCCCACACGCCCTGTCTAAGCGCCGAGCCACTGCACTCAGACCAATCACAACGCTGCGCTGCAGCGTTGTGATTGGCTCACGGCAGCCTGGGTGCTGCCTGGGTGCTTCCAGGCTGCTTCCTGTTCCTGCCGACGTGAGGAGAAGAGACACGACCAGGAGGAGCGGTAAGGAAGACACGGCAAGCAGGTAAGTTAAATCATTTTTTTTTATTTAACCACTATTCCAAATACTAAATCAGACTCGAACTTTATGCACGGTACATTTTGTTTACACATACTAATTACATTTTCTACTTGCGGAATGGAAGTGAGAATTTAATAAAATCTGTGTCAAGTAGACAACATTTCCATAAACAAAATGATTAAGTAAAATAGTTTGTCTTTTGGTAGAAATACCAGATTTGCCAACCTACTATCAGATATATCTTCTGCATGAATCACTGTTAAATGTGATGCTCTTAGATGTATGAGATGCAAAAAGCATAAGTGATATCAAGAAAAGAATCCAAACACTTATAACGTCAGTGAATTTGAAATTAACATCCAATCATTGGTGCTGTTCCAAGAACCTACCATCACAAGGAGGAGTCGTAATAAGCATGTAAAAGAAGATTCTGATACTGGAGAGCATGGGAGTAGCCAGAAAGGAAAATGCTACTTACACAGTATGCATCTGTTCTTGGCATGTAGAGCTGTAGATTCACATGCTTTGCATAAGTCTGCCATCTAGTGTTGGGTCCGGATGTTTGCTCTTTGAAGAAGTCTTTTCCAGTCATGAGGTAGGGGACTCCTCCTTTCGGTGCTAGTGCGCATGGGCATCGACTCCATTGTTAGATTGTTTTCCCGCAGAGGGTGAGAATGGAGTTAGTAAGAGTAGAATAGAGATGTCCATATGTATGTATCTAAGTAAGATATGACTGCAACAGGTATAGGTACCCGGGGAGGCGTGTGGGCGCATGTGAATCTACAGCTCTACATGCCAAGAACAGATGCATACTGGGTAAGTAGCATTTTCCGTTCGAGGCATGTGAGCTATAGATCACATGCTTTGCATAGACTATACAACAGTAATCTCCCAAAGTGGTGGCTAACCTGTAGCTGTTGCAGTTGTGTGAAAGAGTGTACGAAGAACTGCCTGGCCTACATTAGCTTGTTTTGATAACACATCTACACAATAGTGTTTTGCGAACGTGTGAGGTGTAGACCATGTTGCAGCTTTACAGATGTCGGCAATGGGAATGTTTCCTAAGAAAGCCATAGAAGCCCCCCATTTGCGACTGGAATGCGCTCTAGGGGGAATTGGTAGAGTCCTTTTTACTTTTGCATAGCATGTCTGGATACATTTGACTATCCACCGTGCAATACCCGATTTAGAAATGGGATTGCCTTTGTGAGGTGGAGCAAAAGCAACAAAGAGTTGTTTAGTTTCACGAAAAGGTTTTGTCCTTTCTATGTAATAGAGTAATGCTTGTTTAAAATCTAAGGTGTGTAGAGCACGTTCTGCCACAGAATCTGGTTGAGGAAAGAACACAGGCAACTCAACAGATTGGTGGATGTGGAAGGCAGAAACTACTTTGGGTAGAAATGTAGGGTTAGTACGAAGAACCACTTTGTTTTGGTGTACTTGTAAAAATGGTTCTTCTATGGTTAGTGTCTGAAGCTCACCCACTCTCCTCAGTGATGTGATAGCAATGAGGAAAGCAACTTTCCAAGTGAGAAATTGCAGTTCACATTTATGCAATGGCTCAAAGGGTGGACCCATTAGTCTGGTAAGAACAATATTAAGATTCCACATTGGGGCAGGTGGAAGTCTTGGGGGAATAACTCTCGAGTCCTTCCATAAAGGCCTTAATAACAGGCACTCTGAAAAGAGTCAGATGTTGTCTATTTTGAAGGTATGCGGCTATTGCAGCAAGATGTAAGCGTATAGATGTGTACGCTAAATTTGACCATTGTAAATGCAGTAAATAGCAAATGATATTTTGAACTGAAGCCTCAAGCGGGTTGATATGGTTGTTATTACAATAAATAAACTGCTTCCATTTTGCTGCATAGCAAGCTCTTGTAGTAGGTCGTCTAGCTTCTTTAATAATGTTCATACAGTCTGGCAGTAGATTGAGATGCCAAACTCGAAGACTTCAGGTGCCAGATCGCTAGGTTGAGATGTCTGGGATCTGGGTGTCTTATTTCTCCACGGCTCTGCGTGAGGAGATTGGATGTGAGATGTAGTTTTTGATGAGGAACTACCGAGAGCTCCAACAGGGTGGTGAACCAAGGTTGACGGGCCCATGTGGGAGCTACTAGGATTAGTGTGAGAGATATTTGCCTGAGCTTCCGAACCACTAGTGGAATGAGTGGGAGAGGCGGAAAAGCGTAGACAAATATCCCTGACCACTTCATCCATAGTGCATTGCCTTTGGACAATGGGTGTGGATACCTGTAGGCGAAGCTTGGGCAATTTGCGTTTTGGTGTGTGGCGAACAGATATATGTCTGGGAAGCCCCACATCTGAAAGAACGGGAGGAGAACTTGAGGGTGGAGTTCCCACTCGTGAATGTCTTGTCTCTGCCTGCTGAGCAGATCTGCGATGTGATTGTCTACTCCTGAAAGGTGTTCTGCTAGGAGATAGATTTTGTGATGTATGGCCCACCTCCAAATGGCCTGTGCAAGGTGTGACAGTTGGAGAGTGTGTGTCCCTCCCTGTTTCTGTATATAATACATGGCTTTCATGTTGTCTGTGCGTATCAGGACAGCTTTGCCTATAAGGTGAGTTTAAAAGGCTTTGAGCGCTAGAAATACTGCTAGTAGTTCTAGGTGATTTATGTGAAGTTGCTTCTGCTGTTGACTCCACATGCCCTGAATTGTGTGAGTTTGTAGATGAGCTCCCCAACCAGTGAGCGATGCATCTGCTGTTAGCACGGTCTGTGGAACTGGGTCGATGAAGGGCCGCCTTTTGGAAAGGTTTTGTGGATTCCACCACTGCAGAGAGCGATGAGTGCGGCTGTCCACCAAAACTAGATCTGATAATTGATTCTGAGACTGATTCCACTGACGTGCTAAGCATTCTTGAAGGGGACGCATTTTAAGTCTTGCATAGGGAACTATTAAGATGCAAGACGCCATAATTCCCAGTAACTGCATGAATACCCGAGCTGGTAATGAGTGGTGGGGCTGGAACTGGGAAATGAGAGCCTGAATGTTGCGGATTCTGGCTGGATTGGGACAGGCTAGAGCTTTTTGTGTATCGAGAGTTGCTCCCAGGTACGTTTGCGTGTAGGAGGGTTGGAGATGGGACTTCGACAGATTTACTGTGAATCTGAGATTGTGGAGCAGCTGTACTGTTTTGTGAGTGTGTTGTAGACACTGTAGTTGTGAACTGGCTTTGATGAGCCAGTCGTCTAAGTATGGGAAGACGTGAATGTGTTGTCTTCGCAGATGAGCTGCGACTACTGCTAGGCATTTGGTAAATACTCTGGGAGCAGTAGTGACTCCGAATGGAAGCACTTTGAACTGGTAATGTTGTCCCGCTACCACAAACCTGAGATATTTGCGATGAGCGGGATGTATTGGAATATGGAAGTACGCGTCCTTTAAGTCTAAAGAAGACAGAAAGTCGCCTTGCTGAAGGAGTGGGAGCACTTGTTGGAGTGTCACCATGTGAAAATGATCTGATTGGATATACAGATTCAGGTCTCGGAGGTCTAGTATAGGCCTGAGAGAGCCGTCCTTTTTAGGTATGAGAAAGTATAGTGAGTATACGCCGGTCCCTTAATACTGTAATGGGACTGGCTCTATAGCTTCTTTTTGCAATAGAGAGAGAATTTCTTGCTTGAGTAGGTTCAAAAGGTCTGGTGACATTGTGTGTGATCTTGGAGAAATGTTTGGGGGATTGTTGGTAAGCTCCAGGCAATAACCAGATCGGATAATTTCTAGAACCCAACTGTCTGAAGTTATTGTATTCCAGACGGGTAGAAAGTGAGAAAGACGTCCCCCTACAGGTTTGGAATGATCGGGGGGGAGGAGGCAAGTCACTGTTTGTTGGCTGCAGGGGAAGTGCGTGTTGTGTTACCTTTACCTCTTCCCTTGCCATTATTGCCTCGAAATCCTCCTCTAAAGTAACCTCTGGAAGAGGGTGACTGATTGTTGCCTTTGTAGGAGGCAGAGGTATTGTCCGAGGATATGTTCTTTGAGCCCCTCTGTAAAAGGAGCGGCGAAAGGAGCCCAGATTGAAAGGGGACTGCAAAGCCCCCATGGATTTTGCAACCTCTGTGTCCTTCTTCATTTTTTCTAAAGAAGTATCTACTACCGGTCCGAAGAGGTGTTCCTTATCGAAGGGAAGATTTAAAATGGAAGTTTGGACTTCGGGTTTAAACCCTGAAATTCTGAGCCAGGCGTGTCTTCTTAAAAGAACGCAAGTGTTAATTGCGCGAGCTGCAGTATCAGCTGCATCCAAAGCACATCTAATGGATGTATTAGAAATAAGCTTTACTTCCTGAATTGAATCATTAGCTTTATTTTTATTTTTATGTTCGTCTTGCAAGAATTGAAGCAATTTTTCCAGCTCGCCGTAATGAGACCTGTCATAAAGCGCTAACAGAGCCTGGGTGTTGGCAATACGCCAGTGATTGGCTGCCTGTGCAGCTATTCTTTTGCCAGAGGCATCTATAAGTTTAGATTCTTTATCAGGAGGAGGGGCATCTCCTGTGGTTTGAGAATTTGCTCTTTTGCAAGTGTTAGGGACCACAAGGGAGTCTAAGGGAACTTGACCTTTGATGTAGATTGGGTCTGTAGGTGCCTGCTTATATTTTTTTGTCTACTCTAGGTGTGACAATTCTTGCACGCACAGGGTCTTTAAAAATGTTGTCTGTGTGTTTGAGCATACCATTGAGCATGAGCAGTGTGTGTGTTACTCTTTGAGAGGAACTTATGGTCTCAAAGATGAAATACTCTTCATGGGCCTCTTTGTGAAGTTGGACCCCATGATATTCAGCAACCCTATTGTCGCCTGTGAGAGAGGGTTTTGAAGGGTATAGATCAGGATCATTGTCTGTATTAAGATCTGTATTGTAGTCAGTCCATGGATCAGGACTAATGTCCCCTGGTACATCCCCATCTCCATCCCCGTCATCTTGGTGGTCAGGTGACTGTGGTCGAGGTGAATTTGTAGGAGTAATTAACATACTTGGGTCAAGTGGGGAAGGAGGTGTAAGAGGAGGGGGAGAAGGATTAGTACCAACATTTTTCTTCTTAAGTGGAATGTGGTAAGCTTCCTCCATCTCTGGCTTCTGTTTAACTGGTAGTTTTACGTGAATATGCCCAGTTTTTGAATGGGGGAGGAGCTGTTTTGTCTTTTGGCGCCAGAATTTTCGGTGCCGAAGGTTTCAGCGCTGAGTGTTTCGGATCCGAAGATTTAGGTTTGGGTGCCAAAGGGATGGGCACGATGACGTGCTTGGGTTTCGGTGCCGAAGCTTTCGGTTCGGTGCCGGAATGGGGCCGACACGATCCTGAACCAGAAGGCTTTGATGTGTGTTTCGGTGCCGAGCCCGAAGGCAGGGCGTTCGAAACCTGTTCTCGGTGCCGACCTTGGCCCAAAGGCAGAGGAGGGACCGTAGCCTTTTTGTTTGGCATGTTTTGGGGCAGGGGAGTATCAGTACTCACGGTAGTACGCTGACCCTGCGGAACGTCTTCTTCCATGTCGGAGTCTTCGGACACAGAAATGTGTTCCTCCTCTTCTTCAGTTCCTTGTGCGTCAAAGGTTTCAGGATCGGAATCTTCTCCGAAGAGAACCGGTGCGGAGCCGCTTTGTTGGTGCATTTCGTGAGGTCGAGCCCGACGATCACGGAGCGTCTTCTTGGATCGAAAAGATCAGCACTCGTCGCAGTCCTGTTCGTTGTGTTCTGGGGATAGACACAAGTTGCACACTTCGTGCAAGTCGGTGCGCGGATACTTTGCGTGACACCTGGGACAGAATTTGAATGGAGTCCGTTCCATCTACTGTGAGCTGACCTGACGCGGTTAGGCCCAACGGCCCTCCACGAATTTTCCGATCGAAGACTTTGAACCGATACGATAGGCGGAGATTGGAAACGCGATCGAGAAACAATATCGTCGAGGGTAGTGGATTGCGCACCGAGGGGAACCCGAGAACGGTGTCAAACCGGAGCGCAGCAATTCACGTCCGAACCCGATGGCAGAAAAAAACAATATAACAATGGAGTTGATGCCCATGCGCACTAGCACCGAAAGGAGGAGTCACCTACCTCGTGACTGGAAAAGACTTCTTCGAAGAAAAACAAAGTGCAAACATCCGGACCCAACACTAGATGGCAGACTTATGCAAAGCATGTGATCTACAGCTCACATGCCTCGAACATGTAAATACCCTCCACTTAAAACCAAACCTCTGATGGCACCAAGCAAGCAAAACAAGAGAGCTCGACCCTCCCTACAAGAGCTCCCTTGTCTCTTCCATCCAAGCCCATATCCACTGATCCTATTACCCTTTCATCCACCCGCTGATATCCACTATTACACCTTTACATTGTCATCATTC
This sequence comes from Calotriton arnoldi, assembly GCA_963921515.1. NCBI lineage: Eukaryota > Metazoa > Chordata > Amphibia > Caudata > Salamandridae > Calotriton > Calotriton arnoldi. Next base: position 1,989,412 of record CAWUFW010001358.1, on the reverse strand, counting down.
ATTCTTCCATTTAACATTCAATTTTTCACCATTCCATTGGTCATTCCATCAGTTTACACATCAATCTTCTGTGCATGCATCCATCCATCCATCATTTGATTACCCATTCAGCAATAAAGCCTTTCATCCATCAACTGATTCTTTGGATTATTTATTCATCCGTCCTCAGAGTTCCATTTACTCTGCAATCCTTTCCCAACACATCCATCCTTTCAGATTTCCCTAATTTACTCTTCCATCCATTCATCCACTCAGGTTTACTCTGCGATCCTTTCACCTACACTTCCGGTCACCCACTCAACATCCCGTTTTAGCTCACTCATCCACCCATTCTTTCATGCACTCATTTACAAACCCTTCCACCCACTAATCTATCCATCCTTTTTCCCACCCACCCTTTCACCCACTATCCATCCTTTCACTCATCCATCCGTGCACCCATTCATCCTTTCACCCACCCATACTTTCATCCTCTTATCCATCCTTTCACCCAACCATCCATTCATCCATCATTTTAGCCACCCATTCATCCTCATTCACCCATCCTTTTACCCACACATCAATCCATCCTTTCACCCATCCACCGGTCCTTCTACTCGCCCATCCTTTCATCCACTCGCCCATCCTTTCATCCACTCATCCATCCTTTCACCCATCTATCCTTTCAGCCACCCACTCATCCTTTCACCCACCCATCCCGTCAACACACTAATCCTTTCATCCACTCATCCACCCATCCTTTCACCCCCTTATCCATCCATCATTTTGCCAATCCATACATCCCTTTACTCAACCATCCTTTCACTCACCCATCCCTTCACCCATACATCCTTTCCATTTCCCATCTTTTTACCAACCCATTCCTCTCACCCACCCATTCATCCTTTTACTCACCCACCCTTTCAACCCACTCATCCACACATCCACTCACCCATCCACCCATCCTTCCACCCATTCATCCATCCTTTCAACCACCGATCCATCCTTTATCCCACTTATCCATCCTTTCATGCAAACACCCTTTCCCCGTCCATCCTTTTACCCACCTATTCTTTCACCCACTGATCCCCACTTCCTTTAACCCACCCACCCTTTCATCCACTGATAAATCCACTCATCCATGCATCCCACTTTCCATCAACCCCTTTCTCTTCCTTTTAGCGTTAATTATGACCTATTTTTACCTGCCAAGTTGCAGACAAAAAGATCCATAAAATACGCCAACCCTGATGTATCTGTTAAAGCGGGGGTTTCATGAACCCTCTGCTGGAGAGTAGCTGAAAATATGCTTGGGCTTATTCAGGCCGCGACACGCTCTACATGATGTGCGAAATGGAGCAAAAGACTGGACACAAATGCATGAAGTTGAAGAAACCAATAGAGTGGGCTGACAGTAGTGTATGGGACAACTGTAGATTTAAGACGAGTGTATAAATGTGTTCTAAATATACTCCTTTCTTTATTCAAAGGTTAGGTGGAAATCTTTGCAAATCATACTGACACAAATCTAGATTTGTAACTATGGTTAGGCATCTTATAGTAAGCGAAGCAATATAACGCTGCATAATAAGATGTAATGCTTTTTAGTTTACCTTGCGAATCTGGTGGGCTTATCTGAGAAGATTCATTTTTGTCTCGACGCCGTTGTTTTTCATCTTCCCATATAGCTTGCAAACCAGGGTTTCTTCCTATGTGAGCTGTAGGGAAGAACCAGCAAAGGCGTAAAATCAACATTTCTCTTTCACAATAACAGTCAATAGCATAGTTCAGTTATAGAACCTGAGCAGATTTGTTTTAAGGGAGCAAACGCAAACAAAATGAAAAGATTGAAAGTTTTTAAAAAAGGCACTGTCTAAAGGTGGTGGGCATATGTTTGCAAAGAAATCGCAGACAAAAATTTGCACAGATGCACACAGTCATTCACAGTGCATGAGAGTGAATGGCTGAAGTGAGCTGACCCATTACGCCATACTGTATGCTGTGTGTGGTAGGCGAAACAAAATGTAAATTACTGTTGAACAAACCAACGAACGAGAAGGGCTGATACAACACCCCCTCTTTATGTATGTATTTTTATTGATTCATTTTTTTAAATACAGGAAGATGGCGAGACAGTTACAGCCACCTGAAGGCCAGACCTAAAAAGTAAAAAGGTTTTCAACTTATTTTCCATACTTAAACTTTCCATTGGATACCAAATCCATTGGATACCAAACCCATCCCCAAAACCACAACAGGCGAGAGGAAAAAAAGAAGAAAAAAAAAAAAAGATTTGTGTCCCACAAGTTTCTGCTTTTCGCTCAGTGTGGCATGTGGTTACTGCCCACAGAAATTAGAGTACAATAATGTGTAGTTTACAATGCTTAAAAAAATGAAAACTCAGCCACAGCATTTAGAAAATACCACTCTAGCATTACCAAATTATGACAACTTGTACAAAATTAGTACTGTAGCTCAGTTAATACATCTTCAAATGTTTTAGTGGTCCTACTTGCTCACCACAAAGCTCCTCTACAATCTTAAGACACAGCCAGGAGTTTTGATTCGGAGAGAGAAAAAGTCTCTTACGTTGAGTATGATGATGTGCTGTGTGTGATTTTATAATATTGGGTGAAAAGGATACTGGCACATGCTGTCTCAGCAAAGAGATAAGGACATACTAGGCACTAACCATCTTCATAAGACAATGCTCGATGGTGGACAGTCTGAGCCACTCCCAGGGACCATCTGCAGGGCTGCTATGCTTTGAACACTTCACAGTCATTTGGTGCTCTGCAGCAGTCCTGGGAGCAGGTTTATGAGCGTTCAAGAGAGGTTTCCTTCTCAGTTGTGTTACGTAAATAATCTGCCTCAAAAGCTGGTCGAGTGCATTAGTCTACCCTTCCCACAGCGTCGTAATGCTACCTTTGTGTGCCAAGGACTGGGTTTGCTTACATGCAAAGTGGAACTTATAAGAAAAAAATAAAACCATCCCAATAAACCCGGTTGTTTCACCAAACTGTAGCAAAATTACGCCTGTTGCTGTTAGGGGTGCCAATTCCCCCAAAGAAAAATATTGGCCAGTTGGTTATTGGTTTGCTCGAAACGTGCATTGTCTGAATGGTATTAGGTCAGCCACTAGGCAAGACAAGTTTGTGACATGTTTTCGTTTAGTACCGCTTACAGATCTGTCGTCTCACAGCTGGCCTGCGTGTTTTGCGTATTGTGCACATTGCTTTATAACCATGTGTAAAAATTTGATCTGTTACTTGCACTATCCTTAAAAATATAGTTCAGTTGAGGCTTCCTTGCTTGTATCCTGTAGATGTATCGGTTCACAGAAGGTTCGTGTTTTGCGCAATGTCTCAATTCCATGCGCAAAGGTCTGTCCTGTTACGTGCTATGACTGTTTTCTTACCTACTTTTTTTTTTTTTTTTTTTTTAAACGGTTCAGCTGAACCCCTCTGCTTGTATTTAGCGATGCCTGTTTTTATCATATGGTTTTATCACTGCACACTGTATATTTTTTATCTCTTTTTAGAAGTTTGTAAAGGTTTTAATTAACCAAATAATAAAAAAATTTGACCTCATCAAAATACTGCACCAATGGCACTTGCCGACAGTCCAGCACTGACTGAACCTGGATTCTGACTTCATTTCTCTCTGAAGCAGGTAGGATTCACAGGGGCATGATACTGCCTAAGCCCTTCAGTATACCTTTCAGAAATATCCTGCGAGTTACAGCAGATGGTTGTTTCTTGTTGTCATGTCGTTGCTTTTGGATGTGCAAACAGAAGGATAAATATTTCGAAGATGCATATTTTTTTGCGCCGTGTCTTTGCTAAGGACTGGACTTTCTGGACTGTTACCACACTGTCGCCAAGCAAAAAGAAGACAAGTCAAAGGCGGTGCAGTGTGGCGTCTTTCTTTTTAAACTTCCTTCCCGAGAGTCCCCGGCTGATCTGCTGGGGCATGGGAGAAAGCTAGGAAGCTGAGTAGTAGACAAGTAGGGGAGACCCAAGCTCTCTTCCATCCTCACCAACTTTGAGCATGCAGCATGCTTTGTTGTTCCTGCAGTCTTGAGGGACCTCATGATCCGCCGATGCCAGGCAGCCAGAATGCATAGCAAGACAGGGGGGTGAAGGATATTATCAGGGTTGGGGTGGGGTGGGTGAGTGGGGGTGACACGGAGACCAGAAGATGAAGATCTGAAGACACAAGACAATGGAATGCACCCTATGGATCAAGCTGCACAGGTGTGCACAATAGTAAGACATGGTACTCCTAAAATGATTAACCGTAGATCTACTTCATGTGGTGAGGTAACTAGATTAATGGTTAGGATTAGGGCTTTGTAGGTTGTTAAAGGTCATAGCGAGGGTGACGGGTTCATGAGGTGTGACAAAGCTGAAGATTTGATGCCCCTCGCTGATGGACAGCACTTCACCAGCCACCTGCCTGTTTTCCACGAGTAAGGTCTTGCAGGTAAGGAGGGGCTGACATATGGCATAGTAATCACCAAAGGATTTGTAGCAGATCGATGGATGGGGAAAGGGCCTTGTGCTGTGATAGGGCTTCACAGGCATTGGCAGGGACTGGTGAGCGCTACATAGGAATTTGAGAACCACAACAAAACCCAACCACTGCGCATAAGAATATGTCAGAGACCAGCAACCCTACCAATCCACTGTTGCCCATGGCATGGAGCAGCAGGTTTCCATTATTCCTCATGACATACTAGGAATATGCACACCACATTGGCAGACAGGTCTGTGCACCTACTCCTGCGGGGTCTAACATACCATGACTAAGTATCCCCCTCTTGGCATGTCAGCAGAGATTAGCATACCAACGCCCAACAGGTACATCGACAGCTTGAAATTTTGGAATGCTAAAATAATGCTACATTATGGATCATATCCCATTCCAAGATGGTTTCCTGAATTAAATGCAGTGGCCTTGTGGGGCACGGCAGATGAAATGAGCGGCCCATTAAGCTCCTTCTTAGGAGCTGTAGCATGATCTAAAAAAGGTAATAAACAGAGAAGAAGGAAAGAAATGAGTGTGCATGTAAAAGGGAAAAAAACTAAAAGGATTGGCCTGGCAGCCTGGCCCTCGCACTGATGCGTACTCGTTATTAAGCAGATTTGCACATAATCAGACAAATGCCAACACTCAAAGGGCAAGGGAACCAATGGCTGTGGCGGGAAAAACCACTGCCCCATGCTATCAAAGAAGAAAACAGAGTGTAAACAAAACTCATACAGACCAATAGCAAAAGAGATATGAGAGAAAGATTTCACTGAAAAAAATAAAGGTTAAAGTAACGTTATAGTTAGGTGAAATGTTCAGTAGTAAACTCTTAGCGTTATCTCAAGTAACTATAACTTGTGCCCCCGCCATGCACAGTGATATTACCAATGATATCAAAGAAGATGTCATGTGTGATGTGATATATAGGGTAATTAGCAGTCCACGGTGAGGGCATGAGTTATAGTTACCTTAGGCCATGAGTTAAAGTTACTTGAGATAACTTTAACTATAACTGGTGAATTTAAGTGGTTTTTAGAGTTTAAAACTTAACATTTCACCTAACTATAACGTTACGTAATTCTTTTTTTCAGTGAATTTCTAGTTTTTTTTAACGTAAAGTAATATTTAAATATCATATGTTAATCCTACCCCCCAAATGTCGTGCACAGCGGGAGGTTGGCTGCAGGGCCAACCCGACGCTCCGCAGAGCGTTCGGTCGTGTATGGCAGGGAGGGTTGGTCAGAGGGCCCGGTGGCCAACCCCCCCAAAGGCAGCCAGCCCTACACTGCACAAGGCCTCTGGCCTCATGCAGCAGGGGGTTGGTCACAAAGCCCACCCAAAAAAAAGTCCTGGTGCCCCCAGGATCTTTTTTTGTTTTTTTAAAGAGGAGTGGGGCCACGGGGCCCCCCTCCCCAAGCCTTGTAAGGCCCTGAGGAGCCCTTCCGCCCAGAGGACATTTTTATAAATAAAGGGGACGAGCACCCCTGCCTCCTCCCCCCCCCCCCCAAGCCTTGATAGACCCTGGGAGACCCCATCCCCCAGGGCCACTAATTAAAAACTAAGGGGAGGGGGGATGCTTTTGGCCCCAGGGACCCCATCCCTAGGGCCCAGCACATAATTTTTTTTAAGAGGAGGGGGGCACATGGCCCTCCTCCCTGGGATCATTTTGGCCCCCGGGGACCCCATCCCCTGTGACCCGTCACTATATTTACAGAGGAGGGGGCACGCTGCCTACCTCCTGGGGCTGCTTTCCGTCCTGGGGTCTCCATCCCCAGGGCCAGCGCATTTTTGGGGGGAAGGGGGCACTTGGTCCCCCCCTGCCACTTTCGGCCCCGGGGACCCCATCCCCCAGGGCCCAGCCAACAAAGGGTGGGTATCCTGATGCCCAACCAGTGCACTCGCCACACTAGCATTGGGGTCTGCGGTGGGAGCCCCGCGGCTTCAACTGGCTCCCCGCATCCAGCAGGAGCCGGCATTGCTCACGCCCGCAGGGAGCAGCTAAAACATGCTGCTCCCTGTGAGCGGGAGCAATATTTAGATCTATTTAGAGATATTTAGATAGGTGAGGCATGCTGCCGTTAACAATTATGAGAAGAACCTCCCTATATAAAATGATTACCTTACCAAACCTATTATATTTAATGCAAAATACCCCATTTGAGATACCTGAAACATACTTCACTAAGCTAGATAATATATTGAGCCAGTTCCTCTGGAATGATAGGGCCCCGAGGATAGCCTTAAGGACTTTATACAGGTCCTGCTATAATTGAGGGATTGCCTTGCAGACCTCAGGACATATTACTGGGCTACTCAGTTACAGGTTATCAACGAGTGGGAGGTAACCTTTCTCAGTGCAACTACGACACGAGTTGAAAGGGCACATATGGCACCCATCACTTATGTCCATTACTTATGTGGTAAAAAAGGAGAGGAAGCACCAGCCCACACCAACAAAAGCGCCATATGAAAGAGTGGGAGAATGCACACAAATTAACTGGTTGGCTGGGAAAGGTTACTCGGGCCACTCCATTACGCAAAGCAACAACCCAAAAGCAGGTCCACAAGTTGAAGGGTTTCAAGAAGTGGGAACTGGTGGGTATAGAAACTGTAGGAGATATCCTCCACAAGGGGGAACTGAAACCCTTTGAAAGTTTACAGCATGAAAATCAGTTAACCCCAGCCAACGATACAAATACTTACAATTAACACATGCACACCGGAGAAAACAGGTGATGAGGGCAGGATTCCTGAAACATTCTCTCTTAGAAAACTGGGTTTTGCAGGGGGAAAAAATCCAGACGGTCGTATCGCAACTTTTTGTACCCTGATCCACCCTGCCCCAGACAACCTTCAAAACCTATGGGCCAAATGGGATGCAAATATTGGAGAAATGGAAGACAGAGATCGGGAAGCAGCCTTCATGCACCCAAGGGACGTTGCTAGCAGATTAAGGTAAATACAGTTGAAAATACTACACCGGATTTACTACAAATGTAGTAAACTGTTCAGAATGGGTAGGAAATCTATGGAATCTGACACAACGTTTACTAATGAACCGATAAAGTTTATGCTCTTTACCATTTGCTTGACACCATAACCAACAAAGGCCCACTGAAGTGCACATTAGCTGGCACCCACATGCATACAGTTACAAAATTACAACTAGGTACAAATTTACTGTTTGCAGCACAATATTCAACCTCTCTCAAAAGAGCAAGGGTCACCACGCTGAAAATCTGATCTGCCCAGGGTTTGTCAGAGGTGATGGCGAACAGTAAAACCCTTGACTACTGTGGCTATCTGTGAGATTTTGTATACATAGAGAGAAGTGGGGTGCTGGGTGGTTGGTAAATGTAACCAGAGCCTCAATAGAATAATATAGAACCATATTATACATGGTATACATTCAAGTGGGGAAAAACTGAGCATCCGGCGGCCATCTTGCGCTTGCCACTCTAACAGAGCGGTTAGCGCTCTAGTGTTTAATGACACTGATCATCTGCTCCTGGCCTGCTTACTTAAGCACGGCCGAGGCACAGACATGCAGCGGGCGCACCGACACCCGAACGGAATCGGGGGGCCAGGGATGCTGCCCAAAGCAGGTAGATATGCTCACTTCCTCAGCCTTGCAACTGCTCGCTCTCCACCCCTCTACCCTGAAGCCAGCCGCTCTTCATTAGACCCAGTCTCAGAAGGGAGAAATTGCCCACACTGCAACCTTTTGATCAGCCGCCCCCACTCAGAGCCTGTAGCCCCTAGAGACGGGCAGTTAAGGCAGCCCAAGGATAATGGGGGAAGGAGGGAGGAAAAAACGGTTCTCATGTTCCAAGTTAAAGGAAAAAGCTCCAATAGGAGCAAGTGCCCTAACACAACCCGAGAGGTGTCACGCTGCATCATATGGGCAAGCTCCTCGTCGGGCCGGTGCTGCAATGCCAGACGGGCTCCCACTAGGGGGGCTCTTTGCCAGAGATCTTTTAAATGCCGTATGGTGAAGTGTGGGTGCGTGGGTTGTGTTGTGTATGTAGCGTGGTGGCTTAGAGGAGGATTAAAATAAGTAAAGTGATGCTTAATATCAGAACATTTTAATAAAAAAGCTCACTCCCCTAATAAAAAGTGTGGTGCTCAATTGGGATACAATGGTCCTAATGAGCAAGGTGCGTCAATTAGTTGTATAATGTGGTCTACATGTTTCTGGGATCAAATGGCAATTCTTCGGGACCCAATTACATAAACCTAGACTACTCAGTGACTTGATTCAATAGTTAATAATTGGTGCTATAGTAATCAATCACACACTAGGTCGCAACATGCAATAGTACCTTGACCTGGTCTGAAATTAACCTGGAACACAAAGAGACAGATATTACATAAAAGATGTCTGCACACACCAACATCAACATCAAAACCTCATCCTTTAGCTTCGGCACAGCCCCAAGGATCCACCCTGAGCCCACTTCTCTTCAATCTGTACATAAGACCACTAGCAGAGATTGTTGAAAACTGCAGTCTCACACTTTTTTCATACGTGGATGACACCCAAATCGTGGTGTCCCTGTTCTGCGAAGGAAAATCAAAGGGCAACAGCCCTCAACACCTGCCGCTATCATGTCTCATCATGGATGAATGTCAACTCTCTAAAGTTAAATGGAGACAAGACAGGTTTGGCTGTTGGGCACTTCTTCCAACCTTTGAGGACAGAATTTGTGGCCCATGACCTTGGGTAATACCCTCATTCCAGTCTGGCTTGATGACAAACTAACCATGAGCCGTCAGATCAACAGGGTGGTGGCCACTTGTTTTGGCATCCTGAAATGGCTAAAGAAAATTCTTACCTGCCTCCCCACCTCAGCCCAGAGAACTGTAGTCTAGCCTCTGGTTATCTCCTGGCTTGACTATGGTAACATCCTTTACCTGGATGTTGCAAAAGCCCTACTCAAATACCTCCAGATAGTACAAAATGCTGCTGCCCGACTCCTGCTCCATTCCCCCAAATTCACTTCTACTGCCAGTATGCTTCTTGACCTGCATTGGCTGCCTAATGAACTTCATTTTCAAGGCCTAATGCTACATGCATAAATGCCTATCCAACACTGGACAGCTATATCTTAGATCCATAGTGTCTAGTTACTCACCCACAGGTTCGTTGCGTTCAAGCCATCTTGAGCTGACCGTGATCCCTATAATCAAAAAATCTCGCCAAGGAGGCTGAGCCTTTTCTTTTCTGGGCCCTAAGCACTGAAACGCTTTTTCAATAACACAGAGCACGTCACTTGCTCTCTACCTTTTGCAAACTGCTTATAACTTGACTGGTCCAACTCATTTAATTTGCCCAATCTCGTCTCTTTCTGGGCAGTTTCTGGTAGGATCTATGCTTCGTGATGAGCCCAGCACTGGAAAACCTTTCTTAGGTAGTCATGCGCTTTAACAATCAAGCATAATAATAATAATAATAATACACTGTACTAGTTATGTATTTTTTATGTAGTTTTTATATTACATGTTTATTTTATTCTATTTAACTTGAAAAAGCTCTTTTCTGCATAGTGCAACAAACAATGAACACCGATTATAATTACAGTGTTTAGACTGTGCTTACACTTTCTTCAATAAATTGTTAATGAAACATTGGACAAAGCTGAGGGTCAATGAATTTAGGTGATTCTGTGGCTGAGGCATTTACCGCATAATTATGGATTTACTGCATTTGCCACATAATTTGCACATTTCATCAATATGTTGCATCTATCTCACACGGCTAGAAATAATACTGACCGAACGTACTGCATAATTTGCATTTTTTGCAGCATAATTTAGATAACCTTGCTACATAATTTGGTGCTCCATGATGCATAATTCTAGTAACACTTACAATTTGAAAGCTCTGCAGAGTGGTTGGGGGGTGGTCATTATGATGATGAAATCTGTATTTCATATGTAAGCATGAAATCCCTTCACAGTATGGGTTCTTATACCACTGTATTTTCTACAATAAAAGAACCAAACATGATAGATATATATATATAAATATATATATATATATATATATATATATATATATATATATATATATATATATATATATATATATATATATATATCAAAGCTCCAAGGTTCCCACCAGTTTGAGACGCACTCTGACATCCACTACAGCAACCTTCATGAGGTAAAAGCCGGATCGGCGGGCGGATCCAGTTTACAGCATGCCTGTCGATTCACGCCTGACGCGTTTCGTGCTCATTGCACTCTTCAGAGGCGCGACAGTCAATTTGGCATAAAGGCCACACCTCCTACTTATGATATGAGCCCTCAAATGAGTCTGCGTTGGTTTGTGGGTCTTGTAGTGTGTGCCTTAGTTATGTGCCGCTGTCTGAAACATTCCAAGCCCACCAATGGGCCTCCACTCGCTCCTCCGGCTTGTCAATCCTCAATGGATGCCTCCACATTAAGACTCCGTGATTCGGAGCCCCGTGGCCCCAAATTTCCGGGTGGTGCGTCACCCGCGGCTGGGAGGCCGCGTTGTAAATCAAAGCTCCAAGGTTCCCACCAGTTTGAGACGCACTCTGACATCCACTACAGCAACCTTCATGAGGTAAAAGCCAGATCGGCGGGCGGATCCAGTTTACAGCACGCCTGTCGATTCTCGCCTGACGCGTTTCGTGCTCATTGCACTCTTCAGAGGCGCAACAGTCAATTTGGCATAAAGGCCACACCTCCCACTTATATGAGCCCTCCAATGGGCGACTCAAATGAGTCTGCGTTGGTTTGTGGGTCTTGTAGTGAAGGTTGCTGTAGTGGATGTCAGAGTGCGTCTCAAACTGGTGGGAACCTTGGAGCTTTGATATATATATATATATATATATATATATATATATATATATATATAACATAGTTGCGGTTGCAACTAGGTGCATATAGTTAGGTCTGCTGTTCCATAGGAAAAGCATTTCTTGTGCTGCTAATAACTTTGGCACCGTTTGACGAATCTCCATGAAACTTTCAAAAAAGGTGCTACATTTTGACTAGTTTATGCATGGAAAGTATCAGGGTGATTCGTCAAGCGGGGTCCAAGAAAAAAGGGGGTTCCCAAAACGCAAAATCCAAATACATTTTCCATGGAATTCTTGATGCAGGGCTTCAGCAAAAACTGCTGAATGGAATTACTCCAAATTTGGCAGGAATGTAGATCTTGGGGACTTAGTCCCCTGTCCTGAAGTTAGGAAAAAACAAAAAATATTATAAGGGGGCAGGTTAGGGATACCCTGACCCCCTAGACCCCATGGGGGCCAGAAGCACCCGTGGGGCCAAAAAGAAAACAAAAAATGCAAAAAATGCAGCGATCCTGCGGGACTCCAGAAGGATTGGGAAAAATATTAAAAGGCGGCCGGGGCACATTAAATAACCTTATGCCCCGGAGAGCCCTCCCCTGGGGTGGTGTTCCTAAAGTGGAGGGGGTTGAGTGCACCCCCGAGCCTTCAGAGGGCCCAGAGAGCCCGCCCACAGATCCGAAATTTCTTTATATGGGGAGAGGGGCAGCAGCCCATCTCTCAAGCCTCCTGAGGCCCCATGGCTTAAATTATTTTATATGGCGACCCCCCTTCCTGAGCCTCTAAAAGCCTCAGGGTGCCCACCCAAAGGGCCAAAACTTTACAAAATGGGGAGGGAGGCGTGCGCCCCCTCCCCTTTTAACATATGCTCTGGGGCCCTCCCCAGGGCATAACGAGGCCCGAGGAGGGTTGTATGGTACCCCTCCCCTTTATTTCTAGTAATGGTCCTGGGGATGGGGGTCCCCTGGGCCTAACATTAAATGTAAATAAAAGGCCCTGGAGGATGGAGTCCTTTGAGCCTAATAAGTCTCAGGGATGGGGGCCAGGCGGCCCCCCTTCCCCTGTTTTAAAGAAGGCCCTAGGGATGGTGTCCCAAGGGCATAATAAGGCTCGTGGAGATATGCCACGCTGCCCCATTATCCTTAATTTTTAAAAAAGGCCTTGGGGGATGGGGTCCCCAGTGCCGAATAAGGCTCGGGGAGGGGGGGGGCCACCCGCAATTGGGTGCTACATTACAGATGAAGTTGGCGGCCATGTTGAGAATCATGTGGGATAATAAAATGGTGAACTTGAGTGAACGCAGCGAACTGGTGGACTTTACAGCACAAATGAAGAAAAATGCTACATAAGGTAACCAAATTAGATGAAGGAATATTTTTGGGTGGGGGCGTATTCTGTTTTAGTGTACGGTGGTGGCTGTAAGGGCATTTCAGAACGGCACAGTTTTTGGCAAGATAACAGAAGGTCAGCGTCAGTAAATATAGTTTGGGATGCATATAAGGCCTACATAAGAAGAAAGATATGTAACATGTTGCTCTATAGGAGGAGAATAGAAAAAGAGGCCTGAAGGAAGTTAGTGCAGGAGTTGGATCAGGTAGAAAGGTCCCTGAAAAGGCCAAGTAGATGAGAAAGAAAAACTAAGGTTATGGAAAACTTTAAAGAGCCTTTAACAGAGTTTTAAACTCAGAATAGAAGAAAAGGTCGCAAGAGGTTGGAGGTGAGTAGGTTGAGGCAGTTTAAAACTGGCAGAAGGTGTGGACAATTGCTAGCATGGAAGGCTAGGCAGGACTGAGCAAAGAGCATTAGAGAGGAGATTGTAAATGAGAAGCTAAATACCATGAAGGTGGACAACGACAAATTTGAACAAGTCATCTTAGACTTTTATCAGGACCTTTATAGAGAGGATGAAATGGAAAGAATGGATATAAAGAGCTAGCTAGCAAATAGAAAGATCCCAAGATAGAGTAAAGACCAGCTTACATACTTAAATCAAGAAATAAAGGGGGAAGAAATTAGAGAGGCGATTAAGAAATCCAAGGCGGGCAAAGCGCCAGGTTTGGAATGTATACCTAATGAATTATATGTGAAGCTTTGTAAAAATATCATCCCAATATGGGGAAGATTATTTCATTCTATTCTCTTAGAGGAAGCACCAATACCAACTTCTTGGAATGAATAAACATTTACTATAATTTTAAAATCCAATAAATCCCCTACGAAATGTGAGTCATATAGGCCTATTTTGATCCTGACTAGATCTTTTCCAATATCCTAGCTAAGAGATTAAGTAGGGTGGCTAAGGTTTAATACACCAGGACCAAAGAGGCTTCATTCTAGGGAAGTACATGTATGAGCTGAATGACCCATACTTTAATAAGCTCAACAGATTTGCTTTAGCTCACAGTGTATCCCTGGCAGTTATGACTATCGACGTAATAAAGGCCTTTAATAGAGTAAGGTGGAAATATCAGATGAATGCTTTGTCTCATTTGGTTTCGGGGGGGGAGGGGGGTTATGGGAGTAGATAAACAAATCTACAACACACCCGCAGCTAGGGTGTTGGTAAATGGGAGGCTGTCCCCTATGTTGAAAATAAGTCAGAGCACCAGGCAACAATGTCCTCTCTCCCCACTTCTCTTTAAGTTATACATTGAAACATTAGTGCAGCAGTTCAGGCAAGACAAGGTGATAGTCCCTTTTGTTTGTTACGGGTTAGAGAGAAAGTTAGAACTATATGCTGAAGATTTAATGGTATATACATCCAGCTTGGATAGATCAGCCCCACAAATTGACCATGTAATAAAGGAGTTTTGCCGAGTATTGGGATATGCAGTGAATAGAGCGAAAACCGAAATTATGACATGGGATATGCCCAATAATGTAGGCCTAGTGAAAAAGACCATGAGATATCTAGGTATAATGGTGCAAAAAGACTTTGATTACATTCCAGAGGCGAACTTAGTGAGTTGAGAAGGCGGAAAAATCTACCACTATCTATGGAAGGGTCAATCTGATTAAGATGGCTGTTTTACCCAAGTTCACTTTTGTGTGAAAACATACCAATGACTTTTGATAAGAAGGGAGCTAAACTGCAGGGAAAAATTAGCAGTTTCATATGGGCGCCAAAAGGAATTAGGATTTCCGCGAAGAAATTGAAGAGAAAAAGAGATAAGGGGGGTTTAACAATGCAAAACCTACAGCACTACTGTCGGGCGTTTCACTTAAAAAACTGTACAATGCTAAAGGGGTGCCAGGTTTTTCAATAAGTGGGAACACCTGGTAAGCAATGTTGTGTGGAGGTCAGGGAGAGAGGGCTTTTTGTATAAATTTGGTGCCACAAGATATTTTAAGAAAGTGCGTTTGAAAATACTTTTAGCTGCGGCAAAACTCTGGTACGAAATAAGGTCTGAGCTGATGATTCCATATTATAGCAGACTTTTCCCAATTTGGGATTCTCCAGGTACACCTGATTGTATGAAGGATCAGTTTGAGTACCCGCTAAAAGAGGCAGGGATCCAGAACTGGGGGCACCTGATGGGCAGGGAGGGTCAATTGTCATGGGAGCAAAATACAGCACCAAGGAAAGCAGAAGTGGCGAGATGGTATTGGAGATTAATTGACAGTGCAGAAGCTACCCAAAAACCATCAACAGCGATTTGGGAGAGATGTTTGCCAACGTGGGAGCAAGAAGGCTTATGGCAAGTATCCTTTGATACTCTATATGCAACAGTAAAAACTGCACCCATAAGAAACATGCATTTGCAATGCAATAGGTCTTGCATTTACGAGAGTTCAAGCTATTGGCATTGTAAATGACAATGGCTTTTATTTATATGTTGTTTTTAAAACAGATAAATAAAAGGCATTGGCATTTGTCATTTACAATGCCAATAGCTTAAACTCTCGCAAATGCAGACCTATTGTTTTGGAAATGCGTTCGGCACCCGAGCTATAAAACCTTTAAAAAAGCGCTATTGGAGAGCGTGTCCTGCAGCAGGCAGGACAAAGCTGTTTGAGAAAATAGTGCTCGGAGGCTGTAATTAAAGCCTACAGAGTAACAACACATGTAACAGGTGTCGTCGCCATGGGAGGTTACAAAATGAGACAAGGCAGTACTAAGGAAAGACTACTAAGCCTATTGACCAATGAACAGCCACAGTTTACAGTGGACAATGACACAAGCTAATGAAAAATATCGGCGGAGAGTGGGCGAAGCTTCAATTCCCTACCTGAAAACAGCATGGCTCGCAGAGCAACGAATGCGCTGCCCAGGCTCGACCTAAAAACCACTTGTTCACTCTTCACAGGGCCTTTTGGAGTCAAATAAAAGTGGCGAAGTGTGGGAAAGGTTTAAAGCATTCCTGTCCAAAATGTGAGAAAACATGGCTGACGATAACCATATGTTGGTGACCTGTAAGTTATTGCACCCTTTCTGGTTTAAGGTGGGCACAACTATGTCTGAGATACTCCAAAAAAGCGCAGCGGTAAGCCCACTCTTATTTGGGATCTTCGAGGAAGAGAGAAGGGAAATAACGGTATGGTCATTCAACTTGTGCAAGCTCATGTCTTATATGATATTATCGGCTAGGAGGGAAAATATGTAAAAACTGGATTAAGGCAAAGCCTTCGCAATATATGATCTGGTTAGGTTTTTGCGTTGTTCTATTCAGAAGTCTCAAATCTGGGACCCATTTATAAAGTGGTTGGACACCCATCCCTCTCAAAGTACGATGCCTACACCAAGATGATAGGCCAGGAAATGTATCCATGCAAGAGCTGGAACAGAAGATGTGTCCCTGGGCCTAATTGGGAAAGACTGACCAGATGAAATTATCACAACCGCTTTTCTTTTTCATCAAGGGTGATATGAGGACTTAAAAAAAACAATAACAAGTATCCTTACTACAGATGGGATGAGTGGGAGAGGTGGAAAAGCGTATGCAAATATCTTTGACCAATTCATCCATAATGCATTGCCTATGGACTGTGGGTTTGGATATCTAGTGGTGAAGCTTAGTCATTTTGCATTTTCTTTGGTTGCAAATAGATCTATTGTTGGTGTGCCCCTGCTTTGAAAGTACTTTTGTAGGACTTGACTGTGGAATTCCCACTTGTGTACCTGCTGATACGTCTTGCTAAACAGGTCCACAAAATCTTTGTCTGCTCCTGGGAGATCTTCCACCAGGTAGTGTATGTTGTAGTAGTGAATTGCCCAGTGCCAAATATTCTGAGCTAGTTTGAGAAGAAGAAGGGAGTGTGAGCTCCCTTGTTTTTCAATGCAAACAATTGATATGTTCAGTCATCTGAGCTGCATCCCATGTTCCTTGTATAGTTCTGTTTCCAAGACTTCCGGAAGAAGGTCTTAAGAAGACCTGCAGATTAGCAAGTTGTTGCAGAGAGTATTGTATACTGGCCTTTATCAACACTAGATTGTCGAGAAGACCCTCCAATTGGGACCACTGCCTGGCGAAGTATCATGCCTGGCGAAGTATCATTCCAAGCAGTCTCATTACAGTCCTTACTGATATTGGAAGAGTAGCTCAAAAAAGAGGTAGTAGCAGTTGAAATGCTATCACCTTCTGGTCATTGGGGTATGCTGTCCCGGTGACCGTATTTAGTTTTGATCCTAGAAATAGTTAGCTCTGTTGTGGGACGATGTGAAAAAAATTCACAATGATTGTGAACTCTCTGTAACAGATTTAGAGCCATTTGTGTGTGTGCTAGGCATTTTTGTTCGCTGCTGCTCTAGATCAGCCAGTCATCTAGATATGGGGAAACGTGGATGCCATTTCTCCTCAGGTGAGCTGCGACCACCACCAACCATTTTGTTAAGCTCAAAGGGGAAAACTTTGAGTTGGTAGTGCTGTCCACTTACAACGAATCTTAAAACGCGATGATGTGCAAGGTGAATTGGGATATGAAAAAATGTGCCTTTGAGGTCTAGCGTCATAAAATCCCCCTTGCGAAGCAGTGGGTTGAAACCCGGTAGTGTAGTTATATGGGAATGCTCTGACTCGATGAACTGATTTAATCTTCTGAGATCTAGTAGAGATCGAAGCGTTCCATCCTTTGTTGGAATGAGGAAGAACATTGAATATACAACTTGTCCCCTTTTTTTTTAGGAAGTACAATTCTATAGCACCTTTTGAAGGAGAGCTCAAACTTCCTCTTGTTGTAGAGCGAGATGTTGCTTGCTGTAAAATGTGCGTCTTGGAGGTAAACTAGCTAGGTTGGTGTGCAATTCGAGACAAAATTCTTTTTTTGAACTATATGGGTTGATCTGATGAAAATCTTTTATCCTCCCTCCTGCCCTATTGGTGCTATGTGCTTGGGGTGCCTGGATGAGTCACTGTTTGGTAGTTGTGCTTCCTTTGGGTGATGCGCCTTTACCCCTAGTATTGTTACCTCTGTATCTTCCCCTTAAATAGACCCTGTTGTTTTGGGGGTCCTGAAAGGGTTGTTGCTGTAATATTTGAAATCAGCACTTGTTTGTGCAGATGCTCTCTTCTGGCTGAATGAACTACCAGTGAGCCTGGCGGAACCGGAGACTATGTAAATGGGACCCTTAGGGCAAGCCTTCTACGTTTTCTCTACGGACAGAAGCAGGGTTACTGACCTGCCTTGTGAAAGCATTTGATTTCCTTATACAGCACGATGTGCGCTCTGGGAGGTGCCTGGCTCCTACTATGTGGGCACCATATTGGAAAGGGTCTTGTTCCAGTATTTTTATTCCTTTTATGTGTTTTTATTGCACCCTTTTCAGTTCGTTTAAATTTACTTCACCAGTATGACTCAGTGAGCTGGGAAGACTGTCCTCAGAGGCTGTGGTTGCTGGACCCTGGTTAAAAAGCCAATTTTTTTGCCCAATCTTATTTTGCATTAGCGCTATCAGCGCTTCACGACACGCCCACTCGGCCTCGCGTAGGGGGCTTATTTAAAGCCAGCTAATGCGCGTCAGCGCCAAAGGCAAGCCCATCTGCGCCCGTCGGCGCTTGGACCGCGCGCAATGCCAGCCCCCCTGCATCTCCAAAGATCGAAGCAAGACATACTGAAGTTATACCGGGGCAGAGTTATATGCCTTAAACACCAGAGGTAAGAACCTAGCCTGCTTATGCTTAAACTTCTACATGTCCCTTGAAACAGTCTCAAATAACCTGCTACAAATGTAAGGCCTGCTTACCCAAGATTGAGTATACAGGAATCAACCTTTATACACCCGCCAAATCTGATAACTGCTTCAAGCAATGTAACAAATCATTGCGCTGCACCCTCTTAAACGCCAGATCTCTAGTGAAACATAGTATAGAGTGTGCCAAACTAACAGAAAGCCATAAAATAAAGATTACATTCGTAACAGAATCTTGGACAGATGAGTCAGTGGGACTGGATTTGCTCAAAGCTCCACCTACTGGGTTCGTTTGTCATACCCTGAATAGTTTTATCAGGAGGGGTGGGGGAATCGCGGTTATTTATCATAACTCGCTGTCGGCTGCTTTCGAAACAGTCTCTGCCACTACCTGCAATGCCCTGTCCTTTTGTTTTCAACACTCTAACCATCACTCCTTCAAGGGAACATTACTCTATAGACCTCCAGGCCCTAAAAATGCTTTTGTGGCAAACCTAGGCTCTCTACCAGAGGATGGTCTCTGTAAAAATACCTTCACCATGCTTGGTGATTTTAACTTTCATCTAGAATCCATTAGGGATTCAGATACAGCTGGTCTTTTGGATATTATGAGTAGCACAGGGCTAGTACACCTAGTGCAAGGCCCTACCCACGATGTGGTACTCGGAGGAACTTAGGGAGCAAAAACTCATCTGCAAGCGCCAAAGAACGCACTTGGAGAAACGGCTAGAATAGCCCAGAAAAAGAGAAATATAAACAAAGCCTAATATTATATAAGGCTCTGTTAATTAAAACAAAAACAGAGTTTTTTGCCAACCAGATAACTGCGGCTAAACACTCCACCAAAGAACTTTTTAGAACGGTATCCAGACTAGCCTCTCCCTGCACTCCAAAGAACTCAAGCAGCCAAACTCTATGCGACAAAATCGCATAGTTCTTTTTAAATAAAGTAGATCATTTTCTTTTTCACATTCAACCGTTCTTCGGTGGTGACAAGAGGTCTCACTAATCCTGGATAACCAAAATACACATATTATATCTGGCCCCTCGATGCCTTGATTCTCTTTACAGAATTTGCCCCGCTACCTCAAAAACAAACATTAGACTTACTCCAATCTGTTAGATCAGGCTCTCCCCTTGATCCTTGCCCGGTAAGTGATTAAAATGGCTCCTGAACCAATTGCTGAAATACTTACCTCACTGTTCAATGCCATGTTCAACTCTGTGCTCTTTCCTAAAGCATGGAAGGAGGCTTCAATTCTCCCTCTTCTGAAAAAACAAAATCTCGACCCAAAGGATCCCAACAAATTTCGAGCTATTTCTCGGCTTCCTCTCCTGGCTAAGCCCTATGCTATTCAATGTGTATGTATCATCTTTGGTGCAATTGATTAGAACCTTTCGGCTTTCACCTAACATCTTATGCGGATGACACGCAAATAGTGGTGTCTCTGCTGCCGAACCAGGAAATAGAGAGGAGGCAAATTCCACGATTGCATGCAGTCTGTAAAGACTTGGAGAAGGGAAAACTGTTTAAAATTGAACTCGAGTAAAACCGAAGTGATCATTTTTGGAAATAATGCCAACTTTTGGTCACCCAGATGGTGGCCTGACGAATGAGGTACTCTACCAACTCCAGTTAGGAAAGCAAAAAACTTAGAAGTAGTAATTGACAGCAGGCTCACTTTTGGGGATCAGGTGAATGCAGACTTTACAAACTCTTAGGATGATTAAAAAAATATTACACATACAATCCCAGGAAAGTCGAAGAATAGTAATAACCTCACTCATCCTCTCAAAACTTGATTACTGCAACGGTCTATATTTGAACATGCAGCAGCAACACATGAACAAAATGCAATTATTGCAAAACGCGGCAGCTAGGTTGCTAACAGGCATACCTAAATTTATGTCAGTACAAAATGAAAGTAGAAAGCTTCACTGGCTGGCAATCAGTCAATGTGTTAGATTTAAATCCCGCTGTACAGCCTTCAAGGCTCGGCATGACTGTGGACCAGTCCATCTCATGCAGTGTTTTAGATGGTACATTCCCAACAGAACTCTATGCTCCCTAGGAAAGAAGATGATTGTGCCTAAATTTAAAAGAGCCAACTGGAGCGCGCAGAAGCTTTGTTACCTGCAGAACCAGGGCGTGGAGAACTTACTTTCCATATACGATCCTCTCCACACCTCCTGTCTTTTAGGTAGGCACTGAAAACTTGGCTCTTTAACAACTAGATCAAACTCTGCCTTCAATGCTTGTCCTGGTATCACTAATTTCTTTGAGCTAGGCACCAGGACACCTTCGGGTAACCGTTGCGCTCTAAAAATGTATACAACATAACATTTGTGGAGCGACTACCCTGGCTCTGATTGGATCTTTGAAATTATCTCTTTGAGCACTGGTAAAAATGGAACCCTACGCTCAATTCTGAGAGAGTCTCTACGTGGAAATCATCTCCCTCTTCCACGACGTGCATTGAGACATTTTGGTAACAAGTCGTGCTCTGAATCACAGCATGATATGCTGCTGTATTGTCCGGGAGTGATGGCTTTACAGGATAAGGCTCACTATCTTGGTCCTCTGAAGGATCAACATTATAATCCTCCAAGAGTCATTATCTCCACCAAATGGATGGCAATTAGGATCTACCTCCCCATATGAACTGCCTGGCTCCGAAAGGGAGTGAACTGATCCCTCTGGTGATTGTGACTGGGGCAAGGGAGGCAGCGGTGGTACTGTTTGCGGTGCTGGTGAAGGTGTTGGCGAGGGTACAACTAGTGGTGCAGACTTTGGTATGGTGGGTGTTTGAGTATGTTGAGTAGATGCAGAATGCTCTCTCTGCCTTTTGTGTCCAGGTTGAGGAGATGCATCATACTCCAGTTCTTACTCAAATGTTAGTTTCCTCTTCTTAGGAATGGGAGGAAGTGGGGACACTGGTGGTCTTTGTGGAGGTTTTGATAGAAGTTTCCCCATATTAGGGTGAATAAAAAGATGTTTTTGGCAAGTGTAGAGCTTTTCAGCTAGTATTTCTAAAACTGGCGACTTTAAAGTCTCCTAAGCTGTAATCAAAATCTCTTAATTTCCGTTTCAGCTCCGAACAGGGTTGTTTCACCTTCGAAGCTTTAAAGATTGAAGTATTATCTCCCCCACAGCAGTTTTCAGCACCAAAGGCATTTTAGTCTGCCCTCTTGGTTCAATGTTATATCTTGCCTCAGATCGGGGCCCGAAGGGCAACAGTGTGCCTACAAATTTCTGTGGGCTTTACCTGGGCTGGACGCACAACTTCTGGAGTGGTGTTCCTCTTCAACATATTGTCGTTTTCTGTACATTTTATCCCCAAGCCACTATCAGTGGAGAACGTCAAAGGAGGAATTGGAATGGTCTGGTTACAGCAGTACAGCAAAAAAAGTTCACCCATTCATAAAAGCAGCAACATTTTTCTTCTATCTATGAAGATAGAGCAATTAGCCCACTCAAATTCCAATCAAAACTCCAAAGTGACATGAGCAGAGACACCAAAGATGCCAGGCAAGAGTTTCAACAGCGAGATTAGTATATCTTTTGAGCCCATAATGGCAAAAGCCTATTTAATAATAATCTGGAACTCAATTTTCTCAGCCTTGTCACAGCTGGTGGGTATGAAATCTAGTCCATGTTTTTACAGCCACGGTCACTGAGGGACTTTAAGTACAGTGAACACTACAGATGATGGTAAAAGGAAAAATATGGGTATTTAATACCTTCAGTAAGACCAATAAAGACCACTGGTACTACCTCTAGTAATCATCAGCAAATGCAACATACATTATCCTTATTACTGTAGAATTAGAAAACATAGCAAACACAAACAGAAACCGGTTCCAGGATGCTTGTTTCCGGTTCAGGGAAGACCTGGCTTGGCAGTTTGGGCTGGACTGTTCCCATGAGGCACAGGGTCAAGACTGATTTGCACATAGCTGGGTCTGAACTGAGGTGGCGAAGTGAGCTAAAGAATGATGATGGATTCAACCCAGATCTGTGACTGGGGGTGAGTGTCTGAAAAGTTTCAGCGCTCCGTCCATTATCTCCTTGTGTTTGCGTTGAATTTAAAAACATCTCAGACATCAAAATGATACACAGAAGGAAGATTTTTCCTGAGAAGAGGTAGAAAATGGTCCAACAAGATGTTTGCTACATGGATAACCAATAAGAAAGATTTGTTTTCAATTAATGTGATGCAAAGTATTATAAAACAAAGAAAAATTGTTTTCATATAAGGGACAAGACATGGAATAGCTTGAATGGTGAAACCAAGTTCTGAGGGACCTGTTCCCAGTCTGCGAAGAAAAGAAACACTGCCGGAGCGGTTATAAAATAACATTATGACTGCAGTCTGAGGTCAACACAACTATGATCCGCAAATAACAAGAAAAGGTAGAGAAAACTGCCTTTTTCATAGTGCATGAGCAGCAAATGAGCAGCCCAATGCTATTATGTCCAGAATGCCAAACACCATGGCACCACTGCTGAGTGCACAGGCCTAATTTACAATAAGGCATTTATGAACACCACATACCTAATGTCATAAGTGCCAGGAGACCAAAGAAATAATTGGCAAAAAGGATAAAAACGCAAACATTTAAAAAACAATATCTCCTCTAGAGTGGCAAATCAACTCTTCAGATAGGATGACACTTTAAAGATAAGTCAAATTCAGTGCCATCCAGTGATTTATGAATGCTGTGGAACCTAAATACATGCCCCAAACTGAGTCAAACAAGCAAAGCGTCTGAACCCAAGTTGTTCCAGGGTGGTGTTGGTGGGCAAGCTATTCAGCCCATAAGAACAATTTGAAAACGAATCCATATTGTGTGCATTAGAGGAACAATTTTACCTAAATTGGCTAAAAAGTAATTGGCTCCAAAGTGGCACACATGAGACATTACAACACTTCCACGGTGTGCCAGGAAAGCCTGACCCTCTTCCACATGTGTTGGGGATTCACTCTCTAAATAAAAAGCTTAGAGAAAAAAGTGGTAAAATATTGTACTTTTCAGCCCAATTTTCCTTTTCAATACAAATTAGCCAAAAAGCATATTTGTTAAAAGCAGTTCAGAAAATATAAATTTACAATATCACATGGTCTCGCTTTTTCTAAATGTATATTGCATCTTTCTTAACTTCTACATATCACTTCCTTCTATTTACCACTTTGCCCCTTCCAAATAGAGTCTATATCATTTGTTAGCAATAAGAATCTACATGGAAGAGGCAGGATAAAAAAGTTACCTACAGATCATTGTCAGGAAATGTAAGAGATCTACAAAGGTTTTACAGGCTCAAACAGCATTGCTTCACCCAAGGGTTACAAAAACCTTTAGGGTTAAGGCATCATTATATCAATTTTAATGGCATAGCATAGTACTGACAGCATAGTTCTGTCATAAAAGCTTTATCAATAATGATGATGAAATGTTGCATGTGAGTTGTGAAATAAGAGCTAGTTCCAGAGACACGGAGCAATCATCATTAACGCATCACCAAAACCCAGCATGGATTTTCACTCAGCTTTAAAACTGATCTGCAAATGCAAGAATTTACATTGTTCAGAACAAAAAGCTCGAAGAATTATGGAAAGAATACATTTTTGGCAATCAAACACAGGGTTTTCATTTTGGGTAACAAGCAATAAACCCAAAACGAACACTAACAACAGCTTTGCTATCTGATTTCAATACTCAGGAGTGTCAAGTAAAAACTTAAAGCAAATATTACAAATTGGGACACAACCGAGAAAATGTTTCTGGAGACCTTCAATATGCTCGAACTATGAAAAATGTATATAAATGTTATCAATATCTGCTTCTTCCGCATCCCATCCACCAAACAATAAAACACAAAGTTTAATGCCCTAGCACTAACCAAACACAACTATAATTGCTACTGCATTGCTCTTCACGACTAAGAGAAGGAGGAAGAAAAGGTTTTCTTATGGGCAGGAGAAAGGACTGGTGATAAGCTATTTTATTCTAACTGGCCATTTGTACTGTGCAAAGTTCACCCTAACAGAGGGTCTATTAGCACTGTAGATCATATAGCCACAAGGAAATTCATGGCAAAGAAGAGTTTTGAAACACTTACGAAAACTGATAAAGTTGCCCTTCTTTCTCAGTTCCTTCAAAAAATTAAGAGAAAATTGCAGTAAGTAATAAATCCCAATCAAAACACATTTGGGACTCCAGACTTCTAGAGGTCCAAAACAGAGGCCAGACATTAACCAGGCATTCTCAATGCAGTCACTGCGGGCTGTAGACATCAGTGAGATGATCCCACTGCAATGTTGGCAAAATCGTGGGGGGTGGAAGAGGTAATCCACAGTAGAGTAGAAATGTTGGGAAGCAGCAGGTTTAAGGCTGATCGCAAAGTATCTGAAGAGGCCAATAATTTGTGAACTGCTTGACCACTGACATAAGACAAAGGCACGCAGTGTTGTGGCACTGTCCGCGTTGAACAAAGCCACCTGGCTGCTCAGGAGAGGGTCAAGCAGGAGGCTAGATCAATGGTTCTCTCGTTGCTACTGGCTGAATTGTCTGATCACTTCACTGTGAGTTGCTGGCACAGTGTGTACTTACATTGTATTTCACCTCAATTAATTTCCTAGTGATTCATGCAATTATTGTCTAGTGACCTGGACCTGTTATTTTGGATTACAGTCTTTAGGTCAGATATAACCTCACAAACCACAACTGAAGTCAGAGTTCATTTTGTACATCTGATAAAACATTCCTGAAAACACAATGAATATTGCAAATGAACATGTGGCCTGTTGATAAAAACACTTAAAAAGAAACAATAACCCATAGGTGCAATTACACTGCAAAGCAGTCTCCACTTTTCATGGAATTACTCAATGCTTAACGAAAATATCCACCCTTCGCTGCAGTCTAAATGAGCTTCAACGTTATCCTAAAACATAGAATGTTTTTACAGTGGTCAAAGTATAACAAATCTACAAACAATTACCTTCCATTTCCTGGCGATTTAAAATATCAGCTGCTACTCCATCAACCTCCAATTCACAAGTGCTCTGAGGCGCAACCCCGTCTAGGATAAGAGAACTGTGACAAAACAAAACATGGCATACGCCATTAGATTTATCATAGAGATCCGCCAGTTAATTGCACACAATTCAGATTTGCATGGTGTCTTCTGCACGGCTACTCAATCACTCACTGCCATCTGCAGCGAACAGCAGTAAGCTGTACTCATGTACTATATAAGAAACAATCTAATTTGTGCCTGCAGAGATCTATAGCTTTGAAAACACTCAATTTACTAACATAGGGAGTTTCATGTTGAGATCATAAAAGCGATAGGAAAAGGTAATGTTGTGCTACCCTATCAACTCCAAGTTTTGATGAGTACAACGAAATACCATGGATTTGCCTTTTGAAAGAGGTTCACGGACCTTAAAATAATATTCACATTTTGACTCAGAGGTTAAATTACATAAGTAACAATTTAATCCAGTTGACTGTGAGGGGTGACTTCAATGTGACCACATTTTCAATTATGATCAAACATAAAAGCTACCTATTAGATTAGCGTTTCAGAAATGTGTTGTCCTACCTCCACTGAATTTGATAGAGTCCTCAGACAACATTTCGTTTCCAGGTCGACTTTAAAAGCCGAACCTATTCACCTCAAGTTTACAAAAGCATCAAACACCTGGACATGAAAACATACATGCTATTTAGACCGATATTCACTGAGTACTAAAACTCTGGAAGGCTTTCTGCTGTGCCTAGCAACACAAAACTGCCACAAAATAAGAGAGTCAATACTTAAGTATGAAGTTTGTTGAAATGGCATCATAGTTGTCCTGATGCTATTAACATATTACAATACTAGGTTTAATGTAAGTATACTTAGCACTGATGAGGGGATAAGCGTCTCCCCGTTTTGTCTTCCACCTGCATTCCTTACCCCGGTTACCATTCCCCCTCTACCTTTCTCTCCCCTTAAGACGTGTGTACGCGCTAATAACTCTTATTATTGTGTAATCTCATGTTTTTTTCTCCTATGTCTATACTTGGCTAAGTAACTATGTAACCTGTAACTCGCTGATCCTCATGTAAAGCGCTATGATACCTTCGGGTCTAGCCAGCGCTATATAAAACTTTGCAAATAAAATAAAATAAATAAATAATAAAATAAGTGTTATACGGTTCCTACGAATCTTTTAGGACTGTGTATACTGAACAACAAAACTTCATAATACAGAGACTGAGCCTTCTTATATAATCAGTAAATGTTGATCTGTTTGGCTAGCTCACAGTACTACATCTATTGTTGTTAGGAATAGTTTATTAGTTGATAAAAACCATAAACATTACACAACATACATTCGACATGCCTTCATGTAATTATTAAAAAATGGGGAAATATAAAAAGGAAAAACATCACATTGAAAAAACGTGCCGTAAGCATGAAACCTGGGGAGCATAGTGTGCTACAAGTTTTCCCCCACCATAACTTACATTGCTACGGGGTGCCAGTCTCATTAGCCCCAACCAGAGGGTCAAATACATGTTGTTAAAACGCCCAGTCTCGTTGGCCTCAGGGCACCAGCTGGAGGCAGATACTTAATGTGACAAAGTGCATAGTGCAAAACCACATGTGTCCAGGTCCCTGTCACTAAGGAGGCTGTTTACCTAGAACCACGGGGTGTTGCGTCCCAACTTGGCCTTTGATGTTACTATATAAGGAGCTGACCTTGTTACTGTCCGATGAGGACCTCTATGCATTAAGCAGTGCAGTGAGTGGAGGGAGGGAGGGATAGGCGGACAGGGAATGAGATTGTTTGCCGAGCCACTGCTTGCATAAACATGTTTGTATTGCTCTGCGGTCTCACGAAACTTTGAGAGACCGAAATGGCTGATATAGCCACTGGGTTTTTTTCTACTGAAATACCAATAAAAGGATTGAACCATAAAGGCGGTGTCAGACAGTGTCCCCGTTGCGTATAGTTAAAAACAGCACAAGGAGTACTTGCTCTGGGTAAATAGCGATATGCCTAATGATGGTAACAAAACATTTCACCATAATTTGCAGAATTCGTATCCAAATCGTCATTCTCAAATACAGTGTATGATTCTGATTCAGATCACATATTAGAAACAGTCATAACATCACATTCA
This sequence comes from Calotriton arnoldi, assembly GCA_963921515.1. Classification (NCBI taxonomy): domain Eukaryota; kingdom Metazoa; phylum Chordata; class Amphibia; order Caudata; family Salamandridae; genus Calotriton; species Calotriton arnoldi. The sequence goes on along the minus strand of CAWUFW010001358.1, from coordinate 1,961,767 downwards.
TCTGAAATGGAACCTGGGGAGAGAAGTGTATCCATATCAACTTTAAAAACACATAGAATGTGCAATATTTGTGTTGCACCGAAAAGGTAATTGGGAACTTTATCCCCAACAATACAATCATGGACATGGAATGCAGTAATGTTCATCAGGGACAAGTCTCTTTGGACCTTATGTGAAGAATAATATGGCTTAAGCACCTCAGCAACAAGTTCTGGAGAAGCACGATCAGGAAGATAGTGTTCATTCAATAGTAGAGAGAATACAGTAATAAATCCAATCCAGAAGGAGAAAAAGAAAATCCAACAGTAGCACCATGGAGAAATTAGATAAGTCTTCTTCAACAACAGAAAAATGGCACGTGTACCACGTATAGTCATATGTGAAGAGTCAGAAAAAAAATCATCAATGCCGACAAAATAACCAGAGGCAGTCCGAGTACAAACAGGTAACTCAGTGTGCAAAGGAAAGCAGGTAGGCACCTCCAAAGGTGGTTGACAGTATATAGCTTCTCGGCAAGGAGCAGCAGTGGAAAACTGCAAACTCACGTTAGAAACACATCCTGTGTGATCATCATTAACTGGTACGATGGAAAGTTTAGCATCTGTAGACCCCAGCCGGGGTGTAGAAAGATTAGGACTGCTTAATACATGTAGAGAGATTTTATGCAGGGTAGGTAGACGTGTGCAAGAACTACCCAGATCCCCGTGGCCTGCTGTGTAGTACTGGCTACATGGTGTAGCTTGATCAAATCAATTGAAACAAGTCTGTTGTATTTACGATCAGCGAGCGGAGGAAAAATCACAGTTCGAGTACCTTTGACAGCAAAGACAGGCAGATGGTCCAAACTCTTTTTTATCTGCAATTTTCTCTTGGACTTAATCCCCAACTTTTGGAATCCAGCCAGAAACCGCTGGTTACTCCTTCACTTAGTCAGTAGCAGAACGTTGTGCATTCAAATTGGAGTACTCATCTCGGAAGTCTTGTAATTCCTGTAAGACAACGAAACATTCACTGATGTCAAAGGGCACATCTCCAGCCACTGTGCCAGAGTTATCAAGAATTCTGAAAGGAGTTTGGTCACTCAAAAACCTTCTAGGCAGATTATTTAATGCTCTCTGGACTCCATACAGGTGATGATGGATCCAACTAAGACCAGAAGCTAATACTCTAGCTGTTAAGGACTGCTTTAAGTCACGGTTCTTCTGTTCCACTATCGAATTTCCCTCAGGATGATAGGGGGTGGAATAAAGCACAGCAACACCCAGGGTGCCCATAGCACAGGGTCAGACTGATTTGCATATGGCCATGTCTGAACTGGGGTGGTGGAGTGAGCTAAAGAATGATGATGGATTAAACCCAGATCAGTTGACTGGGGGTGAGTGTTTGATTGGCTCAAACGTTCCGTCCATCATCCCCTTTTGTATCGCTTTGGTCGCCCTAAGTTGGCGGGGTATGCCCAGACGTGGGTCCCTTGCTCACTTTGCCACTGGATTCAAACAAGCCTGGCTGATGACGGCTGAAATGCCAGAAACCGGTCCTAGGATGCTTGTTTCCGGTCCAGGGAAGACATGGCTTGGCGGTTCGGGCTGGACTGTTCCCATGAGGCACAGGGTCAGACTGATTTGCATATGGCCATGTCTGAACTGGGGTGGTGGAGTGAGCTAAAGAATGATGATGGATTAAACCCAGATCAGTTGACTGGGGGTGAGTGTTTGATTGGCTCAAACGTTCCGTCCATCATCCCCTTTTGTATCGCTTTGGTCGCCCTAAGTTGGCGGGGGTATGCCCAGACGTGGGTCCCTTGCTCACTTTGCCACTGGATTCAAACAAGCCTGGCTGATGACGGCTGAAATGCCAGAAACCGGTCCTAGGATGCTTGTTTCCGGTCCAGGGAAGACATGGCTTGGCGGTTCGGGCTGGACTGTTCCCATGAGGCACAGGGTCAGACTGATTTGCATATGGCCATGTCTGAACTGGGGTGGTGGAGTGAGCTAAAGAATGATGATGGATTAAACCCAGATCAGTTGACTGGGGGTGAGTGTTTGATTGGCTCAAACGTTCCGTCCATCATCCCCTTTTGTATCGCTTTGGTCGCCCTAAGTTGGCGGGGGTATGCCCAGACGTGGGTCCCTTGCTCACTTTGCCACTGGATTCAAACAAGCCTGGCTGATGACGGCTGAAATGCCAGAAACCGGTCCTAGGATGCTTGTTTCCGGTCCAGGGAAGACATGGCTTGGCGGTTCGGGCTGGACTGTTCCCATGAGGCACAGGGTCAGACTGATTTGCATATGGCCATGTCTGAACTGGGGTGGTGGAGTGAGCTAAAGAATGATGATGGATTAAACCCAGATCAGTTGACTGGGGGTGAGTGTTTGATTGGCTCAAACGTTCCGTCCATCATCCCCTTTTGTATCGCATAGTATCCCGGTAAGCCTTAGAGGCAAAAGCTGTTCCCTGGTCAGAGTTGAATGCTGCTACGACAAAGACTTTCAAATCTTTAATAAGTTTGAGCACCAGCTGATCGCTGTGGCCACACCCATAGAAAGCGAGAACAAGAATCAACAGCCACTAGGATACATTTAAAGGCACCAGCTGAAGGGAGTGGTCCGCAATGATCTGAATAGACACATTGTAATGGCTTATTTGAAACTAAAAGAGGTGTCTGTGGTGGGCGTGCAGCAGTGGAATTTTTAATTTGTTGACAAATATCGCAACTAAGGACAACATTTTTAGTCTGTTTGTAAAGACTCTGCCACCAATAGCGTTTCTGTAGTAAAGCAACTGTAGCCGCCACACCAGCATGGGCAGCTATTGTTAGCTCTAACCTGTGGTCCCGGTTGGGTATCACTCGATCACCCACACTGGGGATGCGGGCAAGGGAGATATTTTGAGGAATCGATAGGAGTATTTTGCTGAATAGCCTTTAGGTATGGTCTCGCCACTAGCTGAAGCAGTGTCAGCAGCCATGATGTCAACATCAGTCCTGGTATGTGAATTAGCAATCGCAGCTACAAGATCAGTCAGAACAGCTGCATTTGCAGCTTCATCAGCCAAACAGTTCCCTGCAACATGTACACCAACACGTTGATGACTCAATGTATGAATTACTTGAGCCTGTGGCATAGCATCCTTAAGTGCCACCACTTTGCCCCAAAGCAATTTATGCTTGATAGCCTTTCCTTTAGAATCAGTGAATTCATTTAAGCACCAATAAGGTAAATAATCATTAAAAGCCTGAACGTAGTAATAGGAACCACACACTATAAATGTGGGGAATTCTGGATCCCTAGTCTGCAAAGCCAGAACCAAAACTTTCAATTCAGTCAGCTGAGAGGTACAGTCACCTAAAGTTTCTGTATATGTTTTTTGTGCCTGAAATACACCATCTTTAATTACACCTTTTACTGCAGCACATCCTGCTGAATATTTGTACTTAGTACCAACCGCGGGCTGGGCTGAACCAGGAGTGTAAATTATCAAATCATATTGATCTAGAGGCAAAATTTAACTAGACAAGGAGTATTCTTCCTCAGACTGGGGGCATTCCTGTGTTTGTAAGGTAGGATGAAATACGTAATCCACATCAGAAGCTGTCATGGGAGTGGCCCACTGGATCCTTCTTGGATGCAAAGCTTTTGCATTCGGAACGCTGGCTTTGGTAACAGTCTCTAAGGCTGAAACAGGAAACACCACATTTATGCATTTCCCCGGAGCCAATAGACGTTCTTTCAGAATAGCTGTTTTAAATGCAGTCAGCACTGTTTCTCCTTCACTGAATAAATCATGTGTATCCAGTGGAACCTGTAATTATGCAGAGTACCAAATTGACAGTGCTAACACGAGTGTGCAAATGTTAAGACTCAAGCATGTCAGTCTGTAAATTTCTAAGATTAGTAGTGTGTTCAGCAGTTCAATGTTTATTAGAAAAATCTGGATGAATGAAATCGCACAGCAATTTAACCTGTTGTGCATAGATTGGTATGTATGTTCTACCAAAGTTTAGAAAAGAGATTAAAGTTTCTTCAATGTATTAGGTGTTTGCAAGAGAACATATTTCTCTAAGAAATGTGGTGCTAGGCTTTTGTCTTCATTTGACAACTCATATGCCAAAAACAGAACACTCAGAAAGGCAATTTTAGAATTTGGAAAGTTTAATTTATCGACATGGTCAGCGAATCGCAGACTAATACGGTCCACTCTGGCCAAACGTGTGTTTAAATCATCATCTGTGAGGTAAATGTCATCAACGTAGGACAATGCTTTTCTGTCAATTACTTGATGTTACTCTGGCAGCAAACAGGCCTGTGGGATCCTACAGAACCTTCTCTGGGTTCATAGCACTGTGAATGTGGACAAATCATGGATTTCAGGAGCTATATTTTAACAGAAAAAAACATTGGAAATGTCCAATGTAGTTTTGTATTTTTCAGTAACAATGTTGTTTATTACACCTGTGCTATATGCATTTTACACCGCATAAGTGTGTGTGACTGCTTGACTGTCCGTAGTTTAAGACAATACGATAGGAATTATCTGGTTTAAGCACAGGAAAAAACTGATTATTCATAGGGGAGACACAAGGCTCAATCACACCCTGGTATTCTAACTGTGATAGAATCTCCCTAACAGGGTGTTTAGCTTCATGTTTAATAGGGTATTGTACTTGCAGGTTGAACCTTATATGTATAACATAAGGTGAGTCCTTATCCCAACCTGCCTGGTTGCGATATAATGCAGGGGCAAGAGCCCATCCTGAAGCATATACTGTACTAACATCCTCTGGAACAAGAACGTAAAAGAAAAGCATGATTACATCCTCTCCAAACTCAGCTGGCCAATCAGTCTCAGCCAGAATACCATAGTCATTAGTTAAATTCTGCCAGAATATTACTTTAATAGTACGCAGTATGTTGCCCTCAATTTGTATATCGAATTCATAGAGTCTATCAGGAGGCTTAGCCGCTGATCGGGAGTTTCTACATGGACGTAGTCATTAGTCAGTCTCACAACCAGAAACTCTGGAAGATTCTGGTGAACTATGGTGACCTCTGCTGCACTGTCAAGCAGGGTTCTCGCACATGCCTTGTTCCGCAGCAGAGTTCTGAGTATTTGTGGCATATTTAGCTGATATTCCGGCCACTTCTTGTTGAACTGTGCTTTTTGTTGTGAAAGTTTCACTTCCTTTTTTATGATGACATCAGAAGAGAGCTAAGAGTCCGTTCTCGGTTTCACATACTCCTCCTGTCCGTGGTATCCTTGTCCCCCGTTCTCTGACCATCTGTCTATAGAGTTCTGAAAAGAACAAGGAGGACATGTAAAAGAATACGGATACCTATCAGGCTGTTTAAGTGTATCACGGTTATGCAAATTGTAACATTTTCGGAAGACTCCGGTTGGGGAGATCCAGTCTGTGTCTTTAGCTTTGTTTTTATCCCAGCTTTTTTTTTTTTTTTTTAGAAGACTCTGGTGTCTGCTTGGTAACTTCGGCATCAGATTTGCATGTTAGTTGTAGCTCATTAGTGGCTTATTAGGCCTGGTTCTCAGGCTCTCACGACCTATAGATGTATAGGTTTCAGAAATAATTTTAGGGAGCTCGTATTTCTGGTCTGCAACTGGTACTGAAGCAAGCCATTGGTGTATCGCCAAAGAAGCCGCCTCTCCTTTAATATTACTTAAAATAATTGAGGACACTGTGGCAAAGTTGCCAAATGAGTTCATCCCCAAATCCAGGGCAGGGGCCGCTCTATGTTCAGCCTCAACCTGTTTAAGAACCAAGTAAAACAGCAAAGGATGGAGTACCGTGGGTGATGGAATAGATTGCTGCAGAAACAGTTCCCCTAAGTATTACACTCCTCTACTAGAGGAACCATACCAAGTGGAAGACACAGTGAGGATCCTGAGATTATCATGGGGACCCGTATGGGGGAAACTCTGCCTCAAGCCAATTTGCTTTTTGTGCAATCCAAAACGGAATTTCATCCCGTTTGGTAGGGACCTTACCCATAATGGCATTAATAGTAATAGGACAAATTGCAGGCATAGCTAACTGAGCCTGTCCAGCTACAGACTGTACGCAGAACATACTGCATTAGACGTCGAAACAGTCTAACCAAATGGTTCAAGAGAGCAACTGTGTCATGCTGGGGTATTTGCTGTGGATTAGCATAAGGCATATAGCCTGCTAAGTCCAGCTAGGTTGCCCCATCATTACTGAGAGGACCCCGTGTGTGGGAGGGGCCCTTGGAATCAATTATGATGTTCTTGGTAAGTTAAAGGTATTTCTAAATATTCATAAGGTCTATATGCAGCTGGAGCTGCAGCCTCATTGTATGTGTGAAATGTTTGTGCATTGGGATCAATTGCATGAAAATAAACCCAGGAATAAAAAACTTCACATCTGTACGCTTTGTGTGCCTCAACCACGAAGGTAACTTCTCCACCGCCATTGGCAATCCCATGCCGAGTTAAGTGTGCAGTTACTGCTTGCCTGTTATTTACAGGAATAATTACTGGTTGCACCATTTTTAATGAACGGAATTCAAAGAAAGGAAAACAGTATAGGGGACAATCCTATTAAACAATGACTCTTGATTAACCTACAGACATAAATGGGTACTTCCTATTAAGCTGAAGGAGGATAAAACCCTTATCACCATGGATGTCTCCGTATAGAGGCAATAAAGGAGTTTTGGGCACACACAAGTAAACTACTCAGGAGACCCATTAAATAGTTACCAGACCTGGAACGGTGGCACCATGTTAAACGGTTCCTACGGATCTAGTAGGACTGAGAACATAGAACAATAAAACTTCGTAATACATAGACTGAGTCTTATTTAATCAGTAAATGTTTGGCTAGCTCACAGTATGGCATCTAACCTCCTAAACCAACAGAGTTATAGATGTTGCCAGTAACCTAGAGCATGACTCTTAGATTCCCAAGGAAATTGTCGTAACAAATTCAACTCTTTTGTTTGTCATTCTTGCATGCCCAAAGTGTTCACAAAGAAAAGATACAATATTGCATTTTCAAACGTTTATTGAAAAGCTCTAATCTTTGTATATAAAACATGAACAGCAATTGTAAAAAAGAGGACACTATTGTAATAAGTATTTTTAGAATAGTGAAAAACACAAACAATTCAACCATTGTAATTTTTGATAATCTTGCTAAAATCACTCTTATCTATTACTGATCTCCATGCTAAAGAGAGCATATCGGGAGTACCCATCTGCCAGGCCTGTTGGAATGACCTAGCCCAATACCTTGGTACTTTATGTCAGGAAGCCAGGCTCAGTGTATCCACAAATGCACTTACATCGGAGTCTACAGCTATCTTTCCTTCTCGGGATGAAGGTCGGGGACAGAGACACTGCATTTTAGTGACAGCTCAGAGCAGATTTCCATGATGACTCCGGCAGGAAGTGAACCTCCCACCAGCTTCAGCATGGATGCTGTTTTTATAATGAAAGGGCAAACTCATCCCACTGTGCCAGAGGTACAGAACAACACTTTAATCAGACTAAAGCAGAAGAGATGTCTCTGCACAGAAGACCCTGGGACTGAAGGTGCAGACTACAGGGTGACAATGCCTATCACAAAGAAATGGGTGAAAGGGTCATTCTCACAAAATGGAAAGCATGTGCAAACCACCATTAGAAAATGATGCTACATTAAAACGAGAAACTAAAATGCAGATTAAACGCAAGCCACGAAAAATAAGAACATTACGAAAGAATGCACACTAGATATTGTTCTGGATCATCTGGTAAGTTTTGTACTAAACAACATAGTTCCTCATATCCTTTAGGAGTTTCTGGGTGGTGCCGGTGTAGAGTCGTAGGCATAGTCGAGTCTGCTTCTGACGAGCGCATGGGTGACCGTTTACCCGGACTCTGTGGGAATCCACTTGAAGATCTTACGAAGCAGGTGGAACATGTGGAAACTGCGTTGATTTGGCGGTTCATTGAGAGCGAGGAGTCCAAGATGATGCAGAGGTTTTATGCGTGGTCCGTGGGTGTAGGGGGTTCCGAGCTCCGTGGGCCACCAGGAGTTGTCCCAGACAGAGTGGGTGGAGCCCAGGATGAGGACTTCGGTCTTGTCCGAGTTAAGCTTGAGGCAGCTGTCCTTCATCCAGGTGGCGACTGTCTTCTTCCCATTGTGGAAGTTGCTCTTGGCGGCTCTGGGTTCGTCTGAGGGAGAGGATCAGCTGGGTGTCATCGGCTTAGGAGACTATATTGAGTCAGTGGCTTCTGACAATGGCTGAATAAAACAAGACCAAAACGACAAAAATCCAACATACACAAGTCAAAATATCACTTTTAACATTTTAAGCAACTTTAGTGCATAGAAACCAATGAATGGTTTTCTTTTAGCACAAAGTACCTCGGATGAGTCAAAAATCAAAGGCGAGGCAGGTGCAGGCGAGGCGCCGGAAAAGAAAAGCGATGCATCGCTCTGTTCCTTACTACACAGAGGAGGTGATGTGTTGGTTACTTACTGACAGGGGAGGTGATGCGTCGGTTCATTACTGCTGGGCAGGGGAGGTGATGCGCTGATTCCTTTCTGGCAGGGGAGGTGATGCGTCTGTTCCTTATTGACAGGGGAGGTGACTGTTAGGTTTCCAGACACAAGGCATCGGTTCCTTACTGCGGTGTCGAAGAACTGGCACCCAGGGATGATGCAGAGAAAATACAGACGCGCTGCGTCGAGGCGACAGCGACAAAGCAGCAGCTCCTTCGATTTCTCAACAGCAGAGCAGGCGCTGCATCGATTTCGCAGCCGCAAGCAGGTGCTGCATCAGAGTAGGTGCTTGAAATTCACACTGCAGAAATTTTTCTGACACGCTGCGATGGCAAGCTGGGCCCTGCGGTGAAAGCTGTGGTCGATGCGCCAATCAGAAACCACGCTTCTAGGCAGGCTGCCTCGATGTGTTGATCTTCTGCCGCGATGCGTCCAGAAAACAGGCACTCGAAGTCGATGCGTGGATTTTCTCCTTCAGATCACCAGATTCTATTTCGAAGGGCCCAGGAATTGGATTTGGCACCACTTGGCAAGTCAGGACTCTCAGCAGAAGGGCACTGGTAGGTGAAGTCTTTGATGGCCCTGAGACTTCTTAACAGGAGGCAAGCAACCACAAGCACTTGGAGAACCTTGGAAGCAGGATGTAGAAAGCAAAGTTCAGTCCTTTCCCTCCCAGGACAGAAGCACCAAGGAGCAGGCCAGCACAACAAAGCAACAGGCAGAGGGGCAGTCCCTACAGCATCCAGCTCTTCCTCCTGGCAGAATGTGCTCTGATTTTGGGGTGTCAGAGGTTCAAAACGTATACCCCTTTCTGCCTTTGAAGTAGGCAAATCTTTAAAAGAAAGTCTTTGTAGTGCTCAAGAACCTGCCTTTCCCTGGCCTGCCTCCAGATACACTCCGGGGGAGAGGGGGGAGCTTTGTTTGGGGACAGGCACTGCCCTATTCAGGTGTTCTTGACAACTCCTCCCACAATCTAGCTCAGGAAGGCCCCTCAGCCTGGTGATGGCCCATCAGGATATGCAAGGCACACCTCAGCTCCCTTTGTGTGACTGTCTAGATTGATTGCACAAGAGCCCAACTGTCAGCCCACCCAGAAGTGTATTCTATAGACAGGCAGAGGCACAGAATAGTTAAGCAAGAAAATGTCCACTTTCTAAAAGTGGCATTTTCAAACACGCAATTTAAAAATCAACTTTACCAAAAGATATAGTTTTAAATCGTGAGTTCAGAGACCCCAAACTCCAGATCTCTGTTTGCTCCCAATGGGAAAAAACAGGAGGAAGAAGGCAAAAGGTGTGGGGATACCCCTGCAAAAATGGCAAGGTCCAAAAGTCAGATACACTCATTAGATATTTGGAAGCAGCACTGACACAGTTTGGTTTGTAGAAGATCAGTGATTTTTCAGAATATTCCATAATATACTGACCTTGGTATTTCATCCTCCTCCCATCGAAAAAAGGTACTGTTGAAGGATGTTTCGTGCAAGTGATCTTTGTGACACCCAGTTCCTGCTACTTCGTCACCTGTTCATAAAAATCATAAGGAGTCAGAATAAAAAAAAATAATCAAAGTGTCGTTTATGCTTAAAAAGAAAATGAAAACTGAGTAATTCATTAAGCAGGTGTGGAGGTGTGTGACATCCTAGTCTGTGCTCACACTCTTAATTTGAAAAGCTTGGGCCACTTTTAAAATAGCTTCTTAAGAGCATGTCAATGTCGCACTCATTTAAGAGTGATTCATTAAAAAATAGCCATTATATATTCACACAGTACATAAGGCATTTCAAATAAAACAATTAAGGGTATAAGTTAAGAGATCAAGTGATGGAGAATTATTCATGTTCAAAATGCCCTCTCAAAAACTTTAAATGAACAAAAATAATTACAATTTTCAGAAATCACAGGAGACTAAAATACATACAAATTACACACACAAACAAGCATTTGCAATGCAATAGGTCTCGCATTTGCAAGAGATTAAGCTACAGGCATTGTAAATGATAATGCGTTTTATTTATCTGTTTTGATAATTAACAAATAAATAAAAGGCACTGTCATTTACAATCCCAATAGCTCAAACTCTTGTAAATGCAAGACCTATTTCATTTCAAAGAAGCGCCCGCCATTGTACCGGGCTGCTTGGAAAGAGAAAGCGCGCATGGCGCTCTGAATGTTGCAGGAAAGCATGCCGTGCCTGCAGTAGGGGAAAATCATTAAAGAAAATAGTGCTTACAGACTAAATATGACATACCGTGTAATAACAGAAGTAACATGGGCTAGTCCTCATGGGAGGTTACAAATGAAGACAAGGGGGTACTAAGGAGGGACTAACAAGCCTATTAACGAATCAGAAGCCAGCATTTACAAAGGACAATGACACAAGCCAATGAAAAATATGGGCGGAGAGTGGGTGGAGCTACAAGTCCATACTCGAATCCAGCATGCCTCGCAGAGCAACGCATGCGCTGCCTAGGCTCGACCTAAAAACTGGGCCATCAGGAAGAGCAAATTAGATTCAAGCCAGTAAATATTTCACACTTACAAAAAAGAGAAGAGTAAGTATTTTTTTTTTTTAAATGGTCTTGCAATATGTATGTTCGGGTGACCAGTGACCTCAGATCCATTTCTGAAATTAAATTCTCGAATGGAAAAAAATATGTGCTTTCATTTATTCCTAAATAGACATCTGGAAAGGAAGGGCATTTAAATCAACAAACATGATATTATATTTGTTGCACTGTCATATAACCTTAACTGAAGAAGAATACAAGATGTATTCCATATGTTTTAGAAAAAATACACAGATGAAAAACGAACAGAAAGCAGATGTTTTCTGATTTCAGGTGAGCACGTAATGCCTTCTTATACAGCTCCAATACACGTTTTTTGGGGGTTCATGATAACAGAAATGAGAGACAAGATTAACTACGCCTCTAAATGGGGCAAAATTAACATTTTCCACACAGAGTTTCATGAAGCTGGCAATTAATGTTTTGGCTAGTTGTTGATGGTGTTCAACTATGCCCGCAGAAGAAAATTCTTGCAAAAAATGTCTTTGTAAGAATTTTTCTGCAAAAACTTTGCTTTGGAAGAAAATTTATGTTAAGTGAGTTTTGGTGCTCCTGCTCTTCCAGCAAAAGCATACAGATTTAAAGGGTTGTAGCCAATGATTTCCCCAAAACTTTGCAATATTTATGAACTAAATGAAGCTTGAAAGCTTTTGGGAAAAAGACTCACGTGGTGACCTAAAGAAGCATTTTAACAATAGATCTATTAAAATATCTACTGGCAGGGGCAGACTTGTAGGGCTCATATTTTCAAGAAATGGACTTCACTTAAACGGAAGCTCCCAATGCATTTGACCTTTCGTTCATTCACCTGCTGCTTCAGATTGGGAAATTCATTCTATTGGTGGTCTTTTCTGACAGTGGAATGGATAATTGTCTGCACTTTATCAATTAAAGACACTTTAAGTGTAAATCTTATTTGAGAAATCTTTAGAATTCCGTTCATCTTGAGAATTCTTTTTTCTTGCTAATAGTAAGGAGTCTCATGCAAAAAACACAAAGCACTTTAATTTTACACAACAACAATCCTCATTCACACTATGAGCCCACTGAAGCCCTTACTGGTAACCCACCTGTCAAAGCTACCTGTCTTTTCTTCACATGAAGGTGAATGAAAGAACTCTTATCTAACTACAGATTCTTCTCATTTAGAATATCCCCATGTGCTGGAGGGGTGCTGGAGGGGAGCTGGAGAATTTCAACAGCAGTGGTCCCACACACCCGCAGATGGAGTCATGTGGTTTTACATATGCTTCTTACCATCCCAGACATGACGGAACAGAGCTCCATAGAAGTGCCAGCACTGCCAGTTGACATCAGTTTCTTTCCTCTTTCCTTTTCCACACTCTCAAATGCAAAACATAAGACAATTATCGACAACTGTGTGCTGATTTCTAACTTGGAACGTGTTGGAGTTAGAGGTCTCTCCACAGAATGAGGAGGTCTAAGCAATGTGTGTTTAGATACAGTATCCACAAGAAAGATCTTTACCAAAGGTAAATAACTTGTTCGTCTCAAGGCTACTTCTAACACCAGATTCCTCCCCTTTAGAACAGCTACCAAAGCAGTACTTTCCAAGGATGAGGGCCTGGGCAGTGAACTCAAACCAGCAAGTCCTGCAGGTCCAAGCAAACAAAGTGACTTCCTCCTCACACTTGGCTGCAATGGAAATAAGCTTCATGAACATATGTACTGATGCCCACGGTGCAGCCTGGCAAATATCAAGAACAGGCAGCCCTCACACCAATTTCACAGTAGTTTCCTTGGCTCTGGTGGCATATGCTTTCGGAGGGCTGCTTTTTGGCCAGTGCATCACAAACCTTAATGCAGGGGATTAGCCACATTGATAGGGTCCGCTCTCTTCCGGCACTCTTTTGCACCTGAGAAGCCCCTGTAGAGCTTATCTTCTAGCAGATGATCTTGCCTCCAGATGATGTGTAGCTCAATGCTCTTTTTGGATCAAAACAATGGCACATCATCTTCGCTTTCAAGGGATGAGGTGGGGCAAGGAATGCTGGCAAGACAACAGATTACAATTAATGGTTTCAACCTGCACACCATATGTGGATGGTTATCCTTGTGACTCTGAAATGAAAAGTGAATCAATGCGTGCTGCTTCGTGTGTGGGATCTGCCACCATCCCTTAAGAACAAATCACTGAAAAGAATATGGAGAAAACTCCATACCCGATGGAAGCGCACAGCCAATAGCCCCTAAGGTTTCAGCTTAATAGTTAATCAAATATACATGAAATCGACACAAAATATATAACATATAACAAGAATCAAAAAGGTCATTGCATATCATCAAATGTATTCTCCAGACAACAGATTAGCCAACATGGAATAGCGCCCCGATCTTACGGAGAAAAGCAGCCAGATTCTTTAACACCCACCAGAAATAAGGTAATGTACAGTAGTTATTATTTATTATTATTATTAATTTAATTTATAAGGCGCAACAGCTACCCAAAAAGGGTTTCCCGGCGCCGACCAGGCCAAGGAACAGATATCAGCTTAATGATTATTGGTTAAAAAGCGAAGTTTTTAAGGATTTGCGGAATTGGACATACACAGTTTCATTCCGAATTGATGTAGGGAGGGAGTTCCATAAGGAGGGACCAAGATATGCGAACGATCGGCCGCCCATCCGGGAAAGTCTGACTCTGGGCACAGAAAATTTCCCTTGGGTGGACGAGCGAATACAACGAGAAGGCACATAGGGATGAAGCAAGGATTGCAGATACTGGGGGGCCACACCTATTTTGATTTTGAACATATGGCTCAGGGCTTTGAACTTAATTCGGTTCTCCACCCTGAGCCAGTGAAGGTCACGCAGGTGACCGGAAGCAGAGATAGCTCTAGGAACCTGGCAAAGTAATCTTGCAGCAGAGTTCTGAACCATCTTCAGCCTACGAGTCACCTCCTTATTGGTCCCCAGATAAAGAATGTTACCGTATTCCAGTCTAGAGGTGACAAGCGCCTGGACTACTGTTCTCTGGGTATGCTCCGGCAGCATCCAAATAATCTTTTTTAGCCATTTCAAGATGGTAAAGCATTTGGCAGCTACCTTAACAGCTTGATGTTGCATAGTTAGTGAATCATCGATGATGACACCCAAGTTACGAACTTGGCGGGAGGGCTGAGGAAGAGCACCCATCTCACTAGGCCAGTGCTAGTTGGAATGACAACACCTACAGCTCACTCACACGGCGTGCCAACATGATGGCATTAAGGAATACTGTTTTCAGTGTCAAGAGCCTTAAGGAGGTGGCTGTGCATTGTCAAAAAAGCATGAACATAAGGAATGTCAAGATAAGAACCTACTGAGCCATCACAAGTGATTTAGGAGGAACTTTTCATCAAACTTTGAATGGAACACATTCCAACCAGTAACTCAAACAAGGATGGTTGGTCCGATAAATGCAAAAAGGCCAAAAGGGTTAATGAGTAACCTTTCACTGTGCCCACTGCCAGGCCTTGCTGGACAAAGGAGAGAAGAAGCAAAATAATGTCTGAAAGTTTGGCCTGAACAGGGGTCGGTGGCTCGGGCACAACACCAGGCAACAAATTTGTCCTGGCACTCAGCACAGATGGACGTCGTGGATGGGTGTCTGGCAGGTCAGCAACTCAAACATATTCAAGTACCGCTATTCAACCTCCATGCCTGGAGGTGTAAGTTACGGAGATTCGCAGTCAGTACTGGCTTGCTGTTGAGGCTAGAGGTTTTCGCGAACTGAAAGCCTGATCGTAGGGCAAATGCTCGGGCTCGGAAGCTCTGGGTACCACAATCTCTTGGGTAATCAAGACTGGGCAAGATTGACCTTCATATTCTTCAGAACTCGAGGCTGGAGAAGTATCTGTGAGAAGTACAGTGGTCCCTCGTTCCACTACAGCCGAAATTCGCCTATTAATGTCTGCCTTAGAGGAAGCTCCAGTGTACAGAAATGCTGACACTGGAACTCAGTAGCAAACAGATCTAACAAGGACTTCCCCAAATGTCCCAGACCTTGGGATGGAGACGCCAGTCGTGATCTGCCAGATGTCACCAGCACAGTCCATCCATTCTGGCAGTCAGGGATCCTGCCAGATAGTCAGTGACCAGGAAGATATTCTGTTGTTCTAGTCACCACAGAGGCACAAAGTCTCTAGGTACAGGGCCCAAAAACCCACTACATTCTGCTTGTTGCAGTACCACAAGGCGGTAGTGTTGTCTGTGAGAGCCTGCGCCAGCTTCTCTTTGATCAAAGCTCCAGAAGGTTGATGTGTAGCAGGCTCCCCACAGAAGACCAGAGGCCTCCTTCCCAACTCAACAACCAAGCATGTATCACAACTGTGAGCTCTGGGTAGAGAAGGGAGGGCGGCCTGGAGCCGTCAGATTGGCACCGGACAGTCAGAGAGGTAATGCTGTATCTGGACTCCGACAAGTTTTGCATAAACCATGGAGGACAAACTAAAGCAGCAGGGACTGCTGCAGAGCACACAAAACTGAAAAACTGCTCACCCTGTTGCCCCATGCAGTGTCTATCGGTGCTGCAACCGTGGCCCTGAAAGGGCTGGGCTGTCTGCAGTACCACTGTTTGGGAAGGCTTATGTTGCCTAAAGGCCAAGCACCTGGAATTACGTCTAAATTTCCTAAACTGATGAGGAAACTGTTTCGCTGATCTCAGTAACCCCAGGAATCATGCAGTGGCTCTGTTTTCTTTAAATCTGTCTAGCAACTAGTCCACCTACTCTCCAAAACGTCTGGACCCATCACAGAGCACCCACCATCATCCACCTGTGCCTTCCAAGCAAAAACTGGTGCCAAGCAGCCTGGGCGCCAATCAGTAGTATCCAAGCCTGTACGGTTTACATATTTCACTACATTCTGTCCATCACATATTGACTGAGCCAGAGAAGTTCTGAAGTCCTAGAGAGCCACCTGCAAGATCTCGCTGGACATGTTCTACATAGCATGCATGCACCTGCCTGACAAACTCATTTATGGCCCTTAAGACCAGTCCTGTGGACAAAAACATTTGCTCATAAAAAAGCATCAATCCTTTTGAATTACCTATCTGAAGGAGTTGTTGGGAAGGATTTAGGACTAAATTTACTAGTCTAGGCTACACAATGAGGCTCTCCTGTGGAAGAGAATAAACTTTTTTTAATAAGTTTTTTTAACAAATAACCATTGAAAGCATGCAAAAACAGTAAAAGGGTGATAAAATACATCATATAGTAAGGAACAAAAAACTACTGAAAAGTTCATCTTTGCACATCTTATTTTTAAACTGATCCTCCAAAAGAGATACTTGTGGAGTACAATTCATCTAGTGAAAAAAGCATATACTTGAACGCCTAAGAGCTTTTAGGAAGAAAATCAATCATTTCCAGTAACTAGGCACTTTAAAGAATGCCAATAAAAGTAAAGCTGAATTTCTGCAATATGTTGAAGTAGACTAAGTGTGCAGAGACTTTATAGGGAGAAAACAGAATTGTATCTGAGAAGAGTAGAGTCGTTACACCATGGAGATCTTATAAAATAAAAAAATAAAAAAAACACCTTAAAAGCCTCCACACTAAACATCGAAGAACTTGCTGTGCGTTTATGGACTTGAAACTGTAAACCCAATGAACTCAGGAACTGCAAAAACAAGTGAAAGACTTGGCTGTAAACTGAATTAAGATTAACTGACTGCACCTTATCCCTCATAAAGCCTTTATAAATGCTCTTTTTAATTTCTATATGACCTATTTTAGAGTTACTGTAGATCTTTGTGTTACTTCACAGATTTTATGGTCAAGGATGCAGCAGAAAATGTTTGAAACGATGATCATCAGGTAGGAGATAAAACTTCTGTCTCATTGTGCTCACTTGGGCACCTTCAATACACAAGTGAAGTTGGCTTGGTGCGTTTTAGCGGCTTTATTTAAGGAAATTGTTCCTTCTACCCAATATTATCTGCTTTCTCCCAAATTTTACTTGGAATGAAAGTGCATTAGTTATTTAATTTTTTTTTTCAGTTGACCTTATCGAAGTGACTTCATTTTTTACACCCCTTCAAGCTCAAGGAGTCAATAGGCCTTAGCTTTATACAGGATAATATATTAAGTTATGGAGTGTTTGTTTCCATTTTCCTTTAGAACATGTCTAAATTGGGATGAAAGAATGACTGCAGTGAGGTAGAAGCAAAAGCAGCTCTGTGAGACTTGAACCATCTCAAATATTCCCTCTGATATTACTGCCTCTTACAGCTCTTTGCATGACTGCTCACAAACCTTGTGAAAATGACATACCGTAAATACTCTCCTCATAAGATGATCTGCTGTGGTGACCTTTACCAGACATACATTTTGGTTCTCTCAGCTGTAAAGGAGACTAGGCAATTTTTATGAATATGGATTTCACTTTACAATGAGGAAAACGTTATGCTATGAAGTAATTTTATTTTCCCCAACTACAGCTTTTCATCAGACAGCAATTGCAAACAGCTGATTTTTCAAAGCAGAAATTATTTGGCCCCAAAAAAGAGAGGATATTTATGGGAGGGTTTCTGTTTCAATCTTACAAAATCATAATTTCAAGCTTCAAAATATTTGACATATGAAGGCAAGTTCCCTTTAACGATTTCGAACCCAGAGATTTTGGCATTAAAAAATACCAGCATGAAGAGTTTTGAAAGACTCATATGGAAGGTAACCTCTTGTATGGATTACCAAACTGTGTAAAACACTCAACTGAGAACAGAAAAAAGCTGCAGCTCACATAGAATTTTACAGAGTAATAAAGTCATGTTTGCCACCACCATCTGTATGATTCACATCCCGCAGTCTTAGACAACCTAATGACTTGTCTTCTAAGAGAAGGATCCAAGAAAGCTACACTTATGGTGAAGCGCTGGTATGATACTGATGGAAGGTCGATACCCAGGGTTGTACGACGGTAGAACGCAGGTAAATACATTGCATGCGTTTTCCACGCATTTTGGTAAAGGCACAACGAGGTAAAAACCTCGTTGTAAAGGCTATTTCCCGATACCCAGCAGCAAAAGCGAAATCCAAGGGCGACATTAGTAAAATAGAGGTATGCATAAATAAAGTGCAACCCTATGGCCATGCGTAGTGCCAAATGAGCAGCAACAAAAACCTTCTGGCACAGATGCACAAAATCCAATGGTTAACATGTAGGTTCCACAAACCTATACTGTACCAACCACAGACACAAGCCCCTGTTTGCAACAAAGTGGTAAAAACTAAAGAGTGCTTAGGACCACATTTGTGCAACATATGCAAATACGGAACAATGGAAGAAAGCCATTCGGGTTTTCCAAAATCACAAACCCAAGATAATGTGGGGCTTCACAGCAAGTGGCTTCTTTGCACTCCTCGCTTTAGGCTCCATAGATACTAAATACTTGCTCTATTTTTAAGTCTTGCATACCAGACTGCTTTTGACTGTCTTTAGGTGAAAGCCTCTTATGGACCACACTAAAAAATTTACAGTGGGCACAGAGTACCCATTGCTTACTATTGGTTAGCTTTATTATCACTCTCATTTACTTTTTTCTTATTCAATGGCTTGCCTTCCTCTTCCTCAATTTGTCTCTACCCTGGAGCATAGTCTCTTATCGTCCTTTGATCGCCTGACCTACATCCTTCCCTGTTCACAGGCTGGGAACTACTTTTTTTTCTTTATCTTTCAGCACTCCATGGGTCTGTGCGTTTTTTCTAGCTCTCTCTCTCTCTACACCCCCACGCTCCATGCCACCCCTCAACTTCCGTTCTCCCCCATGCTGCTTTTTTTTGCTCAATGCTGCCTCCGCCAAATGCCCTCGATGTTCCTCCCTTTCCACACCACAGCTTTTCTTTTTTAGTTAATCCCCACTCCCCGACCACCATGGCCTAAAGCTCAGTGATGCACCCCTGCCCACGTCCTGTTGCATCCCTCAAACTGCACCTTCGTTGCTCGTGCTGCTCCATGTGTTCCTTAAAATTCTTTTCTTTTTTTAGGATTAAAAAAACTTTTTGAAGGGCCAGTCAGCGCCCATTTGCTGCGAGGCCACTCCACTTTAAGAAATGGGATAATGCACACGTGAAATTTAGTGGTGTCTGCCATCTTGGATCAGTAAATAATTCAAAATAAAGAGAACACTATCATTTAGTAGGCGCACACAGACGTCATCATGCATGCGTTGTGCTGACATGGTCATAATGCATTTTCACTCATGCTCACCTCGAATCATTGCATCTTTTTTCCCTTTGCCGATGCTGCACATCATGGTCAAAAAGCATTTTGCTTTTTGTTGACGCTGCACAACACGGTCAAAAGGCATTAGTAAAGCCAACAGCTCACAAAGACAAGAATGATTGGCTTTATCAACACTTCTTAGCAATGTGTACTACTGAACTATAGCTTTCAACATCAATGACATAAAAGCTTTTTGGGCAGTTTTGGCTTAGCGCTGACGTGCAGCCTTCCCTACTGGAATATAGTAATGAGGTAATTAAGTCAAATAATTATAATAATGTCTTGCGACATTTCTGTACTTATTTATGGATTTACTACGACATGTAGCAATCATTTGTTAAAATACAAATGTCTCATCTTTTACATGGTTCTATTGAAGATTCTGTGTATTTACTAGGTAACTACAACTTCCTTCAACAGGGGGATGGGTGGGCGCGCCCAGATTTTCATCTTTATTACTGTGCAATCTTGAAAAAGTGGATAATGCTATTGCTTCACAGTGAAGTATTGATATGGTTTCAGGATATGGATTTGAAAATATTAGCATTTCACCTGGTTTAAATCTTGCCTTAATGAAATCTAATTTTTTGGGGGTTTCAAATTGTTTTTATTTAATTTTATATGGGAAATACAAACAGAGGGACAGTTCAAAAACGCAATAAAGGCAATAGGTAGTGCTTGGTGTTATTAATGGCATATCGTTGGTGCAGTCGATCATGAGAGGCACATTACATACACATTAGTAATGGCACATATTTCAAATAGAAACATGCTGCACATGAATCGACACATTTGGACATTATTTTACGCGATTGGATAGGTAAACGTCAGATGAGATCCATTGATTTTGCTTAGGGAACCATCTTCATGTTATTTATATGCACAGCAGAATAAACATGCTATTTATATGAACAGCAGAATAAACAGCCAACACTAGTACTAGTCAGTGAGGTCATTACCAGTGGAGAGTGGGTAAGGATTAGGTATTGATTTAAATGAAGTTAGGCTAGTGGAGGTCATAAGTGTGAGAGCAGCCGGGGTCGCACTTGTCTAACGATATATAAATCAGTCATCAGTAAGAGATGTACGGGTTTATGGAGGTTTAAAGTGGATTGTGGAGGCATCAAGTGAGTTCCACATGGGTGTGAGATGGGTGCCAAGGGGAGCACTGTAAAGATATGTTGTCTGCACCTCTTAGAAATGAGTCATTCGTGCCACATGTGGAATAAAACTATGCCGAAGTTCTTCCAGTTGGTGAGAATAAGCTTGCAGGCAAGCGTTAACATTAGGTCAAGCAGATCCCTGTGTGCCTCATTTCTTATTTGAGGGTCTAGTGGTCCGATAAGTATATAATGAGAACTCGCACATGGGAGTAATATGTAAAGTGTTTTTGATCAATACAAATATGTTATCCTAGTAAGTCTGGAGGATGGAACAGTAAAAGAGCATGTGTGCAAGGTCCCCTATTTGGTCATTACAGTTCCAACATTTGGGATCTCATGCAAGATTAACTTTATGGAGCCTTTCTAGTGTCCAATCACATCTATGGATGATCATGGCTTTAGTTTGAGAAAGCATTGGCGATATCTTATTTGAGAAGGTGGATCTATATATATGGTCCCAGTCAAACATTGTTACTTTTAGATGGTTGTGCTTCCCATTTCTACTAGTTACGAATTTTGGATCTGTGGGACTTAGGTAGGAGTAACTTATACACCTTGGATAAAATATGCCCCGCTTTGTACAAATTTTGATGAGTCGTGAGCGAGGGTCTACGTTTTAGCGATGGGCATTTCAATATCTTAATCTCAAGAATTTATAGAAGTCCAGGTTATCTAAATTGAAGCAAGATTGTAACACGGAGAAGGGAAGTGGGAGGTTGCCGTCAAAAATGTCTTTGATCAGGTTTATCCCTTTTTCTGACCATTCGAAACATAGAACGGGTTGACCAAGTTTAATTTTTGGATTGAGTCAAATGGATGACAGGTTAGAATTACAAATCTTTATTTTCAAGAGGCAGTCTACTCTAAGGATAACTATCTTGGTATTATACATGATATATTTGGAGCGTAGAAGATGGGGATTGTGTATTGTTACTTACCCGGTAATTGGTTTGTTGTTTATGATTGATTTTTTAATATTTACCCAGACAAGTATATAATTTGCATCTTCAAGAAACTAGTTAGTGCCTTGCTTGAATAAATATGCTGCTTGGTAGTTCCTAAAGTTAGGGAGGCCTATGCCACTTTTACCTTTCAAGAGTGTAATATGTTGTAGTGATATTTTTGGTTTTTTTGTCTTGCCATAAGAATATGTTGAAACTATTATCAATTTTAGATAGGAAGTCTTCTGAAAGGGACATAGGGAGCATACTGATTACATTAATTGACTAGTGGAGTAATCATCATTTTCAGAGACTCTGCCCTACTTCACCAAGATAGAAACTTAAGTGGCCATCCATCAAGGAGCTTATTGATTTTTTAAAGTAATGAGCCTTCGTTAAACTTTTTTAGTAGTGATGAGGTCATTAGAGACTTCTACTCCTAAATATTTAATACAGCCTGTTTGACATGTGAGACTTGAGTTGCCAAGGATATCCTTATTTCCTATATTATTAAGCAGTTTAACCTGGGATTTGTTCCTACTGAGTGTGTAGCCTGAGATATCAGCAAATTCTTGGGTTGATGTAATTAAAGCAAAAATAGAGGAGGGGGCGTCCTCTGTAGAAATTAAAATATCGTCTACACATGCATCTAATTTTATGTTTTGTTTACCGAATGATACCCCTAATATTCCTATATTTTCACGAAGGTGGTGAAAAAAGGGTTCTAGAGCTAAGATGAAGAGAGGAAGCGAGAGGGTGAAGCCTTGTCTTGTTCCTTGTATCAAACCACTGTACACCCATATTAGGATGATGGCGTTATAAATCACATACACTTTGGTAAAGGACTCGAGCTTAGGCTCATTTGCTATCAGGGTACTGTCATAAATTGGTCCAACAGCACAATATATAAGGCACAATTGTGTGTGTCGATCGCATGTTTGAAGACTTGCTCCAAGTTTTTAGAGAGAAAGTTGCAAATAGCTAGATGGGGGAGCCTTGCAGATTACGAGCCACTGCGACAGGTAAGGATCAGAGTTAAGGTGATGATCATATGAGGAAAAATCCGTCAAGCAATGCTGTTTGAGATTTATTTTTGGTGAACAATGTTCAAAGTAAGAGTCAATGCTTGCTCCTAGCGAATCCAGTCGTGTGTTTATGCATTCATATCTGCATCTTCTTTATCGTCTAAGAATTTCAGGAGGGTGAGATGTCATGGAAGATGTGCGAGGTCCCTTGTATTGTCACCCGGTATTTCGCAGAGCCTGCAAAGGAGAATTGCCAGTTCATTGCTTTCAACCTCGGTCTTAGGCCCAGGAAGCCCTTCCTGATTTCAACCGTGGGCTTAGAGTAGTCCTGTGAGATGAAGACCATGTTGCCTTTCGATTGTATGTGGTTATGTTTCCTCGTGAATGCAATAATTTTTTCCACATGCTGGTAGGGGAGTGGTTTACATACGATTGGGCGCAATTGAGTCTGGTTAGGAGGTTTCCTTGTAGGTACACTGTGTGCTCTTTCAAATACAAGGTCTTTTTCAAAAATGATGTCCTATTTTGTAAGAACCATTTCTTCGGGAATGGTATGCAGGATCCAGCCGCGTCTTCCTTACCTTCGGGAATGCTGAAGACACAAAGGTTCCCTGTTCTGTTTCGGTCTTCCAGTGCCACGAGTTCTCTGGCTAGAATTTGGGTTGTGCTATTAAGGGTTGAGATATTTTGATTTGGTCTCGGAATCTTCCAGATTGCTGATTCTACTCTCAGTCTCTGCAATCCTTGTGTTGGTCTGATTGGATGGCACATATCCCATTTTGCATTGCACCCGTGTTGTCCTTCATGGATTTGGTGAGATCGTGAACGTCTGCCAATTTTTTAAGAATCCTCTCCATTGTGGAGTTAATGTTCTTTTTTGTTTTGACTGGCGAGTCAGGATTTGGCACGTCTGCATTTACGCTTTTTAGACTAGTTTTAGATTTCTTTTCTGCCATTTTGCTTGAAAGTAGTTAGTAGTAGTTTCAGCAATTTGTTATAGTCTGGTGTTCTGGTGTGTTGTGTTCCAAAGCTGCTTTTATGTCTAGGGTTAGGTCTTGGTCAGCCCAGGCTATGCTAGATGTTTATTTGAGTGTAAATGTTGAAGTGAAGAATTAGAAAGGCCCGAGAGAAGCTGACGTGTACCTCAGTCACTCCATTGAGGTTAATCTTGTGTTGCTGTGTCACAAAAACACCATACCAGCAAAGTATGTATGGGGTAGGTTTAGCAAGTGCCCTTCTATTGATGATTTTTGCTCTTGTGCATGGTCCAGGCTGTGTATTGTGCTGGTAGGGTCTTTCTTTCTGTTTTTATGGGGGCTCTTTTGTGTGCACTATATTAGAGGACTGTGTTAGGCAGAGGCAGGCCGCCGCACCAGACTGAGGATGCAGAGGTCAGGTGTATTAACAATTTAGGACACCACCTGAACAGCCACGGAGCTATGATCATATTAACCCAGGGACCACGCTTATGGCCTTCAGTCGATAAGTACAAGCTCTGTTTTAACCCAGGGACCACGCTTATGGGTGCAAGCAGGGGAGCTGGGAGGGGGGGGGGGCCTGGGCCTCCTCCTGCAGCCCCTAATTTTGGGAGTAGCAGTGGCATGCCTCTGGTAGGCACTGGGGCATTCTAGTAACTAACTCGCACCCTCGCCATGCACAGCTAATATCCCCACATATTACATCACTCATGACATGTTCTATGACATCATTTATAATATCAATACAACATTTGCAATGGAACTATTGATAAAAAAACTGGGCATGGCAGGGAGCGAGTTATATAGTTACCTTAGGGCACGAGTTATAGTCATTTGAGATAACTATAACGGGTGAATTTCAGTGGTTTTGTACGTTTAAAATGGCATGTTTTAACTGACATTTTCACCTAACTATAACATACCTTTAACCGGTTTTTTCCAGTGAATTTCTAAGGGTTTTTTTTTTAATGCATAGTAATATATACTTATCATACCGAACTTTAACATCACTTCAATCTTTGTTTTTATCAGTGAAAAAATCTGTTTTACGGCAGAAAGTCGACGGTCATTTCAGAAAGAGTAGGTGTACTTAATTATACTTTTTGTACATCGACATTCAGCAGCAAGAGAGTGACACATTAATGTATCAAGTAATAGCACAAATTGACAATTCTGGGGCCTTATGATAACGGAGGAAGAAAATAATATAGAGAAATCCCACGTATATGGACAATGAAAAATAAAATCCTACTAAACGTTAGTCATTTTGCAGTTGGCTCTGGTAGCAACTGGAGAGTAACCATAACAGGGTTCTGACAAGGGTGACATTTCTTCTATGACGTCATCCTGATCGGAAAAAACGTGTGCAAATGTTTCCTACTTTATTAGCTCTCATGTTGTGGTAAAAGAGGTTTGTATTGTGCTGCACTGCCACTAATACGGCCTTGCAGTGCAACCATGCTAGTTGTTTCTTTTCCTTTGTATAGAGATCCGTTTTTAACACAGAGCAAAAAGCCCAGATCTTTCAAATTTCACAAGTAAGAAAATATACCACCAATGCATAAAAAATGTGGCTAATGTATCAGGTTTTTGCAGGTAAAAAGATTTCTTTGCAAATCGTCTATTTCACTCGATCAATACCGACTGAATGTCAGTAATCATGATCTATTTTTACCCAGGTCCACGAAGAAAGTTACACAGAAAGCACACAATATCTCCAACTAAAATGTCTGTTCTTGTATTAATGACCAGGACAGGATGATATGTGAAATACTTACCCAGGTCTATGAAGAAAGTTACACAGAAAGCACACAATAACTCCAACTAAAATGCCTGTTCTTGTATTAATGACCAGGACAGGATGATACGTGAAAGAAAGGCTTGCGAATTCTGCCAAAGATCAGGATTAACCAGGATTCTGTGACGGCTTATATCGCTGTGAGAATACCACCATGTTCTGGCACACCATAAAGAAATATCTACTGCATATACAAACCTACGGCTCAGGCCACACACGCAGAGGGAACAAACACCCTTTTACTCTACAGACCTCGAGAAAATTAATCTGTCCACAGCGCTTAGAGTTTCCAGAGTGCGGCGAGTGCACCAGCTGCCAAGCTTCAAGCCCCACCCACGTCCAACGCCAGGTTATAGCGCGACGGATTTTAATGCCTATGTACGGCCTGCCCGTCCACCCCATTTAGGAAGCATCTTGACTTTACAGCACGTTTGTGTTACCTTGAACTACGCCTCTGCGGCGGCAGAGAGTTATGCGGATGACAGTTCACTCCCCGTTTTTATGGAACGGTTTCTTGTGCCGTGCTTCCCATGTCTGAGCGACCTGATCCGAAACTGAACAGAGCCGTGTGCATGATGTTTTCAACACTGTACTCGCATGAGTTCTGCGCTTCTTGCTAATAATTATTCTGGGGTCAGGTAAAATACATTTCAACTTAGACGATCAAAGTTCATCTTTACTTTCCCCTCGAAAAATCCGTTTTAAAATTTAGCCAGAAGTTTTTTCCACAAAATGCGGCTTTAATTCAGACATTTTCCAAACGCCCCACGAGTATCTACAGAATGCATCACTAACCTTTTCGCCGCGTCTTCCTGAACTTCACTGCTGCCAGGTTGAGTAGATTCATGCCGTACAGGTTGTAGTCGATAAAGAGCTGCAGGAGGTATGGGACATGGGCTTCGTGGGGCTGGTAACATTTGTTCATCACGGCTCCCCCTTGCAGAAGCTCACATACTCTGCACACACAAAAAAAACATAGGTCTAATCATTAAGCTTTACACTAAGTATAAAAAAGCCCTCCTGTGATGTATTTGCAACTTAGTTACCTCAAAAATGAAGGCATAATTTAAAATTTTGCAGACCATCCATCAAACCAGGGGTGTAGTGGATGGCTACCTCCTCCACCCGCCTGTAGACAGCCCATCACATTTGAACTCTGCTCACTTTGCAGCAGTGCTTTTTAGACCGCACCTACGCTGTTGGTTGGGAGATGTGTTGTTAGCCTACACAGGGCTTACCATTTGTTGGCTTTATTGTCAATCTCATTTGCTTGCTTCGGATTCGTTAAACTTCGTAGGCTTTCCTTTTTTGTGTGTGTTTGTCACTCTCCTGAAGCACAGACACATCACTTGTGTCCTTTCACTGCTCATTTTTCAGGCCCTTACGAGAGGGCATTTGTTTTCCAGCTGTCTCCCTGGCGTGCTTTGCTTTTACCCTCCACGTTCTGTGTAGAGCTCTCTGTTGCCTGTCCACTTTGCACCTGGCCACTCCACAATGCTCACTCTCCTTTTAGCTTTCTCTCCCCCCTTGTTAGTTTGTTTCCCTCCCCACAATCTCAAGTCTTGCTTCCCCCGACTCACACCCCGTGTTCCTTTCCCCTGCCCTCCTGTTGCTTCCCCTCACCCCTGTGATTCTGCCCCCAATGTTCCACGATGCTACCTCTCGTTTGTGTAACTCCTATTGCCCCCTGTACTCTCCCTCATCCTGCTTCCCCCCCAGCCACCGCCTTGCTTCAGCCCACCCAGCAACTGAGCAAATTCCTAGCCCAGATGACACACACACACTTTCTAAAGATCACGTTCCTTTCCCGTACGGAGAAATTCAAGTTCAATCCTCAGCTTTTCACTATGAGCAATTGACCTGCACAACTTTTTGATCAACTTGCCTGGGGAACACATACTGCAGCTCCACTTCTAAAGGGTTACAGCAGTACCAAGAGCCTCGAAACCTACAATCACAGTATGGGGTGTCACAGCGCAGAAGGAACTGCACTATTCCCACCCTCTGACGCTCAACACCAGCTGTGCTCCTGTCCTCCCAGAAGCGCTGCAGGGTGGGTGCTACACAGAAGCAAGCGGCCGCTCCTCCTTTCATCTTCACAAGTTTTACATTTGACTCCATGCTTTAAGTGAGATAAAAAGGGTAGGGTGTCTCTAAAGTGGGTGCGGCCTAAGTAATTAGGGGCGTAGCTGAAAAGATGAGAAGTACGATCCTGTGCTTTATACAGCAGGCTGTCGGACCAGCATTTAGGTGCCTCTATGTGAGTTTTCTGCTACTGCATCCAGTCATATCACACAACAAACATATGCCTAGCACAAGCCAGATCTGCTGGCTTTGCGAGTGCTTGTTAGCAGCTTTATATAGATGATTAACAATAAAGATTCTGTTGTAAATAATTAGAATTGGCAATTATACATGGTACATATGTGACCATCACTCTGTGTAAACTGGAGAGGTCAAGGATTGGATGAGCATGTAATCTGAGCACTATTAGGGCCCACTGACTCATTGCTCTCTGTCTCCGCTCCAGAGCTCTCAAACATGTCCCTTTATGAACACCCTCCCACAACCCGAACTATCTGGACACCTAAATGCGACTCAACTCACATGTAGCAAACAAGCATAGGAAAACGCAATAGCTCAGCCTTTTAGCGTCGAGCCCGCTAAGCTTTGCTAATAGTTAGCAAAGTCAATTCCAATTATAATACAAATTTGGACTTAAAGCAAAGAGACTTTACAAATGTCAACAAATTCAAAGTCTTTAATTACATAGGACATGCAATGTATACCCGGTAACATTGCTAAAACCAATGGCAAAGCCAGTAGCTTCCAAGGCGAGACTTATTTGGTTTGCAAATGCTTATTTCACCTGCAGTTATTACACCTTCCAGGTGGGAGCTGCCACTGGATAAAACCATTTCTGCCCCCCTCCCCCCCCGTGCCTACCCCGCCCCCTTTTGACACCTCCATAGCCACAGGCCTACAGGACGAGCCATAAGCATACTCATTACTCTTTGAGTCACCTCCTTCTGACCCTGTACCTAACATTTTCCCCCTACCTTCCACCTCCTCTTCTTGCAGCCTCCAGCAACTCCTTTTTTATTGATTTTACCCTGCTACTTCATCATTATACACAGCAGACATAACACATTACAGAGTTCATACAAATAACCAAATACATATCCCTTCTCAAATTTAAGGACCATGTCCCTAGAGCATGAACACAAGATATACAGATATAATTAGTTAGCAATTATCAATTGACGTATCACAGACATTACAGTTTCTCATTTTAGATCTTAAAGTGCATATGCTTAGTCTAGAGCCCAGAGCCATACGATTTTATAGCCGATAGCGAGAAGTGCAGATGCTTACTCCACTAAGGTACAGAACAAGCCATATCCTAAACATGTCAAAACATAATTAGGTTCTGCCCATATCGATAAATACTCAATAAGCTATAAAGTGCAGACGCATAATAACATTAGTATTTTATAGGGTAGCAGCATATCTGTAAACATTGTTATAAAGATAAAGTGTAAATGCATAATCGCAGTATTATGTTCATAATGTAGCAGCATAACTCTAAGCATTGTCAACAGAGATTACAAACAAACATATCAAACAGTTATATATAAAGTGCAGGTACATTATAACAGTGATATGATAGAGTAGTGGAATATCTGTAAACATTGCTATAAAGTGTAGATGCATAGAAGCAGTAAAATATTCGTATGCTAACAGCATAACTGTAAACATTATCAATCTAAAATATCAAACAGGCCTATGCGGTCCTAAGCGGCCTAAAAATCCAGATCTACCACCCAGTTAGCTACCTCTATTTCGTTCCACCTTAATTTCTTCATTGGCCAGTCATACCTTCCAATCAGTTAGTAACAGACTACCAGATCCTGGCTCCCCAAAACTGCTTCATGTGCCCCTTGCATTTATACAAGTTAGTTTCTATATTGTATATCGCTAAAAATCAAGACCTCGACATTAAAAATGTTGGGGGCTCTGGACTTAGCCACTTTGATGCAATGCAATGTCGAGCCACCGACGTAGCAATAAATGATAAATATGCCTCTTTCCTTAATACATCGTTGCCTTCCAAGCCATCACCCCCCAAAATCATTGACACAGGGGTGATCTGGACCTGCCCACCAATGATTGATCCCGTAAAGGTCCCAATGTCTCGCATCAAAGAATCTAATTTGGGCAAGAAAAAAAACATATGAACAATCTCAGCCTGCACCGACCCACACCGATTGCAGTTGCCACTAGACCTACCACACCATCTAGCCACCTTAGCCGGGGTGTAGTATAAGTTGAATATTGTCTTAAATGTTGGCTTCTTAAACCAGCCGTTAACAGCACCTTGCTACCTAAATCCAGTGACACCTGAAGATAAAGGACCTCTTTACCAAGTCTAGCTTCCTATTTAGTATTTTGCACTTGCAAATCGTCAGGTAGGCCTTATTCAGATTATAATATATTGAGCAAATTCTATCCCTCCACCTTACAGCCTCAACTAAGGGGATATTAACCATTAAAATGGTTCCCTTATTCTCTTGTTGATGAAATTTCAGATCTGAAATAAAAAAAAAATATATCTTTTATCAAACCAAAGACCTCCTGCAACTCACTGAAGGAATGGAGTTGGCCTTCCCGATATAGGTCGACCAGCACAGTGATTCCTTTTTGTACCCATCTATTTAGAATTGCATCTTGAAACACGGATGGAAGGACTGACAAGGCTAACAAAGGTGTATAGAAATTGAGCTTGGTTATGCCAAATCCCCGCTTTATTGGTCGCCAAACTTTATATGCTGCTCTTAAAATCTTAAATTTGTTTTTCTAATAATAGCTGGGTTCCACATTTTTAAAAGACAGCTATTGGCCTCACTCCTCAAAATTAACTCCTTGATTGTTGGGGTTTCGGCCAGATTTATTCCATCCAACCCACCCATAATTAAAATCCCCATATGTTGTACCATGCAGGCCCAGTAATACAACGAAAACGTAGGGACTGTCGATCCACCTCGCAATTTGGGAAGAATCATATTTGGCTGCCCTTCTTGGCCTCCTATATCCCACAAAAAGCTGAAACAAGCCCTTTCCAATTTTGTCAACCAAAATGTGTTAATTTCCAGAGGAACAGCCTTAAAAATATACAGCACCTTTGGCAAAATAATTTTTAACACGTTACACCTCCCAAGTAAAGAGAGATGCAATCTACCGAGTTCCTGCTTAATGTTGTGTAACAATGGTGCCATATTCAATTCTACCAATTGATCTAGGGTTGCTTTTACTCTGACCCCTAGATATACTGCATCTGTCTCCACCGCTGATTGCTGAATCCAGTTTCTTAGTGCATACTACCTGGGTTCTTATCCTCATTCAATCTCTACCCTGAACATTCCCCAAACTGTTTAGCTTGATTTTCAATTGCAGGGAGGGCCTTTGAAGGGTCTGCTGTAACCACCACTATATCATCTGCGTAGGCGAGAACTTTATCTTCTACTTGGTTCACTACACACAGTCTGATACATACATTGTCCTCGAGTTGTGCCATAAAGGGGTCAATGTATAACGCCAACAACAGGGGTGAGCATGGGCAGCCCTGTCTTATTCCTCTTGAGACTTGTATGTTGTCCGACTCCATCCCCATTATACTTAGTGTAGCCCTAGGCGTCTTATACAATGATTTAATGGCCTTGGTGAAGCTCGAGCCAAAGCCCTTACATTTTAACATCGCCCAGAAAAATCCCCATGACACATGATCAAAGGACTTCTCGGCGTCGAATAAAACTAAGGCTATTGATGTCCCTGAGGCCTCTGCAACATCAAAGTGGTCACCCTTCTGACATGATCTACTGTACCACGCCCTGGAATAAAACCATGTTGTCGAGGTGATACTAAAGCTGAAATAACCTTACCCAGCCAATTTGCAAAAACTTTGGCATAGATTTTACCATAGCAATTTATTAAATAAATCGTCCTATATGAGGCAGGATGCAAAGGTGATTTACCTTTCTTCCTAAAGACGATTAAATTAGTTATTTCCCATGAGGGTGGAATTGCGCCCTCCTGTGTCTGTAAAAAAGCCCGGAGCATATCTTGCCGGCGTTCACCAAAGAAAGCTTTGAAAAGCTCCAGGGGTAGGTTATCTGGCCCTGCGACTTTACCGGTAGCTAAAGAATTCATTGCTTCAAATACCTCCTACAAGAAACCTGGCGCATCTTGGGTGGCCCGTTTCTCTTCATTTAATCTAACTCTTATCAAGCCCGCAAATAAATCATTGTACCCATCTAACAGGGTGTCCAATTCTGCAATACAGAGCTCTCTAAAGACCCTAATAATATTGGTCGTTGATTCAAACGTCCTCTCTTCTCTATCTGTTACACCCTGTGTCCCCTTTTACACCTCCTTGTGCCTGATCTGCTTTGCTAACAGTCTTCTACCCATACTTGTAGCACTCCGACCTATAGTGATGAAATTTAGCCGACACCTCTGTGCTAAAATACTGATTGACTTTTGTTTTTAATATAGCTATTTTTTTTGCTGGACCTCCAGAGTATCCATTATCCTAGTCAGTGACAAAGTCAAGTTCTCCTCTGCTGAGGATAATTCCTTATACCACCCCTGGATCTCGATTTGTTTTTGCTTCTGTTGATGTAAAGTGAAGCTAAGGGTTTCACCCCTGATCCCAGCCTTTAAAGCATCCCA
Organism: Calotriton arnoldi; assembly: GCA_963921515.1. Lineage (NCBI taxonomy): Eukaryota > Metazoa > Chordata > Amphibia > Caudata > Salamandridae > Calotriton > Calotriton arnoldi. The sequence goes on along the minus strand of CAWUFW010001358.1, from coordinate 1,929,812 downwards.
TACTGTTCCTCTATTGATTTCCAAAAAGTCTATGATCCATTTGTGCATATGGTCTAAATATAGTACATCCAACAAGAGTTTCTTATCGAAGGTCCAACACCCGAGGTTTAGTGATACCAGTCATTGGGATTTCCAATACCAGTGGGCTATGATCTGAGAGAGCTCTAGGATACCGCTCTATTGTAGCTTGGCCAGCCAGTGCAGTGGATAAAATAAAAAAAATCTAACCGTACCAGCTTGCCATGCCGAAAAGAGAAGAACGTAAAGCCCGGGTTTGGAGCCCTGCATCTGTCTCACACATCAATAAGGCCATGATCTTTGATCAAATGCTGCAATGCTCCAAATACAACCAGCTTCCTCCCTGTGTACGATTGAATTGCTGATTGATCATTCTTCACGTCTGGATGCATATTAAAATCCCCACATAAAATGAAAGGGAATGGCCATGAAGTCAATTCTGTATTCAGAATATCAAAAAATTCGGCCTCATCCACATAGGAGCCATAAACTGAGCACAGCGTAAACCGACCACTACACGCTCAACATTCTAAAATGGCCCATCGGCCAAGCTTATCAGAAGTATTATGGCCAACAGAGCACCTAAATATGTTTGAAAGAATAGACACCCCTCAAGATGTCAAGCCTTGCCAGGTGCAGGCCAAGAGTGAGAAGCCAAGATCATTTAAGAGTTCCCATTCATCCCAAGGGATATGGGTCTCCTGTACACATACTAAATCTGGTTTCATGACCCTCAGATCCAATGCCACCCTCTCCATTTTCGCCTCAGCGTAGAGACCACAAGCATTAACTGTACAAATTCGTAGCTTATGATCTGTCATTCACGTTTCTGCTAAGGCTACCATCTCTCAAGCCACCCAGCTGCCTCCATCTACCTGCCCCATATAAAATAAATTGGGCCTCAGCTCTAGAGAAAAAAAGTACCATGAAAGAAAGCTACACAAGTATCTCTGGAAACATTTTCTTTTTTTTCTTTTGGTTATGTAAGCTGTGCCACCAATAGCCGTCTTCCTCCAACCTCCCCAAGCGCGCTGACCAGACCTCCAGGCCAACACCCCTCTGCTTCCTCCCCCGCCACCTACTGGAGAGGCAGTTGGCCAACCAGGTCCGTTGATGGTGGTGTGCCCTCATTCCATTCCAAGCACCAGTTAGCAATCTCATAAACAATCTATGCTGCACCCTTAGCATAAACATATGTAAAGCTAGTACAAACCAGACAAACCTGCCCCCTTGTTGATTATACCCTTTGAGTAACACAAGGCCCAAACCCGCACCCACTACCCGGTGGATCATGACACTCATAGCAAATAATCCAACACAGTATCCAACAGTCATTGTACAGAGAGACTAGTCCCATAGAGCAAGCCTCTTTAAAAACAACCAAAGCTAACAAATTATGTATTACCATAAAAAACCACCATACATAACGTACAAGCACATATATAATCAGTCAAATAGCATTACGTACAGACTCATAGAACCATACTGATAGCTAAGCTAGACTTGAGTAACCTAGACTAAACTCAAGCTCTCAAGGAATTCTTCTGATGTAAAGAAGTGGGTCGTATCCTGCACGATAACTTAAAGTTTGGCCGGATTCATTAAATTGACTTGAGCTCCCTTATTTTGAAAAGCTTGAATCATTTGTCTGAGTTACCATCTTTTCTAAAGAGTAAAGTGGCATAAATCGGGTCTCACCAAGAATGTGCAACCCTCAAAAGATCGTTTCTGATCCGGACAAGCCTGGCGTAACAGAAAATTGCCAAAATATATTATTATTGCCCTTGGCTTTCCTTCTACCCGCAAAGCCCGGGAATTCTGCATAAATGGAAATCTGTGAGCTTGCTGAACCTCTGCATCCCAGTTCCACTCATACATTTCCGGGAAAACTTCTTTAAAAAGCCCCACAACGTATTTAAGAATGTCCGCTCCTTCCAGTCTTTTGGGGATGACCAGCACTCTGACATTATTCCATCTGGGTCTATTTTCAAAATCTTCCAGTTTCCACCGGGTATCGAACATTTGAGCCTCAAGTGATTCTGTTGCCTTTTTATGAGCTACTGTTTCATTCTCCAAAGTTACGATTCTGCTCTTGGAAAATTCAGAACAGGTCTTAGCCACTCGGTGAATGGCACCTTGTAACTTTCGATAGGCAGACTGAGTTCTACGGCTATCTGCCTGAATTTTCTCCCAATGGGCCATGATACTTTGATAAACTGCTTCAAGTGAGACTATAGCCGGGTGATTTTGAATCAAGTTAACCCCCCACCAGAGTATCTCCCTCCATGCTGGGGAGTACAGAGTAGTCCCAAAGCAATTTGTGCCCCTTTACTCCCGCCTTTGTTCTTTCCTGCTGTGAAGTTCTTTTCTTCTTTACTGTACCAGAAAGGTCTGAGTGTATCTCAGCGTGTGGCGTCCCCGTCTCTCACCTAAGTTGCTCAAGTCGCTTAAAACGCTGCCCAGCGAGTTCTCCCTGTGGCGCCCTCCAGCGGTCTCTAAATCCTCCTCTGACCAAGAAGAAATGTTCTCCTGAATCCGCACCTATACAGGCCTTTGTATGAGAGCAATCAGGGGCTTGTAATAGCTGTGGCAAAACGTTTGCAGATTTACCATCTGTGCCTAATATAGTAATCGCCTTGCCACTTTTCACCTCAAACTGGACTGTCTCCCCTTCTGAACCCCGTGCGGCACTCACCATTATGCCTCCTGCTGAAGTGTCAGAGTTTCACCCCCAAAATTGAAGCCGCTGTAGCCATACCTGTGGCCAAATCGGATTCTGCTACCCCATCCAGCTATATCGCCGGGTTAAAAGGAGTAGACATCTTTAGGTGGACAGCGAGGGACGCACTTTGACGCAAGTGTGACTACAGGGGTCCCTTTAATCTCCTCCTATGGGGCAATTAGGACCCTATATTGGGGTATAAAAGAACATCAGTTTTAGTTAGAGGATGACACAGGTCACCCTAACACAGTGGTAATATCTGGCACCAATCGGTAAGATAGGAGCCCGAATTCCGTCCTGATGAATGCCGCAGACCCACTGTGGCCATCAGCAGAAACATGTTGACGACAAGGGTGGTGATGGGGTAATAGTTCTCTTAATCCCCCACATTCTAGTTTTTAACACCAAGTGATAACACCCTGCGATTAAATGTAATTTGGGGTAACACATTGGTTTTAAAATCACTATTGCTCTGGCCCCCACTTAGATTATTAGAAGAGCCTCCCTGTCTCCAGGTGTAGGCCCGCTCTCTATCAAACCAGGTTTTTAGAGAGCGCGGACTGCCTATGATGAAGCATGACATCTGGTGGTGTGTGAGGACAGTCCTTAACTTTTTTGAGATGCCCAGCACTCTACTATCTTAGTGTTTTGTAGGGATAAGGTCACATTATATAAAGTGACCAATATTTCAGGTAGCTTCTATTGTGTGTACATTTGATAGGGTGGAGGCCATCTCACCCTGACAACCGTGTAGCCTCTAGTTCCCTCCCTTGGATAATTCCAAAGGTTTTTGCGTTTATACAGTACAGAGTAGTCCCAAAGCAATTTGTGCCCCTTTACTCCCACATTTGTACTTTCCTGTTGTGAAGTTTCTTTCTTCTTCACTGTACCAGAGAGGTCTGAGTGTGCCTCAGGGTGTGGTGCCCCCCGCCTCTCATCTAAATTGCTCACGTTGCTCAAAACACTCCCCAGCGAGTTATCCCTGTGGCGCCGTCCAGCGGTCTCGAAATCCTCCTCTGACCAATGGATTGATCCGATAGAGAGAAGAAATGTTCTCCTGAATCTGCATCTATACAGGCCTTTGTATGAGACCAATCAGGGGCTTGTAATAGCTGTGGCAAAATGTTTGCAGATTTACCATCTGTGCCTAATATAGTAATCGCCTTGCCACTTTTCACCTCAAACTGGACTGTCTCCCCTTCTGAACCCCGTGCGGCACTCACCATTATGCCTCCTGCTGAAGTGTCAGAGTTTCACCCCCAAAATTGAAGCCGCTGTAGCCATACCTGTGGCCAAATCGGATTCTGCTACCCCATCCAGCTATATCGCCGGGTTAAAAGGAGTAGACATCTTTAGGTGGACAGCGAGGGACGCACTTTGACGCAAGTGTGACTACAGGGGTCCCTTTAATCTCCTCCTATGGGGCAATTAGGACCCTATATTGGGGTATAAAAGAACATCAGTTTTAGTTAGAGGATGACACAGGTCACCCTAACACAGTGGTAATATCTGGCACCAATCGGTAAGATAGGAGCCCGAATTCCGTCCTGATGAATGCCGCAGACCCACTGTGGCCATCAGCAGAAACATGTTGACGACAAGGGTGGTGATGGGGTAATAGTTCTCTTAATCCCCCACATTCTAGTTTTTAACACCAAGTGATAACACCCTGCGATTAAATGTAATTTGGGGTAACACATTGGTTTTAAAATCACTATTGCTCTGGCCCCCACTTAGATTATTAGAAGAGCCTCCCTGTCTCCAGGTGTAGGCCCGCTCTCTATCAAACCAGGTTTTTAGAGAGCGCGGACTGCCTATGATGAAGCATGACATCTGGTGGTGTGTGAGGACAGTCCTTAACTTTTTTGAGATGCCCAGCACTCTACTATCTTAGTGTTTTGTAGGGATAAGGTCACATTATATAAAGTGACCAATATTTCAGGTAGCTTCTATTGTGTGTACATTTGATAGGGTGGAGGCCATCTCACCCTGACAACAGTGTAGCCTCTAGTTCCCTCCCTTGGATAATTCCAAAGGTTTTTGCGTTTATACAGTACAGAGTAGTCCCAAAGCAATTTGTGCCCCTTTACTCCCACATTTGTACTTTCCTGTTGTGAAGTTTCTTTCTTCTTCACTGTACCAGAGAGGTCTGAGTGTGCCTCAGGGTGTGGTGCCCCCCGGCTCTCATCTAAGTTGCTCACGTTGCTCAAAACACTCCCCAGCGAGTTATCCCTGTGGCGCCGTCCAGCGGTCTCGAAATCCTCCTCTGACCAATGGATTGATCCGATAGAGAGAAGAAATGTTCTCCTGAATCTGCATCTATACAGGCCTTTGTATGAGACCAATCAGGGGCTTGTAATAGCTGTGGCAAAATGTTTGCAGATTTACCATCTGTGCCTAATATAGTAATCGCCTTGCCACTTTTCATCTCAAACTGGACTGTCTCCCCTTCTGAACCCCGTGCGGCACTCACCATTAGGCTTCCTGCTGAAGTGTCAGAGTTTCACCCCCAAAATTGAAGCCGCTGTAGTAATACCTGTGGCCATTTCGGATTCAGCTAGCCCATCCAGCTAGATCATTAAAGCAGCTTCAGCAGAAGTCGGTGCCCCCATTGAAGGCCTCGGGTCGCATCCAAAGCTACAGCAGATTTAATCGTGCCCTCAACTGTGCCATTCTGAGTTGCATCGGATCCCGCAACATTCAGGGGAGATACCTCGGGGTGAGTTGTAGGGGCAAGATTGTCACTCATTGTTGCCGCATAGGAATCCATCATTTGAGTGGGCTTCCTGAAGAAGTCTGCTTCTAATCCTGGGTTGTTGTTGGTTTTACAGGGCCTCAGGCCCCCCCGCTTCAGGGCTCTGTCTCCCTACAGTCTTCTTTCCTGAGGCCACATCGGAGCGTCATAGCCCAGCCTCTGTCCCTATCACCTATGTGCCACTGCAGCGGGCTTTAGCGCCTCTCAAACTCTTTGGAGCCATTGCCGCCTCGTAGCAAGCTCTGTAGTGTCTCAGCCATAAAACGCCCAGCGAGTCGCTCGCCGATCAGAAGCCTTAGGATTTGTTCAAGTAAGGCAGTTCCTTTGCAGGTAAGAAAGCAAATGGCTAGCGGTGTGCTAGCAATACATGTCCCAACGTTCATTACCTCTTGGGGATAAAAGCGGCAGAATAAAGCCTGAATTGGGCCCGGTTAGGAAGGAGGACCAAATGACCATCCTCACATGGCCGCCATCTTGCTTCTTGACCCAGCCTTCAGCAACTCCGAATGCATGAAGACTTACTGTTGTTGATGTTCACTCTCCCACCCTTTACCTGAGGATCCTGGAAATGAAACCCTCAGATCCTAAAGTGGGGTACATTTTAGACATCACATTTAAAATGTTATTGGCTGAATGTGAGCAGCTCTACCCCACAACCTGCATGGTCGAGATACTTCCTCTATTTACTGACTGAGACAGTAATGATGGTTCAGTAGAAATGGTGCCAGATAGGTAATCCATTAATGGTGCCAGTCAGACGTCCTTTCAGCTGCCATCAAGGCCAATAGACAGTCTTCCCACAGCAGATCCGCCTCTTAGAAAATATTATTCTGTCACCCTTAAATTGGGAGCCAGAATGCAAAGGAAGAGTGATTAGGCACCATGTTTTACGACATATTTCCCATTACTGCCTCCTAAAGATCAGTCCAGTAGTCAACCAGAGCTGGGGATTAGTCAATTACAGTTCTAAGACTTCAAATTTCAGAATCAGAAGTCAGCTCAGATGCTTATTAATCGACCAACATGGGATTTTATTTGAACATTTTTTAAATACTCCACGTTTATCAGAACTCCTATTCAATTGAATCGTCCTCATCATGTATTTGTAATACCTTCACACCATTAAAGTAATTCATGTTCACACTAAACTCGGGACGCTCAACATCCTGTGATTCTGGGCAAATCACTTAATCTCTGTAACGTAACTGGTGCTCAAGTAAAGCGCTCTGATACCGCGGGGTCGAGTTCGTGCTATATAAAACTCCCCTCCCCCTCCCCCCTCCCAAGGCAAGTTATTTCTTTTTTGCTAATGGTTTATAATGTTATTACCGATGTGTAGCCTAATCCTGTATTCGCTGCATTGACTGTTAAATGATTTTTTTAAGTTTTGACTTGGCATGTTCGTTTTAAAGTTATTTATTCTAATAATTATTATAATGTCTATATCATACTGCAGGCACTGTGCTGTCAATTTAAATATTATTTAATGTAAAAAACTGAAAAAGCAGGCTGAGTTCAGCCTCGGGAACAGGGAAGCAAAAGAACATCACTATTGCTAAAACAAGATCCTTTCAAGCATATGAAATACACTGGGACTACAACATCAAGGAACCGAAAGGCTAAGCAATAGTTGGCAGTCATGCAAACAGGATAATTGAGTATGTGTGTGTAAAACCACCAAGTATTTATGGCCCTTCAGGAACAACTGTGTGATACAGCATATTTCGACATCTCATTACTGTTCCTCCTCCCCCCAATAGCCAGTCTATGTGCGTGCAGCCTTTTCCAGTGAGCAATCCAGTTCCTGGCAGTATGCAGGGTTAGTGTGAGGATGTATAACCCCCAACCACCACATCACAGCTAAAAGTGAGCCTGAGCAATTTGTCACCCAGTTCTGCCTGCCTCTGACTTCAACAGAGAGCACCCTACATCCAGGATAACATCAGGCTGCCCTGGACCATAAAGTCCTGTTCGAGCCCCACCCACACATCGCACCCCAGCCCGCCTCCTCCAAGCAGCAGACACAGCTCCTGGGTGATTCTGCTCTCCAGTAATGTGAAAAGCCAGTTTCTCTTACCTGGGGCCTAGGAAAATGAAGAAAAAAGTACCAAAGACAAGGGATTGGTGGGGATGGCTGGATTTTCCCCTTGGCAGTTCTCTTTAAATGACACCTAGGTCTGTGAGACATGTACAGTAAGGATAGATATGTATCTCTCTAGAAGCACCTTGATGTTATGTCAAACTGTGTGCTACCCTATTGAAATCACAGGGCAACTAAATGTGGGCATCTTGTCTTTCCATCAGGTCAAATCGGTGCACAGCTTCCAAACGGGTAATTCCGGTATAACTTTTCATCAGCCATATTCTTTACAGGGTACCATTAATTCCTTACCTCGCAAAACAAACTCTTTAATATTGATGTAACTTAGCACAATGAAAACATGCAAAACTTGATCAGAACCACTCGGAATTGCTCTGCATTGAACTACATTCTATTATGTTACAGTTTTTTTAAGACCAAATCAGTCTTAGTTCCATCCCAAAGGATCACTTAACACACAATGCTGGTCCATGTATCTCCCATTTTAACATGGCGCTAGATAATCTGTAATTGCTTATGTTCCCATATGGAGGGGACTTATTCCTGCAATCTCAGCAGGACTGTTCGTATTGGAGCAGGACCAAGGCTGATTTGCATATGGCTGGTCCCTGTCTAGAGTGGAATTATGGGAAAAAAGTTGACTGGAATGTAGTCCAAAGTATTTACCAGTGGCTGAGATTATTTCAAGCATTTAATCTATCAACTCCCCCACAAATACACACAGCTTGACCCTCCCCAAACCGCTTGACCCCTCCCAACCACCCCCTCACTGCTCGAAGTTCGACAGGTACACCCAGGGGTTGTTTTCTTTGCTCACTGTGCCATTGAAAAGAGCTGCACCCTACAGACAAGGCCCAAATAGGCCTAAACCGGTCTTGGGTTGCTTGTTCTCCAGTTTAAAGGCCTGGTAGTTCAGGCTGGGCTGTTCCTACTGAAGCAGGGCCAAGACTGGTTTGCATATGGCTGGGTTCTGTCTGAGGTAGTACGATGGTAAAAAAAAACAATGGACGTGAATGTGGCCCCAAGTAATTACCAGTGGCTAAGATTAACTCAAGCATTCCACCCATCTCTTTTCCCCTTCTCTTTACAATGCTCTAAGTGCGATTGGTATACCCAGATGTGGGTCCTGTGGCACAGGAATCAAGAAATACCTCACTGTTGAGGCCTAAAAAGGCCAAAAGCAGTCTGGCATTGCTTGTGTTCCCATACAGAGGTGGAATGGTCTAGCAGTTCAGGGTGGGCTGCAGGACTAAGGTTGATTTACCTATGCCCAGTCCCTATCTAGAGTGGACAAAACAACGATGGACTGGAATGGGGTCTGGAGTAATTACCAGTGGCTGAGATTAATTCAAGCATTCTACCCAAAGCATTTCTGCTTTCTGAGTTAACTGAGCCATGTACATCCAATTTACACATCAATAAGGAGGTGTAACGAATGTGACTTATGTCTGGAGTTACTTTTGTTTCCATCTGGAGGGGGCACGGCCTAGAAGTTTAGGCTGGACTGCCCTTCTGTGGTGCTGCAACTCCGGGCATGTGGCTGGACTCCTTCTGTATTGGACCAAGAAGTCGGTAAGAATTATGCTTAATGCACGCATCTCATTGCTGTTAAAGACCTATTGTGTGCAATTCAATACACAGAGTGGGTTCTGTGTCAACCTCTTGCTGAGGATTTAAAGGTCTCCTCTTTAAACTCTCTTCCTTATTCAATGACTCTATTCACTATTGTGTTTTTCCAACCCATGCAGCATTGCTACGCTACATGGCTTCTGAGTGGACCAGCTGTATCCTTCCACTGTTGACCTGCAGGAATTCTTTATTCAGCTTTCAGCACTGCATGGGAGCGTCTGTCTTTTCTTGCTCTCTTCGCTGTCCACTTTACCACTCACATTTGTGCTCCTTTCTGCTTTCACCCCCACATGTTCATTGCTCCCCGTCCTGCCTTTTTTTTTTTTTTTTTTTTTAACATTAAACATCCACCAAGAGGGCCCAGCGATCGATAGGCATTTCCCTCTGCACCCTGTCAGCTTGTCTGTTGCTCTCCAGTGCTCGACCGACACTACCCATCCAGCTCCCTGTTTTTAAAACTTCTTTTATTTTTGCTTTATCTTTAGTGTCCCCTATTGCGCAGGAGCTGCAAGGTGCCATCAGGTTGTCCACTTCTTTTTTGGGCACTTCTGTGCATTTTATTTTTATTTTGCTGTTCTAAAATGACAGTCAGGTGTGTTGGAACATGAAATTAAAAAAATAAAAAACAAATGGCTGCTAGCGAAAATGCATGCACACCCACAAAAGCTATCCTGAAATCATTTACCAAAAAGTAAAACCAGAAGTGAGAGAGCTCAATCAAATCTAGGGCCCAAGTTTCAGACTAAACCCACTAGAATAGAGAAATGCTCCGCATGTACGGCCATTACAAAAAGAACGCAAAATTATCGACTTCCATTTGTTAAGTTCTATATCTTGTCAGCATTGAGCTTTGACCAGCTGTAGCCCATCCACCCATGACCGTCCATGAGGCAAGTCTTAAAAGTGAGCCGGCATGAAGAAGGCACTGCATTCAAGCAAGGCAGCACCACAATTATACTGGCAGTAAGGCTGACAAGTAGAATGGCATGGTAAACTGTGCCAAGGCTTGCTGATTGACCCATCAGTATATGGGCAAATGATTACAGACTGAAACCTAACCATAATGTGGCTATTACTAAGCCATCTCTGACTAAACATATAAACCAGGCGTTAATCTCATTGCACTTGATTACCATCAGTAAAAGGATCAAGTCCAAGACATTGTGTCTGGTCCATAAACTGCTATACAGGCATACACGATAGATGTTAGCCAAACAGTTTAGCAGGTATCAGCTGTCTTGCAATCTAAGATCGGCTAATCAACCTCTACAGATTTCTGAACATCGGGCAGAACTTCTTGTGTGGCTGACCACTCCTATTCATAAGGCAACTAAGCTGTTAATGTTTAGGAAAACTTTTAAGTCCTGGCTATGCCCTCACTAATCCTGCTGTGCAGGTTTACCCATGACTTCTAGTCTGGAATATCGATAGATCAGGAATGCCTGTGGGTGGACAATGCGCTTTACCTATCCAAACTGTACAAGAAATGCGTTACTTACCTGTAACTGCAGTTATCCAGTATTGGTATCTTTCATAGATTCACATGCCTGAATCTTTCCCCGTCGTCGGGATGGGAGTCCCCGGTACATAAATAAAGTAATGTCTCATAAGACATAGAGAGTAATAGGCCTAAGGCCTCACATTAGTAACATATCCAGGTCCTTTTGTAAAAAGGACCAAACTCTAGAGAACAACCAATCAGCTGTCACCACCCTCTGGAACCTTCCTGGAAGGAGCTCTAGTCCCTCAGATTTTCGTAAGCACAGTGCTATATAGAGGTACAACTGAGAGTACTAGGTGAGCCCTTCCAAGGGAGGCGGGTGGGTTGCATGTGAATCTATGAAAGATACCAATACTGGATAACTGCAGTTACAGGTAAGTAACGCATTTCTTATCCAGTATTAGGGTATCTTTCATAGATTCACATGCCTGAAGCAGAATAAAAAGCAATGATGAGCACATTTCCTTTTGTAAAGAATGCAAAAGTTATAGAAATAACAGAGAAATGTGCGTCTAGAGAGAGATGGAGGTTGGCGGGAAGGAAGGAAGGCTCACCTTTATTGAAATAGATGACACAGCACCGCCTGTCCCACCGCAGCATCCTTCATTAGCTCCGAATCCAAGCAGTAATGCTTGGTAAATGTATGCGGCGTCTTCTATGTTGCCGCTCTGCAAATGTCAGTTATAGGCACGCCCGCAAACAATGCCATAGAAGTAGAAACTGCCCTAGTGGAATGGGCACGAATTCTTGATTGTAAAGATTGACCAGCTTGTTGGTGACAAAAGACAATAGCACCAGAAATCCATCTAGAAATACTTTTTTTTGTAAGGGGAAAACCTTTCCTAGGTAGACTGTAAGCCACGAAAAGTTGGTTGGACTTGCGGAAAGCTTGTGTCCTGTCAAGGTAGAATTTAAGGCAGCGTTTCAAATCCAGTGAATGTAGGGCTCTTTCCGCTGCTGTTTGAGGATTTGGAAAGAAGGTCTTTAGGACAATAGGTTCGTTAAGGTGGAAGTCCGACGGGACTTTGGGTATAAATTTCGGATTAGTCCGCAGAATTACCCTATCGTTCTTGAATTGAAGGAATGGGTCTTGTATTGTGAATGCGTGAAGCTCACCGACTCGTCTTGCGGATGCAAGGGCCAGAAGAAGTGCAGTCTTCCAGGAGAGGAACTTGAGGTCAGCTCTGTGTATCGGCTCAAAAGGATGTCTCATAAGTTGAGCAAGGACTGTGTTGAGCTGCCATGTTGGAGGCGGAGACTTTACAGGAGGGAAAGTCCGAAATAGACCTTTGAGAAATTGTTTTATCAGTCTATTTGACCAAAGAGAAGGTCCTGTGGAAGATCTCCTAAAACAGGAAATTGCTGCCAGGTGAACTTTGATGGAAGCGTGAGCGAGGCCTGAAGTTGCTAGATGGAGAAGGTATGGTAAAATTTCTTCCGGAGAGGATGTGAGAGGATGCACCTTAGCCGATCTACACCAGATACAGAATCTTTTCCATTTGAAAGAATAAGTTCTATTTGTACTATCTGCTCGAGCGCGAGATAGAACTGCCCTGCAGTCTGGAGGAATGTTTAGGCCCTGAAATTCGTGGAACTCAGGAGCCAGGCCGATAATTTGAGCGATGCTGGATCCGGGTGTTGGACTTGTCCCTGGTCCATTGTGAGGAGAGATGGAAACGGTGTCAACGGAATTGGAGGCTGCAGGGAGAGGAGATGGAGTTCCGTGAACCAATGTTGGCGAGGCCATGCTGGAGCTATTAGAATCAGTGTGCAGGGCTCTGCCTTCATCTTCCTGAGGACCCTGGGAATCAGGGGAAGCAGTGGAAAGGCGTAGGCAAATACGCCGAACCATGCTATTGAAAATGCATTCCCCAGAGACCCCTGTTGGGGATGCCAGCTTGTGAAGTGTTGGCATTTGGCGTTGTGCTGTGTGGCAAACAGATCCAACAGTGGTTCGCCCCACTGAGAGAAGATGCTGTTGAGAGTATCTTGGTTCAACTCCCACTCGTGGCAGGTTGTCTGCAGTCTGTTTAGTGAATCTGCCAATGTATTGTCTTTTCCTGGAACATACTCCGCTCTCAGGGAAATTTTGTGTTGAAGTGACCAGTTCCAAATTTTTTGAGATTCTCGAGAGAGTGAGCGAACGAGTTCCTCCCTGTTTGTTTAGGTAGTGCATCGTCGTAGTATTGTCCGTTCTGACGAGCACTAGTGAAGCTTTTATCCTGGGAAGGAAAGCCAGGAGGGCAAGATAAACCTCCTAGAGCTGAGAGCAGTCTATGTGCAACTTTCGCTCGGAAGATGACCACTTCCCGCTGATCTGAAGCTCCTGAAGGAAGGCTCCCCAACCTTCTAGAGACGCATCCGTGGTTATCACTTGAGGAGAGGCTTGAGTTAGAAAAGGTAGGCCTCGAGAGAGATTTTGTGGATGAGTCCACCAGTTTAGAGAGGCGACCATCTGAGGAGTCACCTGTATGATGTCGTCGAAGGATCCGCTGATTTGAATCCACTGAGTGGAGAGAGTCTCTTGGAGAGGACGCATGCGGAGGCGACAGTAGGGTACCAGGAGAATGCAGGAGGACATCATTCCGAGGAGGGATTTGAATAGGCGCACTGAAAGAGACTTTCTTTTCCTTATGCGCTCTGCTAATTGCTGGAGTTTTTGTTGCCGTTCCTGTGATGGGTAAGCTTTTTTCAGGACCGTATCCAGGACAGCTCCCAGAAATGTTATCCTCTGAGAAGGTTGCAGGACCGATTTGTCTGGGTTGAGGGTGAGACTCAATGTTCTGAAAAACCGTAGACAGGCTCTGGAAGACTTCCTAACGGTGTCGAGAGAGGGCGCCTTGACGAGCCAGTCGTCGAGATAAGGGAAGACTTGGTGATGCTGCTGCCTGAGGTATGCAGCCACTAGGGAAAGACACTTTGTGAATATGCGCGGAGCTGACTTGAGCCCGAAGGGCAGAACTCGAAACTGGTAGTGCCTGCCGGCCACGGCGAACCTCAGAAACTTTTTGTGTCTTTTGTGGATAGGAATATGAAAATAGGCATCTTGGAGATCCAAGGATACCATGTAGTCTTTCGCATTGAGAAGCTGCAAGACTTCTTGAATGGTGACCATGCGAAACGATTGTTTCTTCAAGAATTTGTTTAGACTTCTCAAATCTAGGATTGGCCTCCATTTCTTTTCCTTTTTGCGCACCAAGAAGAATTGGGAGTAAAAACCTTGTCCTCTTTGATGAACAGGAACCCTTTCTATGGCTCCCTTCTGGATCATTGATGATATTTCCAGGAGTAAGAGGTGCAAATGTTTGTGAGCCATAGGTTGAGGTGTCGGTGGAGGAGTTTGCACAAATTCTAGAGAATGTCCAAACTGTACCAGTTGGAGAACCCAACGATCTGTTGTGATTTGATTCCAATTTTGAAGATAGTGGGATATCTTTCCTCCTACTTTGGAGGGTGGAGATGTAACTGGGATCAGCGGTAGAGAGAAGTCATTGGCGTCGGGCGGAATCCTTCTGTCGTCCGGCCCTTCTGCGAAAGGAAGACTTGTTGTATGAAGTCTGTGTCTGTTACCTTTGCTGAAATTGTGGCCTTATTGTTGGTTAGAAGAGGAATAGGTAGGATACCTATACTGCTGGTAGCCTCCTCTGTAAGAAGATTGCCCTCTGCCCCTTGAGCCTCGAAAAGGGGTTGTTTTATATTGAAGGGTACCCAAAGCTCTGGCTGTATCCGTATCTTTCTTGATCCCTTGGAGGGCTTCATCTATATGAGCTCCAAAGAGGAGTTGTCCATCATAGGGCATGTCAAGAATTTTGGTCTGGATTTCAGGCCTGAATGTTGTTGCCTTAAGCCATCCTTGGCGCCTTAGGACCGCCGCCCCAGCCAGTTGGCGGAAACCAGTGGACGCGATGTCCATCGCACAGTCTATGATTTCAGAAGCCGATCTTTCGCCCTCTAGCAACACCTTTTTTGCTTCCTCTTTAGACTCCTGCGGCAGGGTCTCTAGGTAGGGTGCAATGTCTGACCGCATCTGCCTGTTATAGCGTCCCAATAACGCCAATGAGTTAGACGTCCTTACAGTTAACGCCGACATGGATGAAAAACGTTTCCCAATATTGTCTAAGCGCCTGCCCTCTTTATCCGGAGGTGCTGACAGTGGGGCAGATCGGTTTTTTGATCTGCGTTGAGCTGCCTGAGTAATCACGGAATCAGGCTTTGGATGGGCTATAAGGCAGGCTGGAGCGTTGTCAGGAGCTCTATATTTTTTATCCAACCTTGGCAAGACTGGAGGAACTGTAGAAGGGTTTTGCATTCTTTTTAAGCCTTGATCCCAGATATAATCTATGATAGGCATAGATCTAACAGATTTCTTGAAAGGTTCCTTGAAATCGTAAAGGAAACAGTCCTGTTGGTGAGAAGGCATTGGCAGTTGAAAACGTTGTGCTGCTCTTTCCAGGAGGTTGTGGAATCCTCCGATATCTTCTGGAGGCGAGTCTGCCTGAGGAGGTAAAGGCGACGCTGGAAGAGGGATAACAGTCATCCCATTCGTCATGATGTGACTGGGTATCTTGAATTTCCCCTTCTTCTTGTGGCTCATCCTCCTCGTCGTCCGTAGAGGGGGAGGCGGCACAGGCAGTTCAATGGCAGGAGGCGGTGGAGGTGGAACTTGCACCATCTGAGGTGGAGAGAGAACTGGAGCAGGAGACGGAGCAGAGTAGGGAACCTCTTTTTGTAGTCTGAAATCATGAACTGCAGGTCAGAGACCAGGGCTGAAGGAAGACAAACCATCTGTGGCTGTTGATGATGGGTTTGTTCTTGATAGTACGCCTGTTCATCCATATCTTGATCTTCATACTCAGAGTCCTCTTGATACTTAACATTGAGTTCAGAAGGACTTCTTGCAGCCCGGAACATACTGTCCTCGTCCGAATCATCATCTTCATCCAATAGATGAGAGGGAAGCAAAGATTGGACCCTACTGGGTGATGTCAGGGAAGGCGTCAGCCTCTGTTTGCTGAATTTCTGTTGAAAATATGCACTTTCTGTCTTAGATTTAGGTGTCGTCGACGAGGCCGTCGTAGGTATACTCGTCGTCGTCGACGAAGATTCATCGATGGTAATACAGGGCACCGCCGCTGATGAAGGAACTCTCGTCGACGAAGTCGTCGACGACAAGGTCGTCGTCGAAAGGGTCGGCGACGGTACACTCTTAGTCGACGTACGTACCATTGTCGACGAAGCACTCGTCGTCGAGCGAGCCGTCGACGCTATCTTCAACGTCGACGAAGATTTCTTGATCGTCGACGACAAAGGGGTATGTGCCGTCGACGAAGACGTCGTCGACGAAAGAGATGCTGACGAGACTGAAATTGTGGAAACTGTCGTCGTCGACTAAGTCACTCCAGCAGCTGTATGAGGAGATCTTGTCGTCGAAGCCATCCTCGACGAGATGGCAGTCGACGGGGTTGAGGAAGGCTTTTTAAAGGTGTGTTTCACCCTCGGCGGAGGGGTTAGAGGGTCTGAAGCTGTATTTTGCGATTTTTGAAGGGGAGGAGACTCTCTGGCTGGCAAATCCTTAATTTTTGAAGCCTCTGAAGACTTTTTGTGTGTCTTCTTTTGAGGTTGCTGCGAAGAAGGACCTGGAGAGACATCTCTGGGCCTTTTCTGAGGTGTTTTAGAAGAGGATTTCGATGAGGTCTCACTCTCCTCAGAGGACAAGGGGTCTTCTTTGTCCTTAAGCCTCTGCAGCCAAGTCAAAAGCCTTTCCTCACGGTCTTTTAACGTTTTGGTAGAAAAGGTACAACATACCTTGCAGTCTTTAGGTGAGTGGTCCGGATAAAGACAGTAGAGGCAGTCTTTATGTTGGTCATCGACGTGTAACCTCTTCTTTTTGCAGGTACCACAGGGCCTAAAAAGGTCTTTTTTAGGAGTGTCTGACATGAAGACAGCAAGGACTTCACTCAGACAAAGAGAATCCTGAAGAAAAATATCTTGTAATCCAAGAAATAAGGAAAACCTGAGCAGAGCTCAGTGGAGACTCCCTTAGCACGACGTGCGGTAGAAAATCTGAGGGACTAGAGCTCCTTCCAGGAAGGCTCCAGAGGGTGGTCACAGCTGATTGGTTGTTCTCTAGAGTTTGGTCCTTTTTACAAAAGGACCTGGATATGTTACTAATGTGAGGCCTTAGGCCTATTACTCTCTATGTCTTGTGAGACATTACTTTATTTATGTACCGGGGACTCCCATCCCGATGACGGGGAAAGATTCAGGCATGTGAATCTATGAAAGATACCCTAATACTGGATAAATACAAAAGTATAATGCAAAGACTCAGGGACAGTAATCAAAGCACATATAACACAAGTGTACAATCTTCTTACATAATTATAAACTAGATGCTAGGCAACATAAATATCTGGTTATATACCAGTACTCTAGACATCTTTATTCTGATTGACTTGTCTCATTAACAAATTGCTTGCCTAAAACCTTACCTCATATAATCAGCGAGTAGCTTCTCCCCACAAATCAATATTCATCGGTAACCATGTGCTGCTCCTATCACTACTCTTGCAGCAAACACGTATGCCACTCTCTGATTTAACACAAGGTACTGGTGCCACACAACACAAATACCACTCCACAGGCATTTATAAGACACTCATCACTGCACAAAGTCAGGTCAGTGGCTTATGCAGGTTCCGCGAGGCCCTTCTATGCTAGACAGCTGGCACCTAGAGTCTCCAAAGAGCAACCTCTATCAGCACTTACAGTGTACAAGGCATGAGTGATGATGGCACTTGAACTTTTCAAATGCATGAGCTGTGACAGCTCTTGAGCAGTCTCAGCAACTACTTTCCACCAACTGTACAGGAGTGGCCTGCATATAGCAAGAACTTAGAAAGGACACACCAGTCTCCTGAAGCCAGTTTTCAAACCATAACACTAAGATTGTAGTTTAAGTGACTCAATACAGTCATTCCTCAGAATATACATCCTCAGCAAAACGAAAAAAAAGTTAAAAATCCAAGCCATTAGTCATAGAACAATCACAAGGGTTTAACAAGCTCAAGTGGAAGACAAAAAATCAGTTCCATTGTGAGGTACTCAAAGTAATTTCATCTTTCTCTGTACGAATCTATGGGTCCTTTCTTGGAAAATTCATAGTGACAAGCAGCTTGCCATACTAACAATTTCAGGTTACGTTCACGTTGATATTAGAATCCAAAAAGCTTGCATTATCTACTGCACAATCAATTGGGATGAAGAATGCCACCTTTGGTGGGTGAGGGAAATCATCCTTAAAAAGGAATACCCCCCTTTCAGCTAGGTTGTTTTTACCTGCTTTCTAATCTTGCTTAACACCCAGGTGTGTGTCTGTGAGTGGTAGTGATAAAACTGGAATTCAACACCTGCAGATCTATAAATCACCCCTAGCCCTCTGAGTTGTGTTTGCCATACTTATATGTCCCATACTGATACACTTATCTCTTTTCTTCCCCAAATGCTTCAACCTGTGTGTGTAGAGTTTCCAAGCTGGATTACTCTCTCATCACCACAAAATGGTATTCACCTGCTAGACTATTACAAGTACTCCGGCGAATCAAAATTATTTTCTGCAAATCTTATCGATAATACAAATGATTAACAGGGGCTTGCGGCAAAATGTCTCTAACAATCCAGTATGCCATTTTAACCATAGCACTTACTCAGGGACTATAGGACAAACATCAATTTAGTGGAGAAAAAAAATGAATAATATTTTCAATAACTAACTCACCTGGCAGGCCCTCATCCAAGAACACCATCCATAAAACATTAATGATCTGCTATTACACACTTCCTAATATTTACTGAATCTACTACAACAAACAACTCCACAACCTCTCTCCAAGCCATTAAGCAGATCATTTAACCCATGGTTGATTTAAACTAAGCCTGTCTAGGGACCTTTATAAACTTTAATGGTACTACTCTGTTTTACAAACCTTGTTATTGCAAAACAATAGTTGGCATCCCTTTATTTTTTCCTAATCTATCCATATAGCTACCAATACCACTTGTGACTTTTAGTTTAAAAGAAGTGCATACAAAGAGGCCTTTATGGGAAATAAAGATCTTTCACTTACCAATAAGAGAAATATGAGAAACCACAACATCATCACATTCAAGCTCAGAAACTGATCGTGCAACTTAATTCTCTTGCTTCAAACCCCAAACTCACAATACACCTTCTTAACAAACTCAAAGAGTGATGAACTTCATATGGCCTCAGAACACTGATCCGTCCTCAAAACCGGATTGCTAATTGCTATTACCAAGCCTCTACTATGGCTTTCCATCAGCCTAGCAATACAACTACCCCGATCCATCTCAATCGGATTTCTGGACAATTAGTCTGCCACTGTATTTTCATTCACCCACAAGCTCTTCATGAGAGCAAAATTTCTTCATCGATATATAGGAAGTATACATGTCTTTAAAACCTAAGCATGCAGACCATTTCAAAACTTGGTCTAAGTTTATTTTTCATAAAATCTTTCCCTACCAGAAGCAACAACCGACACTTTAAAAGTTCACTGCTCCAAGACTATTGCAGAATCTCTTAGGGCAAGCAAGAAACTGAGCTGTTGAAGAAATGTGCACATGACGTATACCCAGTAACCACCCAAACATGCACTCTAGGGTGCTTATTGCCTTACGCGCGCCTCTATGTAAAATGCCACACTCACTGTTAACAGTTGCAAAGTTAATGAAGCACAATTCTCCCCCTCTTTTTAAAACTCCTATTTTTTGGCACAAAATCATCCCTTCAAAATGAAAGTTGCTTCATATTAACAGTACTACAGGATTTTACCCATTTACATTAGATAGCAGTTCGGCATTCCAACATGGCCCTATCTAGACCCATTTCTCATACAGCACATTATGTCTGGAACACGTCACCCACATGGAGGAATGAGCTGATCAAACCACACAGACAGGTCTGTCAGCACTCACAGTCTCCAAGGCTTGAGTCGTGATGGCATCCACACTTTCAAAAGTATGAGCTCTGACTGCTCCTGCTCAATCTCCACGGTATAAGTTGAAAGAACATAGGGAATGCATTACTCTACACACAATATGGCAAGTGAGGAGGTTGTAGGAAAGGCATAAGAAGCTTCCCACCCTTCTGCAATGATTCACATGATACCATCCTACTACTTACAGCTTCATCACACAATAGTAACATTATCACAGCCAGTTTTTTTTTTTTTTTACCACAAAACTGTGGTCTACATAAATTGATGCATTCAGTGTTTCCAATACATACCCTGGATGGGAGGACAAAAACAACCAATACATCACAGGAAGCCAATGGTTAAAACATGAAAATATTGGCTGTTTGCAGACCAGCCACAGGGGTTCACCAAGTATACTTGCCTGTCTGCAAGTACATATGGTCATCCCTTAGACCTTTCTTGGTTACAAGCAAGTTGGCATGTGGATACAAGAGCAGTGTCCCAGTGTAACACACACCTGAATTATTTCAAAATGTAATCCTCCATATCCCTAGATGAAATTGGATATGTATGCCCTAATCTTGTTTTTGTGTTTTCATCTTAATCCCATCCTTGTTGCCAGTGTTGGAAAGACAAGGCAACAAAAACAAGTACCATACAAAAACGTTCACAAAAAGCAAGTCAGAAATAGGTTCTGGCTGCAAATGTAACACAGGACTTAATAGGCCCATAGCAAATTGAAAAGAGCTCCAATAACAAAAGAGTCAGAACCCTAATGCTCAAACACCACCTTTGACCTACAGCAAGGGCAGGGTGTGGACAGTCTCTTCTAGGATATCCTGTAATGAGAAGTCATACTGTTCTGTAAAGCTGGGGGGTTATACAGCAGATATTAAAAGGACCTCATAAACGATACCAGGGTTCAAAAGAATGAAGAAAGATAGGGACTTTCGCATGCAGATGTTGAGAGCTGTAGCACAGAAGTCTCAACAGGGCTCCTCAAAATTAAGAACCTCTAGTGTGATGTACATGACACAAGAGAGGCAATGACAGCTAATGAAGCTGTGCAGTCTCTTTTTCGACTACACAAAGAATTTTGAAAATATATACCCTACTTAAGTCACCCACTCCTATTAGCCGAAATAATTTCTGATCAATAAAACATATTACATGTGCAAAGAAACAACCACTTGACAATGGTGTCACTTCCAACTGTGGCTGGGTTTCAGCTATCACTGTATGTAAAAGCGTCCTTGCTAGTGAACTACAGGAGTTCCACTGCATTTCTTGTTCTTCCCCTTACCCGCAATACCGTGTCCAACGAGTAAAATTTTAAGCTAACAATACCAATGGGAGGGGTTGTATGCTTGTCTACAATTGTTTACCTGTACTGACTTCCAGGGGATATGCAGTTTTAGTACATTACATGTAGTATAGTATTCTCCTGTACCTTTTAACCATTGCTGGATTATAAAGATAGATCTTCATAAACTGCCTTTCTTTCTCGTGATAACCGTAGAAAGGCCTGTAAGAAAGAAAAAATTGGAATTAGACTGTAAATAGTATGAAGAAAAAGTAACTTGGCTAAAAATAAAATGCAGACAAATGATTTAAGTGTAATACAAGATGTTATCACTGTTTGAAACAAACAAATTACTTACCTTCGGTAACGCCTTATTTAGTAGAGACTATCTAGCTGCAGATTCCTTTCCTTAGAATTATCCCCAGGCGTCAGACTAGAACTGTACATTTTTCATGAGTAGTACCCTTCTGTGCCAGTAGGTGGCATCGTTCGGCTCTGCATGGCGTCGTCGGTGCTGGAAGCGATGTGTGCGGTGCCTATAGGTGCCACCCCAGCGCACTAACATCAGTTTCTTTTCGCAACTTTATACGCCAAGAGCGTGGAGCCACGAAGAACACTGACCACTGGTGTGGAAAACTAGGGTCCTGAAAGGGAAAGTCCTGTCTCTAGATATCCATTCACAGAGCGGGATGGATGGGTAGGTCAGTAAGGAATCTGCGGCCAGTCAGAGTCTCTACCAGATAAGGCGTTACCAAACATAAGTAACTTGTTAATCTGATAGAGACTTCTAGCTGCAGATTCCTTACCTTAGACTAGATAACCAAGCAATACCTTCCCAGAGGTGGGTCTGCAAAACAATTTCATACCAAAAAGTCCTGCAGGACTGAATGGGCAAAGTGCCCGTCCCGACGAACCAGGCTGTCCAGGCAGTTATGTTTTGTGAACGTACAAGCGAAGCCCACACATTGCCTGGTAGATGTCCAGGACCGGTATGCCGTGTGCTAACTCAGGGGTTGCAGCCTTGGTCCTGGTGGAAAGAGCACACAAGCCTGCGGAGGTTTAAATCTTGGCCAATGCATAGCAGATTTTGATGCAGAGCACAATCCATTGGGAGATAGTCTGCTTCTGCATGGCCTTTCCCTTCTTCGCTCTGAAATACCCCACGAAGAATTGGTCATCCACTCTAAACTCTCTCGTGCGGTCAAGGTAGAACGACAACGCTCTTTTTGGGACCAGTCGGTAAAGTCTCTCCTCTTCTTTAGAGGGATGCGGCAGAGCATAACATGTAGGTGGGTTAATGGACTGGCCTACATGAAAACGAGCGACTGCTTTCGGCAGAAAGGGAGTTCTAGCTCATAGAACCAGCTTGTATGGGCAGATGTTTAAGTAGGGAGGCTTGGATGGCAAAGCCTGAAGCTCACTGACCTCCGGGCAGATGTTATTACCATCAGGAAGTCCATCTTGATGGTAAGGAGCCGGAGAGGGCAGTTGTGCTAGGGCTCAAAGGGAGCGCACATCAAGAACGTGAGGACTAGATTAAGGTCAAACTGAGGCATGATGAAGAGAGAAGGAGGAAACATAAGTTGCAAACCTTTCAAGAACCAATGTACAATAGGGGATTTGAAGAGGGATGGCAGGTCAGGCAACCGCAAAAGGCTGAAAGGGATCCATTAAGGTGCCCATTAAGGCAGAAAGGTAGCCCATATAGGTGCCCAGAGCAAAGACCTGTTGGGCAAGGGAAAGAATAAAGAGAAGAACCTGAGAAAGGGAGCAGAAAGATGTTGGGGGGCGCAACCTACTTTTCTGCACACCTGCCCCAACAGCAGGTGTATACTGTTTTGGTGGAGGGACGCCTGGCTGCCAGAATAACATTGCAGACTTCAGGCGGAAGGTCGAAAGCTTTCAACTGTTGCCGTTCAATGCCCACGTAAGAAGGTGGAGCGTTGACAGGTTCGGATGGAGAACCCTCCCCTGTTGCTGTGACAGAAGAGCCTCTCAAAGGGGCAGCCTGAGCAGAGGACCGATGGCCATACTCAACAGCTCAGGATACCAAACTCTTCGAGCCCAGTCTGGAGCTACAAGGATGACTTGAGCCTGGTCTTTCCTGATCTTCTTGAGAACACTGCGCAGGAGTGGTATTGGCGAAAAGGTGTACATGAGGCCAGAACTTCACTCAAGACGAAAAGCGTCTCAGAGAGAGAACCGCCTTGGAACTCCAGCACGCAGAACTGCTGACGTTGCATGCATACAACAGGTTGATGTGGAGTCCGGATTTCGCCGGAGAGCAGAGTCCTCTGATCTCCACCTCTCCCAGATGGCCGCCCCATTCCAGGAGTGACGCATCTGTCACAACTGTGATGTTTGGTTGGGGAAGGGAGAGGCATCTGCAGCTGACTTAATCACGGTTTATTACCCACCACTGCAGATCTTTTGCAGTTCTCTCCAAGATCTGGACCATGTCAGAGATATTCCGATGATGCTGCGCCCACTGGAACTTCAGGCCCCACTGCATAGCCCGCATATATCAATGGACATGTGATACCAGCAGGATAAAGGAGCCTATGAGGCCCAGCAGCCTCTGAGTCTGTCTCACTGAAATCAGGATAGAGGCAATATCATAGCCTGAATATTCTGGACTCGTTGCTTGGGAGGATATACCCTGAACTGCACCGTGTCCAGAACAGCTACTATGAAAGGGAGCTTCTGAAAGGGAGTCAGGTGTTGATAGTGAACCCCAGCGAATGCAGGAGGTCTGCTGTAGTCTGGAGGTGGGAGAAGACAGCCCTGGACATGCCCGCCTTCAACTGCCAGTCGTCGAGATACGAGAAAACAGGCAATCCTGATCTCGGAAGATGAGCTGGAAACACCGTCATCACCTTGGTGAACAGCCGATGGGGGCTGGGGAGGTCAAAGGGGAGCATAGTGAACTGAAAGTGCTTGTGGCCCACCGTGAACCGCAGGTAACGCCTTTGGGCAGGCAGGACAGGAATATGGAAATATGCATCCTGCAAAGCCAGCGCTACCATCCGGTTTCCTGGTTCAAGGGCAGATAGAACCTGAGCAAGAGTGAGCATTTTGGACTTCTTTTTGAGGAAGAAGTTGAGAGAGTACAGGTCGAGGATAGGACGAAGGCCTTAGTCCTTCTTGGGCACCAGAAAGTAGCGAGAATACAAAACCACAACCCATTTCTGGCATCAGCACACTCTCTATGGGAGGGAGAGGTAGTGTTGAGGGGAGGGAGTAGCCCCTTTCGGGCAATCTGCAAAACCCACCTGTCCGATGTTATGCAGTGCCAGTGGTGCAGGTGAAGACGAATCCTGCCGCCCACTGGGTGCCCATGATGGTAAATGGGCAGACTAGGAGGGTTTGGAGGCAGCAGCTGCTGGAGGAGTGATGGACTGACCCTACAGTGGGCCACAAGACCTACAGGGCCGGTAGGTATCGCATCTATGGCCAGACAGAGGCTGGAAAGCTTGTGTGCCGCAGTGGCTGGGTGGGTAAGGACGCAGCGGAAGGCCCCTTTCGTGGCCACTAAAGGAGTGAAAGGCCCTATCCCTGCTGTCTTTAAAGCGTTCCAGCGCCGAATCCGTCTTGTCTCCGAAGAGAAGGAAGCCATCAAAGAGCATGTCCATGAATGATGGCTAGACATCCCCAGATAAGCCAGTAGTCCTCAACCAGGCGTGGCGCCACAGGGACACTGTCAACGAAACTGCTCTGCCTAATGAGTCAGTGGTGTCTAGTCCATATCAAATAGTGAACTTAGTTGCATCCCTCCCATCGGCAACAGCCTGGGAGAGCATAGCCCTGGCCTCCTCCAGGACCGTTGACAGCGCCTGCGCAACCAGATCCCACAGGGCAAAGCAATAGCGGCCCAAAAGGAATGCAGTGTTCACCGACTGCAATGCCAGACTGGTGGAAGAAAACATTTCTTGCCTAAATTCTCCAGCCTCTTGAATTCCATATGCAGCAAAGCGGTTGGGAATGTGCAAGGATTTACATGTGTAGTGGAAGCTTGGACCACCAAGCTCTCCGGGTAGGGTGTTCTGTGAGGAATTTAGGGTCCCCTGGAGCAGGGCAGTGGACAATTGTGACGTTAACAGGAATCCCTGTGTTGAGCTTGGACCATGTCTCAACCAGGACATCAGTAAGTGCTGTGTTGAATGGGAGAAGTGGTTCAGAAGGGGACACTCCCAGCTGAAGCACTTCCGTCATATCAGTCTTGACTGCCACCAAGGGCAAACTACGGTGTAGGACCTCAGCTGCCCTCTGCACCACCATAGCGAATGAAGCTCCCTCCTCCCTAGCCAGAGTAGGGGGAGAAAGCATGCCAATATCTGGAGAAGTGCCCACTCTGTTGGCTTCACCCAGATCCTCACACCAGTCCCAGGATTCATAAGGCTGGTATTCTTCAGGGTCCAGCGACCCCTCCCATTCTTCCCCGAGTCCTAGTCCATAGGCATAGGGCTCAGGCTCTGACTTGGAAGGCATCGCTCGAGTCGGTGTCAGGCGACGCCTCTCCGGGTTCGTGTCAGAGTTGGGGAAGTAAATGGAGATGTTGTTGGTGGCATAGGAAGCATTGGCCTCGGGTCCAGCGCTGTAGAAGGTCGGCGATGGTGGATAGTGCTGATCCAGATCCATTTGTGGATCCCTGGGGCTTGATAGGCACCAGAGCTGCTGGCGTGGATCCAATAAGGGCCCCTCCCAAACCGGCAGGGCCCAAAGGCACAAATAGGTGGTACATAGCCTCACAGAACTCTCTCAACTAGGCGGGGATCGCTCAAGCTCCCAGAAACTCGAGGAGGTGCGGAGTCGGCCCAGGCGCTAGCTCTACCGTGGAGACAGGCCTTGAGGGACGCTCCCTCGTCTCGTCGGCCGACAGAACGAGAAGACAAAGCATTCGACTACTACTTTTTCTTGTGGCGATTATTTTCCTGAATGACCGGACGACTCTGAGGGGGACGAAGTCCTCAATGTCCGTGACTGCTCCTGGGACCTTCCTCTTGACTGGGAACTCAATTGTTGCCGCGACGCTTATCGAGCCGCAAGGAGCTTGAGGGATAGCTCCCTCAAGGCTTTTGGGTGCATAGTGCAGCAATTCCGAGCAGGCCTTCATGTTGGGTCGTACTGAGGCACCGAAGGCACACAAGGTGCAGGTCCGTCACTGACATCGAGCAGTGACAGGCGCTGCAGGGCTTGAAGCCAGCCTTCTTGGATGACATAACCTGCCAAACAGGGAGGAAAAAACCTCAAAAAACTTTGACAAAACGTAAAAAAAAAGTAGTCAAAAAATGACCAGGGGCAGCTCTTCCCAGATCTGCGCTGACTGTTGCAGAAAGTAATGACGTCAGCACACTGGGGTGGCACCTATAAAGGCACCACACTCATCACCTACCGGCATGCAGGGGTACTGCTCAAAACAAATTTCCGTATACAGTCGGATGCCTGGGGATAATTTTAACGTAAGGAATCTGCGGTTAAAAGACTATCAGATAATCACAGTTGCTTTCTCTCTATTTGCTGGCCTTATTTATTTTAGGCTATCCAGTATGTCTTTGTCTCTCCTGTAAAGGATAGCCTGTTAACTGTATTCTTCCACAAGTGCCCGCTTTATGTAAATAGACCTTTAAATCTTGCTCTTATCTTGTAACATTTGCTATGCATTCAAAGACAGAAGTCAAATGTCGGACTCTGTCATCCGAGGGAGGTTAGGGCCAGATGTATGTATCCTAGGGTTTGTGATTACCAAATAGCAAATTTTAGCGATTCGCTATTTGGTAGTCGCAAACAGCGATGTACAAATGTGTGTTTAACACAGTTAGTGATTCCCAGTGGGTCACAAATAGACCTACCTCCTTAACATTTATGAGGTAGGTATCTGTTTGTGACCCATTAGGAATCGCAAAAATGACAGGGATTGTGGCCTGCTGGAGTCAGCAGACCATCATGTCTGTGATTGCTTTTAAATAAAGCAATTTTTGGGGGGGAAATGCAGCCCGTTTTCCTTAAAGGAAAACTGGATGCGTTTCAAAATGTAAAATGAAAAGTTTCCTTTCTTTTTTAAGAGTAGGCAGTGGTTCGTGGGGACCCCTTCTTATTAGCAAATGGGTTACCACCAACCCTGAGTTAGCAGTAAAATGCAAATGTTTTGCAACCACATTTCGGTCGCAAAACATTCGCACATACCAATGCGAGTTTCTAATAGGAAGGGACGCCCTAAACACGCCCCTTTCTAATACCAACTCGCAAACCCAGTTTGCAATTCGGTAATAAGTTACCACATCACAAATTGGGCATTTGTACATTTAAAAAAGTTTTTTTGCGGTCGCAAATGGCCCAATTCTGTGAATCCAGCCGTTTGAGACCTCAAAAAAGCTTTGTACATCTGGCCCTTAGTGTTTACTTTTTTCTCTGACTTCAAAGTGAGAGGCTTTATGTTACAATCATAGAAGGTACTGATGGTGTGCCGGAGTAAGGCTGTACGATGTTATTGTTTTCTAGCACACAACAAAATTTAAATGTCTGTAAATGAACTGTGTAAATATTTCTGAATACATTGTAATTAGGAAAACATTAATGAAGCACATTTTACTGTAATTCTGAAATGTGGTGGAAACAAATATTTTAATGCGATCAAAACAAATCAATACACTAGGTGATGACATTTCCATACACTATTGTTTGTGCGCTGTATAGTTTTATCACTAAAACTGTCTGTACAAATGTAATGGTAATTTCAATTGAAAATGTGTTGTCTGTAATGGCAGTGTAATACCACACCATCTATACCACAACACTCTATGACACTATACTTTCTTCTACACTACACCACTCCACTTTAAGATACCCTAGTCCACTTGACTCTAGGCCACTCTACGACACTCCACTCAACTACACTTCTCTCTATGACACTCTACTTCACTCCATCCTATGACACCCCACGACCCTCTATGCCACTCTACAACACTTTACTCCACTCTACTGCACTCCACTCCTCTCTAAGCAACTCCACTCTATGACACTCCACAGTACTCTACGACACGCCACTCAATGACACTCTACTGCACTCTATGCCACTCCACTCTAATCCACAACACTCTACTGCAGTGTACGCCCCTCCTTTCTCCATCACTCCAATCTACACCACTCCACTACTCCACAACACTCTACGGCACTCCACTCCATGTCACTCTCCTCTAAGCCACTATCTTTTCGCTGTGCTTAACAGCAGCCACACTGGTGTACAACATGGCTAAAACACATTGGCACATTTGACGAGACCTATTGCATTTGCCAGTGCTTGTTTACATCATGAATACCCTGCCAAAAAAAAATGTTTGGGAGGGTGATCCTGGTAAGGTGATAAGCATACAAAGACTTGATATTACTCACAATTTTAAGTCACGAGGTTAGCAGGTATACATTTCCTACTGCTAAAGACACCTTCTGCCATGCTCTATGGACAACCCCTGTAGTTTGGTAAAACACACTACACACATTCCTCAGATGAGCACAACATACAACAATTAGGGCTATGTTTACATCCGAACTGTGAGTTAAACCACCTCTAAGTGGTTTACCCCTACATATACATTCTTCAACAATCTGCAATGCCTCAAAATCTTTAGCAACATTCTGGAAATAAATATCCACAACTTATAAACATTCTTGTTACACAGAATTTGTCTATAGCTGATTATTACACCTATTTAACATGAGCACATGCTCGGATATCCAACGGTGAATAATCACTTGTCATCTGCTCACAGATTTTTTTATAACAGGTTTTGGCTTTAATCCACAACCTACCTCTGCAAACCCAATCAGGTATGTTCAGTTTTGACCTTGTTTAACTACTTGCACCCTAAACTATACTGGTGTGTAAATAGTGCACCATACAACTTTCAACATATACAACTACACTTGACTCCAGGTCTTATGCAATTTCCATTCCATGCACCCACATGGGTACACATTCTAACTATATGCCTGTATATGACTATAAGCCCTTTACCAACAACTTAGTAATTAATGTAAGGGCTTATGGAGTAATGTGAATAGCAGTAACATGTCATGATTAATATATGACGTCATAAGCAGTGCAAGATGAGGTGATACATCTAGTTGGTTCACTAAACCATAACTGGCGAATTTTAGTGTTATTTTCAGTTTTTCAACGTCATCTCTTATCTCATCGCAACACCTAGCTATACTATCACTTTAACCATTGGTGTTTTCAGTGAACTTCTTTGGTTATGTTTTTTAACGTAAGCTAAGATCTTATTTCAATACCCAACTATAAGATCTTTTTCAATAAATTTCTGTATTTTTGGTTTGTTCATATTCAAAGTTACTAATAAAGTCAACAGGGTGACCCCTGTGTCCCTCGAAACCTGGGTATTGTCGTTATAGTCTACAAAGCAGTTCCGTGGGGTAGAAAATAATTCCTTTAAAGTAATGGAAATTTACAAGTAGCAAATTGTTCTTTAACTAAAGCACACACAAAAGATCCTTCGGTTTGAGTATATATTTTACTTTTAAATATCTCTTTTGGTCAAACAACAGACTGTTATACAACAAGTATAGACAATGCGAACAGTTAGTGACTGATGTGACGTGGTGAAAAAGGTGGGGAAACTGTCAGCCACAACATAAACACATAAATGACAAAACATAATAAAAAGTATATACATAAATCTCTGTCCAAAGGTTTAGTTCTAACAGTAACCCAAAATATCAACTTTTTTATGGTTACAATGACTATGGACATGAGTCCATAGTCCCAAGTGTCTGTACTATAGGGTCATCACGTAGGGTCTTCTTCAGGACAAAAACAGTGTGACAGCCGGGTAGACGTAAAATACACTCCTCCAGTCCTGGATGGAGTGAAGTATGGATCTTGTCAAGGCATCATGAAATACTTGGCTAGTCAAAAGGTCGTCTTCCACATGGGCAAGAACTTGGCACCAAAAGGCTCCCAGTGAAGAATCCAAGGTCAGCGTAGTCAAAGGCCCGAGAGGTTAAGCAGGAGTTAACTGAATGGTAAAGTTAACCCTCCAGAAGGGACAACGATCCGTCTGATTCACGGATCGCAATAGAAAGTACGGAACAATTGTTTCCGGGATTTCTTGAAAGAATTGCAGTCGCACTTGAAGCGAACAGGAACCGTAAGCTACTGACGGTTCCTGTTCACATCAAGTGCTTAACCTCTGGGGCCTTTGACTACGCTGACCTTGGATTCTACCCGGCTGTCACACTGTTTTTGTCCTGAAGAAGACCCTACGGGATGACCCTATAGTACAGACACTTGGGTCGAAAGGTCGACGTACCATAGACTCATGTCCATAGTCATTGTAACCATAAAAAGGTTGATATTTCGAGTTACTGTTTGAACTAAACCTTTGGATAGAGATATATGTATATACTTTTTATTATGTTTTGTCATTTATGTGTTTATGCGTGATGCAATATTTAAAATCATATGTGACGTCATAAGCAGTGCATGGCGAGTATGCAAGTTATAGTTACTTCCTTTAACTATGATTGGTAAATTTCAGTCTTTTTTTTTTAGTTTAAAATGTTACGTTTCAACTTACATTTTCACGTAAACGTAACTATAACAGGACTTTAACCTTTCACTTTTTTCAGTGAATTTCTGGGTTTTTTCTTTTTTCACATAAAGTAAGATATTTTTACTATACCCAACTAGAATGTCAGTAACTTGTTTTTTTCAGTGAATTTCGAGGTTTTAACATAATTTAATATTTTATTACCACTGCCACACCACCGCGGGACGCCAACCCTCCCCCCCCCCCCCGCCGTGCATGGGTTTTGGCCATAAGCAGTGTGGGTTGACCTGCGGCCATGCCCTGTGTCCAACCTCCTGTCAGGCTCTGCAGCCAATCTCACCCCGTACACAGTCTTTGGGATGCCAACTCCCTAGCATGGAGTTGGCCACAGGGCCTGACCGCCCACCTCTCCACCGTGGGCGACATTGAGTTGGCCGGAGGAATTTGCCTGCTCTAAGGAACACGCACCCCATTGGGTTGGCTGAAGGACTTGACCTGCTTTAAGGGACACCCACCCCACTTTAAACCTTTTTTTGTTAGTTTAGATCCCTCAGGAACCTAGCAGGGAGGGTTACGCTGGCTCTCAAAATAGTCAAGCGGGATTATGGGGTCAGGGTACCCCTACTCAGGCCTCCTATATTTTTTTTTTTTTTTTTTTAGGACACTGAGACCTTCATGGTGGCCGCAACATTTTTCTTCATGTTGCGGCCAACCAATTAGAGCATGTGCTCCAGCTCGACTTGCAGGACCTTCTCACTCCTACAGAGCAGGGCGGCCAATGGGGAAAAAAACCTGCGGCCAAGCAGATTGCTCTATTATTTGAAGTTGCATGCCTGCGAGACTCCTGCAAACGCAATTGTCCAGAAATCTATACATTTCTTAAAAACTACTGAACAGATTTACATCAAATCACAAAAAAGCATACCTTCTGAGTAAAGATCTAGCTTTCTGCCAAATTTGCTGCAATTCCGTTCAGCCATTTTAGCTGTAGCGCTGTTCAAAAATGCCTATGGAAAAGGCATGGGGAAACTGGTAACACATACATATATATGTATATCATCCACCTATTACTAGAAAGTTTTGGGGTGATCCATCAAACAGGGATTGAGAAAAGGGGGGGGCGGGGGCTCAAAACAGCTACAGCCAAAACAGCTGAACTGAATTATTTGGCAGAAAGCTAGCTCTCAGTCCAGAAAGCATGCTTGTCATCTGGTGTAAATTCTTTCAGTAGTTTTTGAGAAATTAACGTTCAAATTTTAGGTATATTTCACGTAGTGGAAGATCGAGATAAGATCTGATTGGCTGCCAACACAGATGTAATGGCAGCCATTTTTGGACTTGGGGATCCCGGTCCCACAAACAAATTTCAAAAACATATGGAGGAGGGGGTCAAGATAGATATACCCTGCCCCCTAGGCCAATGGGCAACAGTAACTAGCAGGATGCAGGAGGCCATGAGGCAGCCTCAGAGTCAGT
Organism: Calotriton arnoldi; assembly: GCA_963921515.1. Taxonomy (NCBI): domain Eukaryota; kingdom Metazoa; phylum Chordata; class Amphibia; order Caudata; family Salamandridae; genus Calotriton; species Calotriton arnoldi. Next base: position 1,897,742 of record CAWUFW010001358.1, on the reverse strand, counting down.
CTCACCAAAATCAATGATAAAGGCTGAAACATCGGTATCATAACCTGAATATCCTAAACTCGTCATTCAGGGAGACAGGCCGGAAACTGCACTGTGTACAGAACGGCTCAGATGTAAGGAATCGTCTGAGAGGGAGTCAGGTGTGACTTTAGCACGGTTATAGTGAAACTCAGTGATTGCAAGAGGTCCCCTGTAGTCTGGAGGTGGGGGGCAACTGCTTGGAGCATGCCTGCCTTCAACAACCAATCATCGAGGTAGGGGAAGACTAAAGCCACTGACCTCTGCATATGTGATGCAATCACTGCCATCACTTTCGTGAACACCCTTGGGACGTTGGTATACCAAAGGGGAACGATGTGAAAGGATAGTGCTCTTGGCATACCGTGAACCGTAGGTAAGCCTGTGGGCAGGCAGGACGGAGATGTGAAAGTATGTGTCCTGCAGGCCCAATCCTACCATCCAGTCTCCAGGGTCCAGGTAAGAGAGTACATGAGCTAATGTGAGCATTCTGAACTTCTCCTTTTTCAGGAAGAAGTTTAGAAGGTGCAAGTCTAGGATAGGACGAAGGCCTCCGTCCTTCTCGAGCACCAGAGGCTGCTGCACTGAATTTGATTGTGTTTTTAAAAAAGTCCGCTATTGCTTACTTGCACGTTAGAGTCTGTACCAGCTGCTGCTGGCAGTCACGCCCTCTCTGGAGCCAATCTGAGTGAAGGGGGCGGAGCTAAGGCTGCCACCGGCTATATCTCGCCGGTCGCAGCGCGGGAGCGGGAATTTTGTATTGATACCTTGCTCTTGGCGCTTATCTTTAATACCGGTCTCTTTTTTTAAAACTGTTGCTGCTGCACTGAATTTGATTGTGTTTTTAAAAAAGTCCGCTATTGCTTACTTGCACGTTAGAGTCTGTACCAGCTGCTGCTGGCAGTCACGCCCTCTCGGGAGTCAATCTGAGTGAAGGGGGGCGGAGTTAAGGCTGCCACTGGCTATATAATGCCGGTCGCAGCGCGGGAGCGCAGCGGTCGCGCGCAGCGGGCGTGCCAAAGGCAAGCCCGTCTGCGCCCGTCCGCGTCCTTCCGGGGCCTGGGGCCCGTCATTATGCCCCAAAAATTAGCTATACCGTCTCTGAGTTGATAGCATTGCACGAAGTCTCTGCTAAACTCAATCCCCTCACTCATTCCAGCCTGATTGAACAGGGGATTTTGGCGTCCAGAGCAACTTTTCCTGAACTCTGTGGTACTTATGAAGTGGGTTTCCCTCAGACTCAAGGAGGGCAACTATCCGCGGAAATTCTCTGTAACATATTTGAACACCCGCTCGATGGTTAAGCACCAGATGGATATCTTTCTGTTACTTAAATTTGAGCAGCCAGATTTTCTTCTGCTCACCAAAACTTGGCTATCTCAGGAGTCATCGCCAGATATTCTTGCTGCACTACCATTGGATTACCACATCATCCAAGCCAACCGTCCCCAGGGGAAAGCTGGCGGTGGAGTAGCTGTTGTTACACGCCACGATTGTAAATATACCGTTCTAACCCTGCTAGATCTACCCTTGGTAGATAATTTGGTAATAAAACTTGAATTAGAATCGGATACTGCCCCTTTAGTATATGTCTTGTTCTATAGGCCTCCCCAGAGTATGCCCCTGTTCCCCCATTTCTTGGGTGAACAGGTCGCGCATTTAGTCACTAACTACGGGAAAGTCATGCTGATTGGTGACTTTAATTATTGGGCCAATGACCCAATCGGCTGAACTTACCGAGCTACTTATAGGACTGAACCTAACACAACATGTGTCCTCGGCCACTCATATCAAGGGGCATATCCTTGACCAGGTCTGGACTGTCAATATTAATATGTCCTCTGTATCAGTCTTACCATGTACATGGTCAGACCACTATATAATTAAATTCACTATTCAAGACAATTTTCCAACTAAAACCACCAGCTCAGGAGGGGGCACACGCAGAAACTGGAATAAGATGGAGAAACTCTCATTTCTCGACTCACTTGCAAATTCGACTCCTCCCGTTAACTCTTCTATTAATTTGGCTGATGCACAGTTAACCAGCTGGTTACTGGCTGCTAGCGATAAGTTTGCGCCCCCCAGGAAGACTTACGCCACCCGTCGCCATGACGCCCAGAAATGGTTCTCCACCGAGCTGAAAAATCAAAAACTAGCCCTACGGCAATTGGAAAGAAAGTGGAGGCGTAACTATCTACCCGAAGACAAATTGCCTTACTTGAATACCTTGAAAACATATAACAAATCCATCTTGACTGCCAAAGCGGCATACTTTTCCTCTAAAATCCTGTCTGCAACTAATCGCTCAAAGGAGATTTTCTCCATTGTGAATGAGTTGTCTAACCCCGACAGAATCTCAATCAAGCCTACCCCTTCCCAAACTTTTTGCAATTCTTTAAATCTCTTCTTCATTGATAAGATTAAAAAAATTAAATCCAGTATTCCGGCTTGCCAAAATGTGGATTCGAGCTCTCGTATCACCCGAAATCATAGCACCTTTACGCAATTCCCTATAATCGATGAGCATACCTTTGTGGATCTCCTTTCTAAAGTCAAATCTGGCTCTCCCTCAGACTGCTGCCCTCCTAACATTTTGAAAGAAATTTTTACTGCCCTCCCTAGCCCTGCCCTCAATCTTTTAAATGAGTCGCTGTCTCAGGGTATTGTCCCTGCTACTTTTAAGCAGGCAATCGTTGTCCCCCTTTTGAAAAAGGTGGGCACGGATCCGCTAATCTTAACCAACTATCGACCAATTTCCCCTCCTTCCTTACCTAGCCAAGGTCTTGGAAGCCTATGTTACGAGATGTCTCACTGACTTCTTGGAGGAATCCGAATTTCTTGATTCCCACCAAGCAGGGTTTCGCCCGGCTTATTCTACAGAGGCGGTGATCCTTACAGTGTTGGACACTCTCCGTAGTGAGGTCGATGGGGGTTCCTCGCAGGCTCTCGTCCTGCTTGATCTCTCCGCGGCCTTCGACACGGTTGACCATAATCTTTTGGTCGACCGTGTGAAGGACGCGGGAATTTCGGGACTTGCTCTGGGCTGGATTAGCTCCTTTTTGGAAAATCGATCCCAGGCGTTTGTACTGCCCAGTTTACTGCCCCCAGAATGAGAATTTTGTTCGGAGTCCCTCAGGGCTCTTCACTTTGCCCCCTGCTGTTCAATCTTTACCTTCTCCCTTTTGTCCGAGCCCTGAAAGAGCGTCAAGTCTGTACATTTAATTATGCTGACGATTTCCAACTTATTTTTTCCATCAGCAACTCCTCGGAGTTGGTCCACGCCTTTCAGTCTACTATGCTGTTCATTAGTCAGTGGATGAACAGTAACCATCTAAAACTCAATCCGGACAAGACGGAGTTGGTTTTAACAGGCGGCATCTCTAAAAATCCCTGGGGCCCTCACTTTTGGCCCAGGGAGCTGGGTCAGTCCCCCTCTCCATCTAGCTCGGCTAAGAGCCTGGGAGTAATAATTAGTCAGGATCTCACTATGAAGCCTCAGATTGGGTCAGTGGTTTCCACCTGCTTTTTCCAACTCAGGAAAATAAAAAAGATCTGCAGATTTCTTACCCACGAAGATCGGATTCAGGTGATTATTGCCATGGTCATGTCCCATGTCGACTATGCTAATGCACTATACTTTGGCATCCCCCTCTACTTATCAAAACGTCTGCAGATGGTACAAAACTAGGCTGCACGTCTGATTGTTCATCAACCTAGGTACCATCATGTTACTCCTCTCCTAAAGAAACTACATTGGCTTCCGGTGGTTCAGCGCTGCACCTTCAAGGTTGGGTGCCTTATTTTTAAGTCACTCAATGGAAGAAGCCCTAAATTTGTGAACAACTTGATTAACAAGTACGCTCCCCACACGTAATCTTCGCTCCGCCCACAAGCAACTCTTGTCCATTCCGTCTTTTAAATTAAAGCGCACTGGTGGTGCCAGGTTTGCTATCTTGGCCCCCATATTCTGGAACTCCCTCCCCTCTGAAATTCGCTTCTGCACCAATCTTCTTGGCTTCAGAAGCCTTCTTAAAACCTGGCTATTTTGACAGGCTTTCTGAATAATTTTCTAGGACTTGGGTATCAATCAAAGTAGCGCCATGAAACCACTCCGGTGTACGTGCGCTTTATAAATTTATTTTAACATAACATAACAGAGTGAATATATGACGTTACTTCGCAAGCCATTAGTACGCATGTCATTACTACGATGTTTTTACTTCGCAATGACCATTACTTCGCAAGTTTAAACTGCGCATTCATTTACATTGCAAATGCATGGAAATGTACTTTAAATGAGTTTTCTCCGCATTAAATTAATACGCATACCATTAAAACTCTTTTATTGCACGTAGTATGTAAAAATATTTCTAATACTATCCTATCCCCCGTGACTTGATTACAGGGAAATAGGGTTTTTGAGTGGGGAGAATCGCAAATATAATTAAAAACCCTTTTTATTTTTTAAAAAGTCACGTAATCAAATCATTTTTAATATGTCCGACATGCTTTAAATAAATTTAATATGGCTTTTGGGTGGGTGAGTCATTCCACTTTTTCAACACATTCACATTTACCAATCAAAACACTACACTACACAAAACCACAAACACTACACTACCCTACACTACTCAAACACCTCTACACTACCCTAAACCCTAAAACACTACCCCCTAACCGTCCTCCCCCAGTCCTGTCCCTACACTCTTACACTACACTGCATGACCCCCAGACACTACCCTAAACCCTAAAACTCTACCCTACACAAACATCACACCACTACCCTGAACCCTTAAACACTACCCCCGCACGACCTTTCCCCTTCCCCCACCCCTGTCCCTACACTCCAACACTACCCTGCACGCCCCCCTCCGACACTACCCTAAACCCTATTACACTACCCTACACAAACACCACAGCACTACCCTAAACCCTAAATCACTACCCCCTGCAAGTCCCTCCACCTTCCCCCAGTCCACTCCCTACACTCAAACACTACCCTGCACGCCCTCCCTACACTTCCCTAAAACACTACCCTACACTACACATACAGCACAACACTACCCTAAACCCTTAAACACTACCCCCTGCACATCCCTCCCCCGACCCCAGTCCTGTCCCTACTCCCAAACACTACCCTTCACGACCTCAGACATTACCCTAAACCCAAATACTCTACACTACACAAACAAAACCCTACAACCTAAAAGACTACCCCCTGCACGACCCTAAAAACTACACAGCCCCACTTACCTCTCTCTCCTCGTGGTCCCTCTCTTCCCCTTCATTCGTGATTCCTCTCTTCTCCTGCTTAATGCGTCGTCAGTGGTGCACGTCGTTGTTTGGAAACGGAAGCGCCTCCTTTTCCAAACAGCGATGTTGATAGTCTGCAAAGTAATTCACTTGCGAAGTAACGGTAAATACGAAGTAACAGCATGCTAAGTAAAATCATACGTAGAAAAAGATCCTGCGAAGTAAAAAATGCGCAATAATGGTACTTCGTAGTTGTGCCAGCGAAGTAATGGTAGTTTACTCCAGAGAGTAGCAGGAATTGCAACAACAACTGATGCCAGCACCCTCCCGATGGCTCCCTTGGACAAGAGACCCAACACTTCCTGACGGAGTAAGGAGAAATGGTCCTCCATCAGTCGGTAGTAAGTGGGTGGCATAGGTGGAGGGGAGTCCAGAAAGGGGATAGAGTAGCACCTTTGGACTATCTGTAAATCCCATCTGGCGGATGTAATTGACTACCACTGATGCAGGTGATGGCATATCCTCCCCCCCTCTGGGTGCTCATTTTGGTATGAGGGAATACTAAAGGGATTTAGCGGCTGCGACTGCCAGGGGGGTGGTGGACTGGGTCAACCTATAGCGACTGGTCCCACGTAGCATGTGGGAACCGCATCCTCAGCCAAGAAAAAGGGAGGGAAGCCTGTTGGCCATGGTGGCTAGATGGGAATGAACGCAGCTGTGAGCCCCTTCCATAGCTAAGAAAGCAGCAGAAAGTGGACTGGGGTTGGTGAGGGGCCACGGACAGGTCCAAAAGCCTGGCCATAGCTCTGTTATCCTTTAAGCGCTCCAGTGCGAAGTCTGCTTTCTCACCAAAAAGGTGAGAGCCATCAAAGGGGCATGTCAATGAGCGAAGCTTGGAAATCCCACAAAAAGCCAGTAGTTATCAGCCAGGAGTGGCATCAAAGGGTCACCGACGATTAAATCTATTTGTCCAGCAAGTCGGTCGTATCTAGTCCACATCTGATGGTGAACTTTACTGTGCCTCTGCCATCTGCAATTGCTTACAACAGCATGGATCGGACCTTCTCCGAGACCGAGTCCCAGATAGTATGGGTGTATCGTCCCAAGAGGCACGTGGTGTGCACCGACAGCAGTTCAAGGCTAGAGGAAGAAAACATTCTCTTGCCAAAAGTATCCAACCTCTTTGATTACCTATCCGGTGGAGTTGTAGGGAATGTGCCAGGGTTGACTCAGGAAGTGGAGGCTTGGAACAACAAGATCTCGGAGGTGAGGTACTGGGTGAGGAAACTGGAGTTCCTTGGAGCAGGGAGATGGCGGCGGGCAATAGTCCTGTGCGCAGGAGCATCTGTGCAGGACTTCGACCAGGCCCTCAGATAGGAGATCGGTAAGGGCTTCATTATATGGGGGTAAGGGTTTGAAGGGAGCACCTCTCAGCTGAAGCACCTCTTTCAAGACAGTCTTGAATGCCAATGAGGGCAACTATAGGTCCAAGACCTCAGCCGCCCTTCGCACCAGCATAATGACTGAGACACCCTCCTCCGTAGCCAAGGGAGGGGGAAGAGACCAAGCCAGTGTACGAAGAGGTGTCTAATACAATGGCACCCCCCAGTTCCTCATACCAGTTGTCCTCTGTGTCAACTAGGGGAAGCTATGGATCTTCAGAAGACCTCCTCCCCAGGCCCGACGAAAGAAAAGGGCACTGGCTCCAACTCGGAGGGCATGGTCCCAGTCGGCACTACAGTCTGTTGGGAATGACTATGGGGATAATGACGCCGGTTGCGGTATCTCAGGCGGTGCCAGTCCAAATCCAACACCGGATCCTAGGGGTCTGACTGGCACCGAGGGCGAACTGGCCCGTGGGAACCCAGTGGGGGCTCTCTCAAACCCTTGGGCCCGAAAGATACTACAGAGGGATCATGCCACCCAAATATGAGGTGCATGGCCTCAAAGAAATCTTTCAGTTCGGCAGGGGTCGATACGAGTCCGGGAACGTCAGTGCAGAGCGGGCACTGGCATAGGCTCTGCCGAGGAGTTTGGCCTGGAGTCCGAGGCTCCAGCAACCTCATTCAAGGATTTGGACAGGCGCTGTGAAGTCGAATACCTCTTTGACTTCCTGTTGCAGTGGGACTTACCCGACTACTTTGATGGAGACGACTGTCGTGTGCGGCTCCGTGAGCGATCTCAGGATTTTCGGCGCGACCGGGATCGTGAATGTCACGGGGTCACTGGGCAGTGAGAAGCTTGATGGAATGCTCCCTTAGCGCTTTCGGCCCATGGCACCACAGTCATCGCAGGTCTTAAAGTCTTGGTCACTCTCCAAGCACCACAGACAGACCAAGTGTGGGTCAGTCACAGACACCCATCTGTGACAGGCACCCCATGGCTTGAAAGCCGTAGGATACTTAGGGGACGCCCTCGCACATCAGGAGAATAAATTCTCGAAAAAGTGTTGACAAAAAGTAGAGGAAAAAAACAGTCAAAAGTGTCTGAATGGTATTTTTTCATGGATCAGCGCCAGCTGGTGTGGAAAGAAAAGAACTGACATCAGCGTGCTGGGGTAGCGCCTATATAGGCACCGCACACATCAGTACCGGCAGGCGCAGACAACGCCATCTACCAGCACTCAGGGGTACTGCTTGAAAATTTCCGGATCCAGTCCGATGCCTGGGGAATACTCTAAGGTAAGAAAGCTACAGATAAAACAAAGAAACACACAAAAAACAATACCCTTTCAGGCTTAGAGTGCTGCATAAATTATGCAAAAAAGAAGCAGAGAACTGGGTAGTTCCCAAGTTTAGGTGGAGAGCAGCTCCTCTGTAGAGCAGCTCCTGTGAAGAGCACCCTACAACACCAGTGAAACTCTGAATCTGCTCATTCGAAATACACACATGTATATACTTGTGACCTAAGGTAATAATACCTCACGCCCCCCCCCCCCATGCACAGTTTTCTCTTTTTTAGAGGAGAGAGTGCATGGCCCCCCCGGGCCGTGCCTGGCCCCGGGGACCCCATCCCCTGGGGCCCACCATTATATTTATGGGGCGAAGGGAGGCATGCAGCCCCCCTCCCCGGGCCAATTGAGGCCCCGGGGACCCCATTCGCTGGCCAAATTTAATGGGGGGGGGCAAGCAGACACCCTCCCCGGACCGATTTCAGCCCAGGGGACCCCATTGTCTAAGGCCCAGCCAATTACTAAAGGGCGAGGGGGGCGAGCGATCGCCCTTCCCCAAGCCGATATCGGCCCTGGGGACCGGATCCCCCGGGGCACAGCTAACCAAGAGTGGGTGCCCTGGTGCCCACCCAGTGCACCCACCATGTTCTCTTTGGAGGCAGCTGGGGGGAGGGAGCCCCAAGGCCCCTGTGGCCCCAGCCAGCTCCTCGCACCCAGTGGGAGCCGGCATTGCTCCCACCTGCATGGAGTAGCTCAAAATGCTTTGTGCTCCGCTCACCCAGGTCACCAACGGCCGGATCTGGGGGATGGGGTAACCAGGGCCCAAGTCGGCCCAGGAGGGCGGCCCTGTGCCCTTCTGCCACTTCTGCATGAGGCCAGGCCCCGGGGGAGGGGGGTCATAAAACCCCCCTCCAGAAACAGAGTTTTGTTTTTACTTTTGCCAAGGATGCGAGGCAAAATAAAAATAAAATGTTTTTGGGCCCAGGTGGAGTTTCTGTGAGACCCCACCACCAGGCCTAGGGGGTCATTGTATTACTACCCTGCCCCCTTATGTTTTTTTGCCATTTCTTTCTTGGGACTCGGCCGATTCGAATCCCAAGACGGCTGTCACCACTTCCTGATTAAAGTGGTGGCAGCCAAACAGATCTCATGTTGAAATTAGGCGAATCCACTTTTTTTTCTTTTATTTAAATATCTCTAAAACTACTGAACGGTTTTACACCAAATTACAAACAGTGATCTTTCTGGACTAAGATTTAAATTTAGGGCCATTCTGTTCAGTAGTTAAGGCTGTACTCTTGTCTAAAATTCCCATGGGAAACTGCATTGAGAAAGCGAGCCCCCCAAGCCCACTGTTTTCTTGGCCCCCACTTCACAAATCATCCCGAAACTTTCCAGACTGCAGCTGAAGTGAGTGGATATATAGATATATATAAATATCAAATTTGCAAATCCGCCCTTCCGTTTTCCTCGAAACGGTCCAAAAGAGCACAAACTCCTCTTAACTTCCAAAACACCTGACCATATCACGTGACATTTTTGAAAACAGACATAATAAACAGACCACATTGTGGCGCGATCTCCGCTGGTGAAAAAGACTTTCTATGTACACCTCTAAAAACAATTATATATGTTTTTAAAAGAACTTTTTGTTGAATAAATACAAGTTGTAAATAATGAATATAGTGTTAAGAAACATTTGATTTTCAAATTCATAGCACATAACATCACATCGAATGGGGCCAGTATCTAACATTTTTCCAACTGCATGAATGCATTAATGTTGATGCGCTCCCATATAGCTTTTATCAACCAATCCTTATGTTAGCCAATCTAACATAATTAAAATCGTCTAGAGTCTTAAATGAATGTCACAGCGCCTTCATCATGTGCAAAATGAGCCTGATTGTCCTTATTCAAAGTGCAAATGTGCTAAATTACTGTTCCATAAGTGCATGAGTGCATAAAAAGTGCTTGGTGCATCATAGTGCAAATATACAAATGTGTCACAAAATTACATATAAAATTATTTTTTTGTTTTGTTATTATTTTATCTTAAAATGTCTGGCTGGCGGCTGTTCCGCTGTTGTTCTCTATTTTGTGTTTCATTGTTTGAACTAAGATTCTTATAGTTAAACTGGGAGTCCGCCACTGCCTTGATCGCAGGATGTTTCCTAAATAAAAGTTGGCGCTTAATATTTGGGCTTGTGCTATCCATTATTCATATATAATTGGATTTCATCATAAGTGAGGCTTAATTGAAAAAGTGCAGTAGGGATGACAGAAAATTATGAAGATCTTCATTGTTGTTCAAACCTGTAGATACTTTGCAGTCTAGTTCTAATATCATCTGGGACTCGAGCTGCCGGAGCATGCGTTCCCTATTACCTCCTCGACGGAGAGTTGGGATGGCATCAATGACATAATACTTCAGGCAACCTAGATCATTCTTATGTACAGCTTTAAAGTGGCGTGCCACTGGATATGAGGCATCACTATTTACTATGGCTCGTACGTGCTGGAGAATTCTTACATGTACCTGCAGCTTGGTACTCCCAACATATCTCAAGCCGCAGGTACATTCCAGCACGTAGACGGCATATTCAGTCCGGCAGTTGAAATTGCCAGTGATAGCCACCTGCCTAGGGCTAAAAGGTGTCATATAATGTGTTGTATTGAATCCAAATTTGCATGCCCGGCAGGAAGAGCATTTAAAGAAACCTTGCTTTGGTTTTAGCCAGGAAATATTTTGGCTGATCTCTGGACTGCTTTTGACTAGCTGTGATCTCATGAATGCTGCTCGTCTAAATGTGAATGTGGGTAATTTCGGTACCATTACCCCATCAGTGAGCAGAATTGGCCAGTTTTTAATCACAATTGTCCTTATTTGCCGTTCTTGACTGCTATAGGTGGTAATAAGTCTAATGGTGTTGCCTTCTGATACATTAGGTGTTGCTGTGTCCTGTTCTAGTTCCCTCTCTTCGTTGTTTTGCTGCATTAGGGATTCTCTGCTTCTAGTTTTGGCTTTGTTCATGGCATCTTGGAGAGTTTTCTCATCATACCCCTATTAAGGAATCTCTCATTGGCTTCATCTAGGCATTTGTCTAATTCAGCCCTGGTACTGCAAATCCTTTTGAGCCTAATGAATTCCCCATAGGGGATACTTTTCACCAGATGTTTTAGGTGTGCGCTTCTAGCATGCAGTGTAGAATTGCCGGCCGTTGATTTTCAGTGCAGTGTAGTTTCTAGCTTCATATCGTTTACAAATACTTTCACGTCCAAAAAATCAATATTACAATCACTGATGTTGGATGTAAATCTCAAATTAACATTATTATTGTTGATTTCTTGTATGAAGCTATCTGCACTGTCTCGGACGCCCTTCCAAATAATAAAAACATCGTCTATGAAACGAAGCCAATGTACAACATGAATGTCATAAACTTCTTTGTGTACCTTTTTGAGGACCTGTTCCTCCCACCAGCCTACATGTAAACATGCATAGCTGGGGGAGAAACAGGCCCCCATAGCTACTCATCGCCTCTGTCTGTACAGTTCTTTCCCAAACAAGAAAAAATTATTGAAGAGACGCCACCTAATGAGCTCTAACAACATTGAGTTATGGTTATATCTGGTCATTGGTCGAGTGTCTAGAAAGTATTTGAACTGCACTTAATCCTACTAGGTGTTCTATGCTCATATATAACGATTCAATGTCAAGCGTGATCAACAATAGTCCTTCTGTCCATACAATTTGATTTAACTTTATCAAGAAATCCCCAGTGTCTTTGATGTAGGTAGGGAGTTTTTGAACATGTTCTTGTAGGAAGAAGTCCACGTATTGGCTTATGTTCTCACAGGCACTGTTTATAGCGGAAATAATTGGTCTACCTGGGACGGGTTTGGTCTTTTTGTGGATTTTGGGTATGAAGTAAATTGTAGGCAGTACAGGAATTCTTTGTGCATAAAATGATACTCATCATTGGAAATCAGTCCTTGTCTTTTCCACTGCATTAGTTCTTTCTTCAGGCATTCTTTGGCTTTGTTGTATTCCTTCATATTTGTCTTTTCGTAACAATCCTTGTTCCCCAATTGACGTGAGCTTCAAGGATGTACTCTTTTTGGGCCAAATTACTGTGTTACCCCTTTATCAGATTTATTAATGACGATTTCATGGTCATTTTTGAGTTTCGTAATCAAGTTCCCATACTGTTGGCCCTGGTATTTGATTTTTTGTTGCTTGTAACTCGTGCTGCGATAAAGTTTTTTAAGATCCTCCGTAACCCGTTCGTGAAAGATGTCGATGGCATCTTAAGGCATCGTGGGGGAAAAAAGTTGATTTCGGCTTGAATGGGCTGCTGCCAGCACTTAATTGCATGATATTCAGTGCTCGTAATCTGTCTTAGGTCTGATCCTGGCTGGAATTAATATTTGGACCTGGATCTGTTTCATCACTAAGTTCTTGTAGTGTTATATATATATGAATATCTATATATATATGAATATCTATATATATATCCAACCAAACTCCCTCTCGATTAGCCAGTTTCCAGGGCCCAAAGAATATATATATATATGAATATATATCTCTATATATATATATATATATATATATATATATATATATATATATATATATATATATATATATATATATATATATATATATATATATATATATATATATATATATATATAGGACTTTGACAAAGACCGTGCTGTCGAAACGCGTCAGTCAATAAATACTTAATTCTCTTCAAAATCCTGTGTGCGACTCTTTCTTACGGACGTGGAACGTAAGGATACGTTAATATATATATCCAACAAACAACAGGTTACCCCAGTGAGGACGCCCACAAGGAAAGTTAGCCTCTATGGATGAGGGTTGCAGCAAAAACAGCTTCTTGCTTTCAATCCATTCTAAATTGGCTCAACGCCCACTGGGGATTATATTGTCATGTAGAAACTGCCAATACCAGAATGCATTGGAACATTGCTCACGGAGGCATGTGTACACGCCCACTGGGGCGGGATGTATAAATAAAGTTAAGCAGGTGCTCTACATCATGATTGCTGTTTTCCTTCACGTTTGGCTTGTAAACAAGGACGGAATGTCCGAAATGCGTTGAGCCGCTTTAGAATGGATTGAAAGCAGGAAGCTGTTTTTGCTGCAACCCTCATCCATAGAGGTTAACTTTCCTTGTGGGCGTCCTCACTGGGGTAACCTGTTGGATGGATGGATGGATGGATGGAGATATATATATATATATATATATATCTCATGAGAAGTCCTGCCACTCCTTGACGAAAAGCAGGCAACAGGAATCCAAACAAAAAAGTTTATTTAGGCAGACGATGACATCGGATGGAATGACGCGTTTCGGTGGACACAGCCACCTTGCTCACATAGCGCGGCCGCCATTGTCAGGCCCTCAAATGCTACCTGTTACCACATGGAAGGTAATAAACACGGAAGACATACTGTGTTGGAGCAGCTACACATGTCAAAACTAATATACATGTATTCAACAGCATACAATGTAAAAGAAATATGCCAACAATTACGCTGCTCATGTCAGGATATGAACATAATTATGCATACAATACTGCACTCTAAAAAATAATAAATAAAAATGAAAATAACACTGCACTCCTGAAAAATGTAAACTGAAATGCTGTGGGAGGCAGAATACTGCAACAAGCAGAGTGTTGATGTTCATTGCAGGAAACCCTCTGCGTGCTTGATCCATGCCACACTCTGACTTGCGTATTGAAACAAGAGAACAACATAATACCTGCTGCTGCACATAATGACAGTGTTTTGGCTGTACCCCATGATAATGATTCATTAGCTAGTGCTTACAAAATAACAGTTAAAGCTAGCAGCTTTACAGACAGTGTGGCTGTACTGGAAAAAAGACTCATTCCCAGAAGCTCAATTGACGCCCAATTGGGCATGTGGTCTACCCTAAAAAGACCCTGCACAAGAAGCGCTATATCACGGACAAGTGTCCGATACCTGCACACCTGATATATATATATATATATATATATATATATATATAGAGAGAGAGAGAGATTAATTAGAGCGTATTTAGAAGTAGAAGGTGATTAAGCCAAAGACACAGTAACAATTTGTGCATTTGTCAGATACTTACATTCCAGACACTAAGGAGATTTTGAACACATGTTGAACTGAAGAAGACAGGTTGCCCAGTGCCACGTTAAGTGCTCTGTCGATACTAAATGCCACTAGACGAAGATAGCGATCTGGATCCTGTCCATGTCCGTCATATGGCACATAGATGTAGGGAAATATGCCATGTAAATGTAGGCACGTCTTCTGACCTGCGAAAACAGAGCGGATGGAAAAAAAAGACAATTAATATCTACCATCAGGGCGTATGTTCCTTAAAAAATTCAATAGCCATAAAATAACCTACATCACAATGTAACAAACATGCTTGCACTAGTGCACAAATGTGTACGTAGATAAATAGGGTGTACCTAGCAGAACCATTTAAAATTTATTTTACATTTTAATTTCAGAATTTATCATTCTTTTGAATATGATCTTTATTCTTGAACAAACCTTTGGAGTCTTGAAAAAACTTTAGGCATTATTATTTTTAATTAACTGCCCGAACGAGGCACCAACATTTGTCAAGTTTAGTGTCAGCCGGGCCTCTGCTGTATGATGTTGTAGTCAAGATCTCGGCTAAAGGTATTGCTACTGCTGAAAAGCTTGTCAACTATATCACATTGCTACATAGTGGCCGGTGGGGGGGGACAGGAGGTCGAGATGGAATTTCTTGTCAGGAAACAGAGGTGGCTGGCAGGCTGGCTTCCGGGTTCACAAATGGCGGCCGACCTGCTCTTTAAGGTGCAGGTTCCTCTAAATTAAATAAGGCAGTGACGAAAAAGGAAACCCAAACTTAATTATTAAATTATTAAAATAGCCAATTCTTCAACTAAAACATGGAAAGGGAATCTCGTTGAAATCGAACACCGATTGTTTTTCACTGTGAGTGATGGGACACTAAAGTGAATGATTAATGTCGCCATTTGTAATTTCTCTTTAACAACTCCAACAGGTTGCTCGACGCACTGAAAATAAGGAAGTCGTTTTTGCTGGACATTGTGTGTCTAAAGAAAGAAGAGGAAAGCACCCTTTACATAATTTACTACAAGTGTGCTCTAATGCTGCCATACGATGTTCAGTAGCACTTTATGAAAACTCTCAAATAAATAAAGGGGGAAATTTGAGGGTTAAAACTAGACCCGGGCATGAACAGACTAATTTAGCATAACTCATCAGGAGTATCTGTGCTGCTAAAGCAATCTCGTTTCAAAGCAACCTTTGCGCAAATTCATTAAAAAATATTTTTATATAAAGCTCACTACTGAAAATTCTTACATTTCGTAAGAGTGCAAACTACAGTGGCAACTATTAGAATCAACATTTGAATAGTACTCATTTTATTAACGGAAGGATCATGAAAAGCTCAGCCAACTACGATCACTATGAAACCTAAAGCCAGATGCTTCATTTGTACTGGTGGTTGGGGGCGTGGGATATACTTATCATCATTAGATTCTGACCCAGAGCAAGAGAGACAAGCATTGGCAAAGCCAATAGGTCTCACCTATGCACGAGCTATTGGCTTTGCCAATGTTTTAGCCATGTTGTACACCAGCGGGCTGCTGCTCAGTGGCATAAAGGAGAGTGGCGTGGAGTGTTGAAAAGTGGACTGGTGCAGTGTGGCGTAGAATGGAGTGTTATGGAGGTGCGTAGAGAGTCGTAGAGTTGAGTGAAGTGCAGTGCCATGGAGCGGCATCAAGTGGAGTGGCATAGAGTGGAGTGTTGTGAAGGGAGTAGAGTGTTGCAGAATGGAAGGGCATAGAGTAGAGTGTTGTAGAGTTGAATGGCAGAGTGGAGTGTCAGAGTGGAGTAGAGTGTCAGAGTGGAGTTGAGTATAAGAGTGAGTTGGCATAGAGTATGATTGAGTGGTGTACAGGGCATTGTGTGGAGTGTTGTAGAGCAGAGTGGTGTAGATTGTCGTAGAGTGGAGTGCCACACAGTGGAGTAGTGTAGTACAGTGGAATGTGTCAGAGTGGAGCAGGGTGGAGTAGAATGTCAGATTAGTGTGGAGTAAAGTGGCATACAGTGGCACAGAGTGAGTCGCGTAGAGCGTCAGAGTGGAGTAGGGTGGTAGAATGGCAAAGTGGAGTAGAGTGTTGTTTAGTGAAGCATCAGAGTGGAGTAGAGTTGAGTGGAGAGTGGAGTGTTGTAGAGTGGCTTCGAGTAGTGTAGTAGAGTGGCTTAAAGTGAAGATGTGTAAAGTACAGTGGTGAAGCGTAGAGTGCATTGGTTTTGAGTGCATTGGTTTTGAGTGCATTGGCACAGAGTGGTTCAGAGTACAGCGAGTGGAGCAGCATAGATTGCAGTGGCATAGAGCGTACTGGCGTAGAGTGGAGTGGCGCAGGTTGGCATAAAGTGCAGTATTTAGAGCCAATTGTTTCAGAGTAGAGTGCAGTGGCATAGAGTGATGCAGAGTCGAGTGGCGTAGAGTGCAGTAGAATGGCATGGAGTTGAGTGGTGCAGAGCAGGGTGCCTTGGCATAGAGTGCATTGGCGTAAAGTGCAGTGACGTAGAGCGCAATGGTGTAGAGTGGCATATAGTGCAGTGGCATAGAGTTGAGTGTTGTATAGAGGCGTAGTCGAGCACAGTGCATTGCTTTTTAGTAAAGTGGTGTAGAGTGCATTGGTGGAGTGTGCAGTAGTTTTCAGTAGAATGGCATAGAGCAGAACTCGTGTAGAATGCATTTGCGTAGAGTGCAGCAGCAGAGAATAGACTGGCATAGAGTGCCACAGGGTAGACTGCAGGGCACAGAGTGCAGTGCCGTATAGTGGTGCGGAGTGGCATAGAGTGTAGCGGTGTAGAGCAGACTGTTTCAAAATAGACTGCAGTGGTGCAGAGTGCAGCAGCGTAGAGTGGAGCAGGGCATATTGCAGTGGCATAGAGCAGAAAGGCGAAGAGGGGAGTACAGTAGATTGTTTCAGAGCAAAGTGAAGTGGCCTAGACTGAAGTGGTGTAGAGTGGAGTGGTGTAGAGTGGAGTGGTGTAGAGTGCAGTGGCAAAGAGTGCGGTGGTGCAATAGTAGAGTGGGTTAGAGTGCACTGGCATAGAGTAAAGTGGTGCAGAGTAATGCAGAGAGGTGTAGAGTGAAGTGGCATGGAATGGAGTGCTGCAGAGTATAGTGCAGCGACGCAGTGTGGAATGGCAGAGTGCAACTGGGCAAAGTGGTGCAGAGTGGAATGCAGAGGCATTAAGTGGTGCAGAGTGAAGTGGAGTAAAGTGGAGTATGCTTGGTGTGGTAGCGCAATGCCATTACAGACAACACATCTTCAATTGAACTGACCATTACATTTGCACAGACACAGTTTTATTGATAAAAGTATACAGCGCACAAACCATGTGTGGAAATGTCATCTCCTAGTGTATTTATTCATTTTGATCATATTAAAATATTTGTTTCCACCACACTTTAGAATTAACAAAAAATTAGCTTCATTTGTGCTTTCCTAATTTTCGTATATTCTGAAATATCTGCACAGTTCATTTATAGACATTTACATTTTGTTAAGAGCTAGAAAAAAAATTCATACAGCCTTCCTCTAGCACACCCCCAGTAGCCAGCATGATTGTCACATAAATCCTCTCACTTTGAAGTCAGAGAAAGAAACGCGAACACCAAACTCACTCAGAAGACAGAGCCTGACATTTGAGGCAGGCAGAACATCAGGGCCTGGACTTTCGATCGCACCCTGCTTCTTGACAGTTCTGAGATGCAGCATCTATCTCAAGAGACAGAGAGCTTTTTGGGTCACAATATAGGATCGGCTGCGACCCCTGTTTGGGATTCGTTGAAAGCCTTTTTAAGGGGTGAGATCAAGAGCAGGGTGTATTTTCGAAATAAACAATATAGAGAAGAGGTGGCACACAAGGAGGCAGAGATGAAGGTAGTAGAGTTGAGCCTAAAGTCTGAGGTGGACTTTGAGAAACAGCAGGGAAACCTTGATAGGCTGAAAGCACTAAAAGAGCAGCTAAATACCATCCTTCAGACTAGGGTCATACGCAGTTGGGAGGCTAGCAAGCTTGCCCACTTTGAGTATGGCGAGGGCGCGGGTAAGTTGCTGGCCTGGAAGGTCAAGGCAGATAGGACACGTAACTTTATTAAACAACTCAATCACACAGATGGGGTTACTGTCCTGTCTACAGATGAGGAGATAGGGGGAGCCTTCTTCAATTTCTTCCAAGACTTATACCGGGAAGACAGGGTGGTAGATAGATCTGTGGCTTTGGAATGGTTGAATGAAAGCACGCTTAACCCCCTGAATTTAAGTCAGCAGGAAGATCTTGAGAAGGATATCACACAAGAGGAAGTAAGAAAGGTCATTTCAGCATGCAAGGGGGAAAGCTGCTGGCCCCGATGGGCTCACTATAGAGCTCTACAAATCTCTGGGGGAAGTGGTAGTTCCCATCTTGACACAGCTCTTCAACGCAATTCTGAGTGCTGGAACAGAGCTGCCAGGTTCCTGGGGAGAGGCATGTATCACCTTGATCTTGAAAGCGGGGAAGAATCCAGCGAGTTTTGGGTCATATAGACCCATCTCGTTGTTGAACGCAGATTATAAAATCTTTGCTGGGATCCTGGCAAGCAGGCTGGGTTCAGTAGCTGGAGATATGCTACACCCGGACCAAAAAGGTTTTGTCAAGGGTAGGAACTTACACGACCTCACATATGACTTTATGGGTGCCATCGATTTGGCTACAACTTATTCGCTTCCCCTCGCAGCTATGACTCTTGACGCCACTAAGGCCTTTGACAGGGTCAACTGGGTCTATCTGTCGGCGGTCCTGGAGAAATTTAAATTTGGGTAGGAAGTTCCGCAGAGCCGTCCAGCTGATTTATCAAGATCCGTCAGCTAAACTGCTGGTAAATGGAAATCTAACCAGCTCTTTTAATATCACGAGAGGCACCAGGCAGGGTTGCCCTCTATCTCCCCTGCTGTTCGACCTGTATATTGAGCCATTTGCCCAGCGGTTAAGGGAGGACCAGAATATTCAGCCATTTAAGCATGAGGGGTGGGAGAAGGTGGCCCTTTATGCCGATGATATTTTGGTTCTCTCCTCCGATCTTTCTTCGGCCTTTCCAGCAGTTATAGAGATTGCACAGGAGTTTGGTCAGATTTCTGGGTATCTGACCAACGCAGAGAAGACCGAGGTCATGGCATGGAAGGTGGAGGTGAGCCAGCATCAGACCAAGCGCGATATGAGGTACCTGGGGGTCAGAATTGTACAGGATATTAACAGGATCTCAGAGACTAATTTCGTCAATGTAGCAAGGGAGTGTCAGAAGCTCATTAAGTCCTGGGTCCACCTCCCTCTTTCCATCTTTGGTAGGATAAGCCTGGTCAAGATGGTGGTATTCCCCAAAATTACCTTCCTTTTTAATACCATCCCACTACACTTTGATAAATCACTTATAGTTAAGCTTCAGCAGGCCATTAATTCCTTCATATGGGCTTACAGGGGGACCAGGATCGCCTGGAAGAAGCTGAGACGTAGGAGGGAGAAGGGTGGACTTTCGTTGCCAGATCTACAATACTACGCCTGGGCCTTTCAACTATCCCATTCTAGGATGCTTTTAAAGACTCCGGAAAGTGCGGGGGTCAGGGCAATGTTTTCCGCTATGCTAAAGGGTTCTAGTTTGTCTCAGGAGGGCTTCTTGTTTAAATTTGGAGAACCTAAATTCTTCAAGAAGATCAAGTTAAAGGTCCTACAGGGAATGGCAAGAACATGGGCTGAGATCAAACGGCTGACGGGTCTCAAATATTTCTCGAGTCTGGCCCCCCTGTGGGACTCTCCCGGTGCGCCGGAGTGCCTGAAGGACAGATTGGCATTACCGCTTACAGCCGCTGCGGTGAAGGTGTGGGGGGATCTGGCTCAAGAGGGCACCCTCTTATCTTGGCCATCACTTCAAAACATGACGGAAGGGGGTTTATCTAAATTTAAATACATTCAGCTACAGAGTTGGGCCCAAAACTTGAAAATACCCATTGGCATAGGTAATACCTTAGACGAACAGCTGGTGGTTAGACCCATAGGGAAAAAGGAGGTCTCCACCTGGTATTGGAGCATCGAGGGAGTCAATTGACGGGGATTTTAAATTGGCTGAGGAACTGTGGGGTGACAGTCTACCAAATGAACCTTGGGAAAACCTGTGGCAAACATCTTTTTGTACTCTGTTTGCCACCGTTAAACCAGCATGGCTGAGAAGGAATCATCTCTTCACGGTTCATAGGGCCTATTTAACTCCATTAAGGCTGTCAAAGATGACGGGTGGCCCCCCCAGTCAGCTGTAAGAAATGTGGTTTGGAGAGAGCCTCTGACTTACACATGTTTGTTGAGTGCCCAGCTATCGCGTAATTCTGGGGATAAGTAGGTAAAACCGCCTCAGATATTCTTGGCCTTCAAGTCCAAATAAATTCGACCTTGATAATTTTTGGAATAGCTAGCGAGGTTACAGGCTCAGCTAGGTCTTTCCTGTTCTACGCTGTACTGTTGGCCAGGAGGGAGATATGTAAAAGATGGGTAGAATGTGTACCTCCTAAGCATGCTGAGTGGTTGTCCTCTGTGTTCTCAGTATCCAAGTTAGACCTGACCTGTACCCAGAGTAGGAGGAAGAAAGCAGTATGGGACTTTCTATTGAAATGGTCGAATGCTGAGGCGGGTGAGACTGAATGACATGCTTTACTTTAAAATCATGGTTCCTATGATTATGCCTCTTTGGATCTCTCCTGACTGCGTTGGGCACCCTCGCTTTTTCTCCATTGCCAACATTAACAGTCGCCTGGGTAATCTGGAATACATGGGAGTGTGACCGTGCCCCTTTCCTTGGGGTTAGTGTTGCTCTAGTCCACTGAGGTACCGGTAGGCGGAGGTGTTTTTCCTGCTCGCTCTACTTTACACCAGCCTATGCTTCTCCAACAACGTGCAATGGTACGGGTGGCTAGCATGCTCACTGTGGTCTGAGGCGAATGAGGAATTAAAAAAAAAAATTTTTTTTAAAAAGAAGATTTAAAGGCCTGTTTACAAAAAGCGAGTACTGGTGGAAGAATGCCACGAAAGGGTCGAACGTATGCTGGACAGACTAAAATAAATAAAGCCAGAAAACAGAAAGCAAGCGATAAGAGTTACAAAACACAAAGCCAACTGTAAGCAATGGGTAGAATGAATTCCCAGGGAAGCTTTCTTAATGTCCACAAGATGTCATCAGCAGACTTCAACCTAAAATAGGCAGAAAAGGCAGAAAAAAAATAGGAATACTGCAACAAAGGAAGCAAACAGAGGTGAAAAAGGGGAATAAAAATGGAGCAGAGCAACAATGCAGGATGGGCGAGCAAGCAACAACGCGGGAGAAAGCAGTAGGGGTTTGGGACGGATGGGGCAAAGCAACAACACAACGATGGGGCAAAGCAACAACACAACGATGGGGCAAGCAACAACAGGACAAAGGGGCAAGCAATAACAAAAGGAAGCCTGCAAACAAAGGCACTGCTGAAACTAAATGAAAAAAGTAGCTCCAAAGTCTGATGAGCAGTAGAAGGACACACATTAGGCTAGGAAGCAGTACTTGGGCCATGTTCTAGGGAAGGGCCAAACACACAATGAGGAAATAAAGCCATCAAATGCTGACGAAGGAAATGGGAGAGATGAAGTGAATTGATAGCAACAAATGGGAAGGTTCTAAGCCAACCTATAAGTAAACAAAATATTTTGAACGCGAGAGTGCATGTGCTGTCTCAGGCAAGACATAACTATTGGCCTCTGCACTTGTTTCCTACAAATTAAGCAGTAATGTAACCTACAGATTACATACAGACCTGCGCAGAAGAGGGCAAAATGCAATCAGCTTAACGCTTTTGAAACTATTTTTGAGAAAAAAAAATTAATAACTGATTTCTGCAGACCCATATCGGTTTAAAACCTTTTCTTCAAAGAACGATCTAAATTTATGAAGCAAAAATGGCATTTGAAGGAAATTCAACGAAGCGAGAGAAAAAATTGTTTCTAAAACAAACCGGCCTTTTCTAGAGTGACTGTAAGGTAGTACGGCTGCACAGAAAATTCAGAAATAAGACCTATATTACCCACCTTATGTCACAGAAAAGGGACCCAACAGCAGGTACTAGGGTATGGTGAAGCAAAAAGGAAAGCAGTTTGAAGTCAATAACGTAGTTTTTCGACTCCGAACGTCAGAGGTCTGATTCAGATGCACAGCTGCTGTGGAATTAGCCTCAGATTCAACCCTGTTGATTACTGAAGTGAACTGGCCAAATTTACACTAAAAATAGCTCCAACGAGACTGGTCACCCACGCATGCAGGTAAAGGTGGAGAGCTCTAAACATACTTGCCAACCCTACTGTTTTAGGAGGTAGGCCACCGTATGTTTGGCAAACCTACAGTTTACAGGTTTTCCGGAGTCATCTTACTGCTTTTTAGGAATCTCTAGAATTACCCTTTTAAGAGGAAAAACCCCAGCTCTATAAGCCGGAAATGAGTTACCAGCATGTTTCTGAAAGCACTGTAGTATTAAATGCTTTGTTGCTGCTATTTGAGTTACCGACTCACATTCCTACACTGCAAAGGGACGCTTGCAAATAAAGAGATGTGTAACGCCACAGTGTTTCAAATGGGCAGGTACTTTCTGGTACTGATTGCTTGCACTTCTTTAATTTGAAAGGTAGAGTATTTGTACTTCCCTGCAATGCTGCAAAAAATATAAAGGGAGAGTACCGGTACTTCTCAGGAGCAAACAGCGACTCTAAATAGTGCACTTCTATAGTTCCATTTAAACCACTGGCCATAATGGCCACTCATGTATGCCCTAACATTTATTTCTCATTTTGAAATGGAACGAAACGCGTTGGCTGGATTTTAATATTCATATTGAACAATAACAATAAGGAAGACAATCTGAAAATTACATTGGATGTGGACTTATTCCTGGTGCACCTTCTTATAGCGTATATGTTTGTGATCTGATTACAGTGGCACGAAACGGCGGCAAGTGACGGAAGAATTGTGCACAGGACACAGTTTACTTTTTGTGATTGGAGATTGAGGTGCAGCCCATACGGTCCGCCGCTGGAGTTTTCCTTTGGTTTTTGTACATGAAAAGTAACTGTTGGGACAGGAATGTGTCCTGCATTTCTATATTGGAGTGTTCCCTGCCCTAAGGGGCCAAATGCAATTTTATCTGGTATCTTAACTTTTATTTTGGCCCTATGGTAGCGCATGTGTGCAGACGCCTAAGTCTATCCATGATTATGTGAGGTTCTGGATCTGTTCAGTGACTATGCTTTCATTGTGGGCAGAGGACTAATGTGCCTGTCCTGGGTATAGCACACAAAGCGGTGGTTGCAGTATGCCATATTTTTCAACATTAATTGTGTGACCAGACATTTTTACATGTGCCACTGAGAGTGAGGCTTACTGGCTCCACTTGTGTAATATTTTGTTTTTTCTTATATGTGCACACCTTTGTTCTGGCCTCCCGTGTGTGTGTGTCTAGAGCGTGTGTACTATATGGACAGTGATAGAGGGGTATGTTTGTGAGTAAGCCTAAGTACTAACACCAATGGGATCCACTTTAGATACACTTGGCTGCTGCAGCACAAGATGAAGGGCGAGAAGAAATCTCCCAGACAGTGGAAGTCTATTGCCTGTATTCCTGTGGCTGAAGGCCCAGATACTGAGGTGGGGAGAATGGAAAGATAGCTACCCTTACAAAGCTCATTAGGCCTTTTGCTAACAAGGGACTGCTGATTAGTCCTTCCTCAGCACTGTCATTTGGTTGATGGAAGTGGAGAGGGGGTAAGTGAGATACTGTTGTGCAAGATGGGTAAGTTCCTTAGTCAGGACTGCTCTTTTGCCCACACCTGGCTACTGCTTCAGTTGAAACCTCACACATCATTGTGCTTCCATTGTGGGTGCTCCAGTCTGGAGACAACCCCAGTGCTACCTGAAGCAAGAAGCATCACTCAACTCAAAGGCTTTGTCTGGAGAACAACCTGAAGAGGACATTTGAAAGAAGAACCACCCCAAACTGGTTCTGCAATTTGAGATAACGGATCCACATACCCCATCTACAAAATTAATATAAACATTAGGTAATAAATCGGCAAACATGGTTCCAGTTCCAAGTCCTTTATGACCAGGGAAGAGTGTGCTCTGCACAGTATTAGATCTTGGAAGAAAATGGTTACTTACCAGTCTGAGTAGTTTTGCAGCCTGAAGAGTATTCTGGATTCACATGCTGTGAATCTATCTCACCATCCAGTGGTTGGGCCTGGAATCGTGTCTGGTCTTTCTTCTCTCTTTTTTTGTGTGCGTGGACGTAGTCGACCACCATTTGTGATGTCAGATGGCATCCTGTGCGTGGTCGCCATCTTCAAATTCTTTTTTCTCCTGACACCAATATTTGTGGGAACTTTCCTTTTCACCTCGCCTGTTTGCTTTCTCCCATTTCCAGGGAGGCAGGTGGGTCGCATGTGAATCCAGAAAACCTTTTAAGCTACAAAACTTCTCTTACTGTTAAGTAACCATTTTGTTTTGCAGCATGAAGCCTTTTTTGGATTCACTTGCTGTGCATCTGATTACGTAGCAGTTTTTGGCTCCTTGGGAAAGATGAGTTGAAATGTGGTTAAATTGGCAAACTGGAGTCGTAGCACTCTCTGTCCCACCTGTGCTTCCTAGTTTATCTGGATGTCCAAACAGTAGTGTTCCATGAAGGTGTGGGCAGATGACCATGTTGCAGCTAAGCATATGTCGCTAATGAGTGTGTTTTCCAGAAACGTTAGAAACGTTAGGGTTCCACCCTTCTTTCCAGTTGAGTGTGATTTGGAATTGAAATAATACTTGGTAGAAATTAAGGGCTTGTTCATAAAACAACTTTGTTCTTGTGGATAAGGAGGTATGGCTCCTGGATGGTGAGTGCTTGTAGCTCACTGACTCTGCAAAGTGACGTGATCGCTATTAGGAAAGTTGTTTTTTGGGTTAAGAACTTCAACTCCGTCTTTTGCATGGGCTCAAATGGTTCTGTCATCAGTTGCGGGAGTACTGTGTTCGGTTTCACATTAGTGTTGGTGCCCCTCTTGGTGACATCATCCTCTTTGATCCTTCCAGGAATCTTTTCACACTGGAAGTGTGAAGAGGCTGTTCCCGGTCGTTCTTCTGGTGTATGCAACTATGGCGGCCAAGCGGACCTTTAGTGATGTTTAGTTCAGACCGCTGTCCAGTAGGTGGGTGAGGTATGATAGCACCATATCGTGCTCTGTAGTTTCTAACTTTTCGTGGTTCCTGCACAGTGAATGTATCTAATCCACTTGGCCGAATAGCAATTCCAGTGTTTGGATTTCTAGCCTCCTTCAGGAAATCCATTGTCCTGGGGGAGGGGGTGGGTGACAGCTGCAGATATCCAATTTCTAGGCATTCAGGAGCCACGCTGCTAGGTTAAGTGTGGGTGGTTCTGAGTTGCACACTCTTCTGTTTTGCATTATTAACAGATACCGTGTTGCTTTGATTGGTATGATTTGTTCTCTGGCGATCTCCAGTAGGTCTGAATACCAGGTCTCTCTAGCTATTAGGAGGCGATGAGTATGAGCAATGTTAATGGCTATATGACCTTGTCTGGTACCCTTGGGATCAGGCAAAGAGGTGGAAAGGCGTATGCAAATCTCCCTGGCCAGTCTATCGTGAGGGCATTCCCCTTGGACTGGTGGTGTGGAAACCTGGACGCAAAGAACTGGCATTTTGCATTTTCTGTAATTGTGACTAGGTCTATGCTTGGTGTGCCCCAATTTCTGAGCACACCGTACAGTACTTACGGTTTTATCTCCCATTTGTGGAAGGTGTTTTCTTGTCTGCTTAACCTGTCCACCTCTGTGCTCTATTTACCTCAGAGATGTTTGGTAACTAGGGTTCTGTTCCGTTGGATCGCCCATTTCCATATCTCACAGTCTTGACAATGGGAACAATCTTGTTCCTACCACTTGGTGAGGTAGAACTCTATTGCTGTGTTGACCATCTGGATAAGCATGGTCTGTCCCCTCAAGTTCGCCTGGAATGCTTTCAGCGCAAGGAAGACCATCTTGAGTTCCAGGTAGTTTATGCGCTTCACAGCTTCCTCTGGACCCAGAGTCCTCTGACTTTCAGGTTGCCCATATGTGCTCCCCAGCCCCTGTGGAATGTGTCCATTGTAATGGTCACTGTCACCATGGGGGCTGGTAATCTGAAAGGTCTCCCTAGCGCCGCATTTGCTGGGTTCCACCATTCTATTTCGTTTTGAACCCTTGCTGTGATAACCACTAGATCTTCCCAGCTCCCTGTGGCTTGTGACCATTTGTTGCAGAGCAATTCCTGTATGGGTCGCATATGCAGTCTCGCCTGCAGTACGAGAGGGATGCATGATGCCAAATGTCCCATCAATTATATGATATCTCAGAGACCGTCGTCTTTCTGGTAGAGGCGAGCTTGCTCTGCTATTGCTGTAGTCCTCTTGGGAACTGGAAATGCATGTGCTATTACTGAGTCCAGTGTCGCCCACAGGAATACCTTCATCTGCTCCGGATGTGGTGACAGTGTCGTGGTTTATGGTGAACCCAAGGCATTGTACCGTGGTGATTACTGTTTGCATGCCTTGGTGACATCTTTGATCGGGACTTGTGCCTTTACCAGCCATTCATCCAGATATGGATAGGTGTGTATACTTTGTCTGCTTAGGAATGCTGCCACTGTCGTTAGGTAGTATGTGAACACATTTGGTGTGGATTTTATGCCAAAGGTTAGCACCCTGAACGGGTAGTGTACCTTGTCTAAGACAAATCTGAGGTATCTTTTGTGCCTCGGTTCATTGGAATGTGTTGGTAGGTGTCCTTTAGGTCTAGGGTTCTACTGCTTCAAAGAAAGTGGTATTATCTAGAATTGTCCTGGGGCAGCAGAGGCTTTGTACATCATAACTCAAAGTTTTGGAATTCTATGCCTGAGCAGATGAGCTGCAAATCTAATTTGCAGAATTGTCACAAACAGCTTAAAATGTGGCTTTTCACCTCTGCTTTCTGAAAACAAACAAAAATTCTTATTCGACCTGATATTGAGGATCCATAGTAGATGTATAGCACCAAGATGCCTTCAGGCATACGTCGCACTCTATAAATTAAAATCAATCAAGGGAGGCCATGTAATATCTCTTCCTTAGGAGTGGGATTACTTCTTGTAGCGTTGTCATTTTGAAGTGTTCAGTTTATATGAACTTGTTTAGGTACCCGAGGTCTAGTATGACGTCAGTGTTAAGTCTTGTTTTGGTACTAGGAAATACGCTGAGTAGACGCCACTGCCCGTCTCCCTTGGGGCACTCTCTCCATGGCTCGTTTTCTGAAAAGTTCCATGGCTTCTTTTCGCAATTGTACGAGTTCTTGTTCCTTCAAAGGTCTTGTCTTTGGGGGAACGTGTGGCTGTCATTTGGTGAGTTCTATGCAGTAACCGTGTCTTATTATGTGTAAGATCCAATTGTCTGATGTGATTGATGTCCACCCTTGGAGGAATACTCCAATCCCTCCCTCATTCCCACTGGTGGTATGTGGTGGGACTGTGGGCAAATAGAGTCACTTGCTTGGTAGTCCCCCTTTTGCAGGTTGTCCTCTCCCTGTGAGTTGCTACGAAAGAGCTGCCTCGCCGGGTGTTGTCACTGTTGTTGTTTGGGCTGGTGTGTGGTTTCTTGGCTGAAACGTTGCTGTTGTTGCTGTAGGGCTGCTAAAAACCCTGCCCTGCCTCTTGGTCTTCTGTTGAAGAATCCTCCTCTCCTGAGAGACTCTCTAAATAGCAAGGCCCCCATGGCTTTGCTGTCTCATTGTCTTTCTTCATTTGTTGGAGTACTTTGTCTACAGCAGTTCCGAAAAGGGCTTTCCCTGTGAAAGGCATGTTGATGACAGATCTCTGCACCTCAGCCTTAAACCCAGAGACCCTCAGCCATGCATTTCTCCAGAGGATGCTGCCTGTGCACATGTGCCTGCTGGCAGTAGCTACCACATCCAGTGCTGACTTGAGGCAGGAGCGGCTAATGATCTTTGCCCCCTTTTTGAATTCCTCTGAAAGATTCTGCATGAGCCCTTTCATCTCCTCCCATTGCTGGTAGCCGTACCGATTGAGGAGTGCGTTGGACTCCAGAACTGTCCATTGCTTCGCCACTTCCCTTTCCATCTTCCTACCCACCAGGTCCATTCTCTTGCTAACTTTCTCTGGTGGTGGCCCGATTGATGTGGGGGCATTATTTCTCTTCCTGGCTCCCGCCATTATGATGGAGTCTGCCGGTACATTTCACTTAATGTACTGGGGATCTTGAGTGGAATGTTTGTATTTCTTTTCCACTGAAGGAGTAACCGTTTTGGCTGGTTCACTGAATGCTTCCCTACCCTAGTCTAGTATGCTGGGAAGCATGGTTAGGTACAGGTTTGCCTTTTGTGATGGCATCAGAGTTTCGAGGAGGAAGCATGATTCATCCCTATCTTCCTCGAGCTGGACTCCATTCAGGTCTGCTGCCCTCTTGAGGAGTACATTATACGTGGACAGGTCGACCGGCGGTGAGATCCTCGAAGGGTAGCTGTCGACACCCTCCTCAGAGAATTGCTCCTGCCTCTCACGCGTGGTGGGTTTCTCTTTTTTGTAAACGAAGAGTTCTTCTTGCTCCTCTTTGTGCAGCTCCGGTGTCGAAGGTGCCTTGATGTCTGATAGGTTGTCACCCAACTCCCTCGACTCGGAGGGTTTTGTAGGAAAGCGGAATGCCTTCAATGAGTCAAACTCCTCCTTCCATTGTAGGAGCGCTACCATCTCTGCTTCGAGGGAACGTCTCTTTCGTTTAACCTTGAGTGATCGATTGGCGTCAGTCGTCGAAGAGGATATCCTCTTCGGGGCAGCCGGTTCCTTTCGGCTCCTTGTCTCTCTCCTTCACCCCCTTCTTTGCGCCTTCTGGCATCGAGGGTTGGCTGGAAGGTTTGCATCAGTGTCCTTTGGTCGGGACCTGGGCGGCTGTTTGAGTATGTGCCGGCCTTCGGTTGTCAAGTGTTTTGATGTTGAGGCGGCTTTTCGGGGGTTTAAGGTTTTTCGCTACCTTCTGCAGATTGGCCTTTTCGGTGTCTCTCGCTGCCTTCTTTGTGGATTCTGCTTTCTCTGCGTTGACAATGCTGCCTTTGGCGTCTGACTCCCCTCCTTGTGCTGGCTCTGCTTCCTCAACATTCTCCTCATCCTCACTGCAGAGGTCTAGGTCCTTAAGGGATTCTTGTGGCGCCTGGGTACCAGCCATTGCACGATGTGCCAGACCCGGTCTCAGACTGGTCTTTAGAGTCTTCGGTACCAATCTGGCGCAGGCTTCGCAGTATTCAGCACTGTGATTTATTGGGAAGAACAGGGTGCAAACCTCGTGTGGATCCCTCTGTGAGAAATTGAGGTGGCAGTTGGAGCAGAATTTAAAGTGGGTGTTCTCCATGTCCCTTGGGTGCCCCTCTCCTCTGCATTCTGCAGCCAAATTGTCCTCACAGACGGGGTCCCCCATCAGGGTCGAGAAGGCTCCCTTCCTCAGTCTTTGCTGTTTCTGGTGATTTTCAGTCGAATTTGTGCTCTCTTTTCTCAGATTCTTCAAAAATTCTTTTAAGTTCCTCCAGTGTGCTTCCACACCTAATGGCAGAAAATAGAATCTGAAGATGGTGACCATGCACAGGAATCTCCGGGGCATCGTCTGACATCACGCAGGGGATGAACTTACCACCAAATGGTAGTAGACAATGCCCACACACAACAACAAACAAGCATTTGCAATGCAATAGGTCTCGCATTTATGTGAGATTGAGCTATTGACATCGCAAACGACAATGCCTTTTATTTTTGTTTTCGTTTTTATAACATAAATAAAAGGCATTGTGATTTACAATGCCAATAGCTTAAACTTGCGTAAATGCGAGACCTATTGCATTGCAAATGCTTGTTAGGACTTGTGCCCTGGACAGGAGGTCAGGGGGGTGATAGACCGACATGACAAAAGAAGAAGGGCGAGGCAACAGAAGGGCAGGGGTGGAGACAGAAGCATGGGTAAAGACTAAGGCAGGGAGAGAAACAGAATAGGAGGGGAACAGACAAAGGTGCAGGGGTGAAAGAGAAGCATGGGTAAAGATACAAAGGCCGGGGAGAAACAGAGTGGCAGAGGTAGAGTCAGAAACACAGGAAGGCAGGCGAGAAACAGCAGGTCAAGGGGAGAAACAGAAGGGCAGGGGTACAGACAGAAACACAGGTAAAGATAAGAAGGCAGGGGGAGAAACAGAAGGGCAAGGAGAAAAGCAGAAGGGCAAGTGGAGTGAAAGAAGGGCAGGGGAGAAACAGGAGCCGGATTAAAGACAGAAAGGCTGGGAAGAAACAGACGGGCAAGGAAAGTGACCGATGGGCATTGAGGAGACAGAAGGGTATGGGGAGAGAAGGTTATAGGAAAACCAGAATGTTGGGGGAAGAGACAGGCGAGGGAGAATCATATGGTTGTTGAAAGAAACAGAAGGGAAGGAGGAAGTACAGAAGAAGGGCAGTAAGAAAAGGTTAGGGTATTCCTAGTTTCCATCCCGTTCATAGGGGCTGCACGTAATTGTACTGTTTATGGGCGGGGTGGGCTCAGTGCGTGCACCAGAGCACACATGGCAGCGGTACGGCGCTCATAGAGCTGTGCACAAGTGCTCCTGTTCACAAGGGCTGTGCATTATTTTACTGCTTATGGACAGGGCGTGCTTGGTGCGTGCACCGGAGCACACATGTTAACGTGTACAGCGCTCACAGAACGGGTGACTGCTCCCGTTCACACGGGCTGCATGTTATTTACTTCCTGCCAAAGCAGTAGCGGGCAGGAAATGTGCAACTAGGTTCAAAAGGACCAGGGGAGTCACGGTGCTTAATTCCTGACATTCTGAAACACTCCCTAAAACGCTTGTTACCGCTAACCCTGGAAAAATGAGTCTACATCATTGCTTAAAATATAGAACTGGCCATGACGTTCCCCTTCGTCTGGAGTTACCTGTGCTCGCGTAGACCATACATTTCTGTCACACAAAAAATGTTAAAAATTGAGTTCATGCCAGACGCGCGCCATTTCCGATCTGACAGTGCCTCCGTTTTTAACGGGGATGTTTGGGTACTGTCGGACCAGCACCTGGCCTTTCGAATTTCCGGTCTGAAAACTGGCATCTAATCTCAGCTCACGTGTTTGGCTGTAGCTTTGTTTACACACGTCCTGGTGAGTGAGTGTGGCGTCTCACTGCCCTTCCTCTTGGAGTTCATTTTCTGCCTCTGCTCACTGATGTCTATCCCGGGCCGCCTGGCGCTTTCCGTGTGCAGCCACTCGTGCTAGACGGATGACCCGCCCCTGGCGCCTGATCATTACGTTCCCAAGACGAGTCTTCAACGGCGAGGTGTGGCACACATTCACAACACCGTGTGTCGTGAGTAACAAGCAGCCCTGTGTTTGCCATGTCTCAACTCTCAGGGCAAAACCCCCGCGCGCACACCCCAGGCCTAGGGCCAAACGTGTAAATCCCTACTAAGAAAACTCTGCACCCCCCACGCCCTGCGTTCAACAAAATACAATCGAAGGAGGTACAAGAATACACGAAACACTGTCCAGTTGTTTCTACGGGGAGGACACAGCAAAAAGTATGAGGGAGCTGCTTTGTCTCACAAAAATATTAAATTTCTGCATGACTAAGTATGCTTTGCAAACACTATAAAATCTGCATCATGTTCACTGGTTTTAACTTTTTTAAGCTAGATGGGTGCAATCTAGGGAACTGGTGTCACTCCCCATTTAAAAAACATGTGCCCTCCCAACAGAAAAGACGTGACTGCATGGGTGTAACAAAGGTGCATTTTTATTTAAACTATTTCCATTGTAACCACTGCAGCGGGCCGTCGGGGGTTTTGTGGTGTTTTCAGCCGTCGAACAATGCCCCCGCTGTTCCCCTTTCTGGTTACTGTACTTAGCCATTAAAGAACAAGAGAGGAGCGGGGGCGAGCGAGCGCGGCAGCCTGGGCTTTCGAAAGCTGACGAGACGCTCGTGCGTCATGGCCTTTTCCCCGCACGGCCGGCATGTTTCCAATTATCGCGCACGCGTCTGGCCACGATAATGGGAAACAGATGTTGGCCCTGCGCGCGTAACCGCAGGAAAAAGGCCATGACGCACGAGCGTCTGGTCAGCTTTCCAAACCCCCTTACTAAAAGTCTCGCAAGCAGCGCATGCGCTGCTCTAGGCTCGACCTAAAAAGGAGAGAGAGAGAGAGAAGAAAGACAAGACACAATTCTGGACCCCAACCACTCAATGGCAGTGTAGAAATCCAGCATGTGAATCTAGAAAAGAATTCATGCTGCAAAATTACGGTTATGTTTTTCAAAGTTGAAGCAGGACATAAGGTGGAGGTGGTGGTAAATCCAGTAGTGAAATGTAAGCTTCACAAGCTTCATTTTGTTTCAAGAGGAAAGAATACATTACTAGCGAAAAAAAGAAGAGACAGAATTGGCCAAGCCAATTGATCTGGTGCTGGCTACCAGTCTTTTTACGTTGTCAATGCTTATTTTTTTCTCTATTTTTTATAGCGCAAACTTGACCTGAAGGTATCAGAGTGCTTTACATCATGAGCACCAGTTGTATTACAGACAGACACACTGATTTATTTAGGCACGGGGAGATTAAGTGATTTGCCCAGAATCACAGGATGCTTGAACCTCCCGCCAGACTCTAATCTGGTTCCCCAGCTTCAAAGTCGGCTGCTCTAGCCGTGCCATGTTTTGTACAAAACTGTATTGTTGGAGGAGCTGTTAAGCACTCATCCATATAAAAAAAATAAAAAAAAATAACAAATATTTTGATTAAAAGGCACGTATTGCCATAGTAGTCCCCAGAAATGAAGGGAGCTATTTTGTGTTTGGATGTACGCTTTCTCAAAGAGCAGACTGCTGTCAATCATAGTAAAGTCAGCCAATGGTTGAAGTGGACTCATTCACTGCAACGCTGTATGCTGCGGTGGGCTAAAGAAAATGTTTAAATGACAATAACAAACCAATAGATGAAAGTCCCTACGAGTACATTATACATTTAATTTCAATAAAATTAGAAGGTCATCGCTTATGCCAGACCTGAAAGAAAAACTAAAAAGAAAAGCTACATTGACCTCCGATCAAATTTAGTTTTTAAAATTAATTACGGGCGCCATGT
This sequence comes from Calotriton arnoldi, assembly GCA_963921515.1. Taxonomy (NCBI): domain Eukaryota; kingdom Metazoa; phylum Chordata; class Amphibia; order Caudata; family Salamandridae; genus Calotriton; species Calotriton arnoldi. Next base: position 1,864,434 of record CAWUFW010001358.1, on the reverse strand, counting down.
TCCGCATAGAATGTATAGGTTTGAGGATCCTTCTCACCCTGACAAGACATATGCACCCAGAGTTGCTGTTGTTCCCAAATAGCACATTTTCGCCTTCTGGTTAACCCGATCACGAGAGCATTTTAAAAATATATATTCCAGTCAGAAAATGCGTATAAGACCTTTCAAAATTTCAAAGTAAGGGTTTAAATTAACATAAAAATTAGGTATTTTTCAAAGGCCTAGACAACATTATTGATTATTTCACTTTGTTTTGAAAAGCTGAAAATGCCTAGAGCTTTTCTTCTCGCACATTAAAGGACTATACTCTCTAGTTGGAACTGCTGCGAGGAAGTTAATATTATTTGATACGGTGGAGGAGGTATATTCTCGCCGAGAATGGATCAGCTCTAATAATTTTATTCGAAGATTTAATTGCAAATTTATTGGCCGTGACGTCTAACTGCTGTAATTGATTCTGCCTTGGTTTATTTTCCTTTATTGAACTGTGGCTGATTAAGGCTTTGTCTCCCTCCTCACAATGATCTACAACAACAAAGGGGAGATAACGCATTGTCTCTATCAGACCATTTTTGAATCTATTATTGTCAGCCTCTCCAACTCAGTTTATAACTCCCTGTTGCGGAAAACGGATGCATAACGAAAAATAAGATTTTAAGCTCATACTTCTAAAATGTGCTTAATGTATGTGCCACTATAGCCCTGTCCGCACATATGGCAATTTGACTGTATTTATACCTTCACAGCAGAAAGCTTGCGCAATCAGAACAGTGACTTCTCCCCACAAATAATGGTATTCCACCTTGACCCTAATCTTGCATTCATGCAACTCAGCCAAGCTGAACTACATTCAAACTGATTTTCTTAATACAATGCCAAGCTGTTCAATAACTCGTTGTTTGCAAATCAGAATTTAATGACATGACACCTTTCTTTTTCACCGTTTGCAATGGATTTGAGAACTCTGGAAAGTCATGATGAATGTAGAGAATTTGCATAGCAAACCTGACCGTGGCTATTAAAGCGTGCGATCATTATTGAATGCCAGAATTAGTACAGAATGTCTGGTTCAGAAAGTAGGCTGAAAAACATGGGCAAGGTTAACAAGGAAGCACTAAAATTGAACCATTTTACCTGATCTTTTTATTTTTCTAGGTGTTTGGGCGGGCAGTAAACTGAGAAAGCAGAGGAGGAACCCACCACATTCCCAATCAGTCTACGTTTTTCAGAACATTATGCTGAATGTCTGAAGTGTGGCTGTACAATCTGTTTGATTACTAAATCAATCAATCTTATCAGGATTTATAAAGCGCAGCTAATCACCCGATAGGGTATCCAGGAGCTAAACAATTGACAATTTTTCCACCAGGCTAGATAGCCGTTTCTACCTTACACAATGCAATCAGTTAGTTGGTCTACGAGACAATCACAAACACATTTCCTACAGGTGGATCAGTGGTTAATTTGTACCAGTGGTTTCCGGTGCTCGGCACCTACACTTAATTGTGAGCACCGGCTCTAGTGACAGTCCACCACATGGTGGCACTGTCTTTTTAATTTTGAGATGAGCACAACAACCGTGTTTATTAAGTCAATATACACTGACAATGAATAATACCAGCCTCTCATGCAATTATTATAGTTTTGTGTGGCCTGAAATAGCCTGAATTGTCACACTTTTAGGAGTGCGATAGTTAGGTGTCATGTTGGTACGGCCATTGGCGGCGCAGGCAGGGTATGGGTAGTGCAGGCTGCAGTGGCTTTCCAAGAAGGGCCCTGGCACTTAATGTTTTACAAATTAAGCACTGGGGTGGATACAAATGTGGGAAGAGACTACGATGTTGAGAGGAAAAATATTCTTTCACGATTGAGAATGAATACCTTGCTCACAAAAAACAATATGGAATAAAGCCCCCACCGAGTTCTTGTTTCCAGAAGTAATGCAGAGCATCTATCCTTACATCCTGCTCAGAAACTTTTCTGGCAACTCCAAATACTGAAAAATTCCAAATGGACAGAAGAAAAAATGCTGTATTTGCCATTTGCCCAAAAAGGTTATGAAAACTCTGCCAATGAGCACCTCGCCTTCTGGAAGAAATTCAATACCCTCCCTTTTTCAGCGACAACCTACCAATTACTGCTTAGTATATATCCCATATTTCCTAGGTCTTTTTCCTAGTCATTTGTGTAGAGTGTTCTGCAGCAAGCATCCTGTTGAATGCAGCATAGCTGACAAAAGACTCACCAACAAACGCTATAAACAAAGCAATGCTATATTTTATTAGGCGAGTCCTCAGAGCAGTCAAAAGTCTTCCAGGATGGAATGCAAGCAACTGTTTCTCACTATCACTTCCACATTTGTTCAACAAGACCCGTCAACACCGAACAAGCATTGGCAAACCCAATATTGCTTATGGCGCGGTCTCGGGATTCCAATAATGACCCAGTGAGGGTCCCTGGATTCCAATAACGATTCGGGGGGGGCCTCAGACTGTAGTAGTGATCAAATAGAAGTTCACAGAAATCAGGTTAACAACCACTGACCTACATCAAAAGATCAGTGGTAAAACACTCAATGAAAAAGTAACTCTCCTAATCCCCCACCACCCACCCAACACACATAGGACAAGCATTTGCAATGCAATAGGTCTTGCATTTGCAAGCGTTTGAGCGATTGGCATTGTAAATGACAATGCCTTTTATTTATGTGTTTTGAAACCTGCAAGCTGTGCGAAAATACACACTTTGTACTTATAGTTGTTGCTTACGAGAAGCAAGACTGGCGGTAACTGCGCCTCTTTTACTGCCAGTCTTGCTTCTCGTAAGCAAGGACTATCAGAACAAAGTGCGTGTTCACGCACCGCTTGCAGGTTTTAAAAACACATACGCTTGCAGGTTTTAAAAACACAAATTATGTAATGAATGCAGGCAGAACATGGTCAGCGAGACGACTCTCTTAGTTAGTAGCTCACACTTTTGACATGTTATGTTATTTTAATTTACAGAGTGTAACATTTACAGTGAAGGTATCTTGCCCCTAACATGCAAGCTTAAGTGCAAAAAGTAAACTTTCTATGGGTACCATGTTATTAAAGTATAACTGAACCGAAGACGTTCCTTCACATCATCACTCTCAATCTGTCTTGAGTGAGTCTCAAGGTTTTGCATCCAAGTGGGTAAAAGGCGAATCCCCTTGATTAAGCTGAATGCTGTATTGTGCCACAAAAAGAAACAGAAAAAGACGTCACACTTGATAAGGTCTGAATTTTTAATACAAAAAGGCGCTCTCCATGAGTCGGTCACAGGGATGTCAGGCCTGGGTATCAGTAAGTGACTCACTACTTGCTCTCACCCCCACCCCCCTTCAGTCCCAAGGACAGTATAACAATTTAGAGGTGGTCAAATTAAGAGGATGTTGGCAGCTACAGGGTGCAGGTTTATAATGTCACCAAGAAAAAGTTTCAGGGTGGACTAACACGCACAACTGATGCAATGTTTAGGACTTTAGGATTTTGATTTCTTGTGTGGACAGTACACTGCCTTGATGGGTATGCCCGCCATGCTTATTTGTTAAGTTGCACAGCATGGAGCTTTAATAACAACATATCTGAACAGTGCAGCAAAGTCAAAGATTACACCTGTGGCAATATTGGCCTTAAATACACCTGCTTTTGGATCCGACAAATTATCAACAGCAGGGCTGATGTACAAAAAAAAAAAAACAAGCAGGGGGGCAAAGTTTTTTTATGAGTTCGCTACTGGTGTTTTCAAATGCTGGGGATGCCAAATATTGGTCCTGCTAGTTTTGATTTCAACTCTTGCCTCTTTCTTCCACCACCCCACACTTTGTCTCTTTATCTCACTCTTGCAAATTCTTTTTCATCAGTGCTTTATCTCTTTGTCAATGGTGTCCTACATTTCTCATGCTCCTTTCATTCTTATTCTGGGTCAAAATCTGAATGTGAAAAATAAGCCCTAGGTCCCAAATGTAAGGGCTGTTGTCCACCCACCTGGAGCCACGGTACAAATTAAACACAGTCAGTGCCCCCACACTCAGCCTTGCTGCTCCAAGTGGCACAACTAATCATTGTGAGAATGACATCAGATGATGAGTACATTTAAAATCATTGTCGACTGCTCGACCTAGAGTTAACATGTCCTCCTAATTTAATATAATAACAAAACACTACACGTGGGATTTAAAATGCTCGTTCAATGGTGTACTTTTTGGGTTCTATCAAAACAGACTATTTGACATTGCATGCGTACAGAATTAGAACAGATGAGCTGTAAATATTGGACTTTTATAATACATAATATTGTTCTCTTCATACGTGGAGAAGCAGACGTGCATCTTCAGGCTGTAAATGTGTTATACTGAACATTGCCCGGCCAGTCACAGATTGCACGCACATCACAGCTGCCTGAAGCCTCTTAGGGTCTGAGATCCCAAGGAAGCTTTCTATAAAATTACATGTAATAGCCACAGTGACGCTAGCAGGGAGGCAGAGCTGATAAGGACCACGACTCGCATAGTAATTACATGAACAACCCATATTCACAGCGCTACATGTTTTTGAGCACGCTTTGCATTTACTCAGCAAAACATATCTCCCTTCAAAATTGTCTTTTCAAAGAAAACGGCAAAAATAGCGGTAAAAAAACACCACATCGGTGCAACATGAATGGAACTCCCGATAACTTCAGCACGGCGGCACATCAAGTCCTGCAATGATATTACCTCGCTAGTCCTTGTTTTAATTTTTTTCTGGCATTGTGAATTTGCATACGTTGCCTTTTTACAGCAGCTATATATCTGACAGAATTTTAAAAAACAGATGCGCCAAGGATATTACTCCCTTTCAAAATGCAATACATTCCTTTTTAACACGTTTGGATCCATATGAATGACAAGGCGAAAACAGAATATAAATATATAACAAAAACATTTAAAACACTTTCTGATCGCCCGCAGCACTCCGCCCCACTCCCTCCACTGTGAATGGCATTTCCTAGTCTCATCAGGATTAAAGTACATTAACTAAAAATACCCTTCACAGCTCAGAAATGGATTTTCCTTTTTCCGATGCTGCCCGCTGCATATCCGTCTCACCAGCAGTTAACCTGAAAAGGCACTTTAAAAGGAGAAATCGGCCGTGAGGAGCTGAGGGGAGCGAAATGAACATGGAAGCAAGGAAATTGCAGAAAACCACTCCTGGACAGCTTTCCTAGTGAGCATCCTTCCGCCAGCCGGGGACACTTCCGGCAGCTGCTTGAAACCCGTACAGCGTCCGTCCATAGCCACACCGGGCTCTGACCAGCACCGCAAACAATGGAAGAAGGAGGGCCCGACGGGGGGAGGGAGCAAGCGAGGGGCGAACGGGAATCCGTGTCTTAAGGCACACATCAATAACTGGCGGTACCACCAGCCCTGGCTGCGCTCCATAAGAAAGGGGCCGATAACTTCAGCACGGGCCGCACAGGATGATAGCACAAAATAAATTAAGGTTTATTACACAAAGATGCATATATTCATCATTTAAACCAACATATCAGTGAGCAACAAAGACCCTAGCTAATTACGACATACATTACATTTTATAACATACACACATTCGCCATTTTAAAGCAACAGGTCAGTCTTAGTCACAATGCTTAAAAAATTCAATCAACCGTTTATTGGGTTACAGGCATACCCATTCAGAAGTATATATCATCTCCTTATACGTAGATATGCCTATATGGGAAACAGTGCGGAAGGCTCCACACAATCGAGATCTTCACCTTTACACTGCTCATCACTCACAATGCGTACGTCCTGAGCAGGCACTAAAAATAAATAAAAAGTGTGCAGGAGAAGCCCGTAACTGCCCGAGAAGTTTGTGTGTGTGTCTCCTGTCCGAGGAGGCACGGAGCTTCGGGCTCTGAGCAGCACAATGGAAGAGGGAGGGGCCCGACAGAGGGGTGGGGGGGAGAGAAAGTGAAAGCGTTGTGCTGAAACGCCGGGACCCATAGCGTGCACATCGCCTGTCTGGGCGCGTGCCCAGACAGTGAGCGTGCACATCTGCTGTCCCGGCGCCAGAGAAGACACGCAGTGAGCGTGAACATCGGCTGTCCCCCTTCGGACGCCAAACCGACAACAATAGGTCTCGCCAAGGCGAGCAGCGCATGCGCTGCATCGCTAGGCGAGACCTGAAAAAGGAACATACATATCATGCAATTTAGTAACGTCTCTACGACAGGAAGGTCTACTGTTTCCTCCATCTATACAAAGCTAAGTCTCTGTTGCGTTACTTATAATTCAATTAACCTCACTCGGCCTGGGATCCAATTTGCTTAGGACAGTATAGGCAAAAGATTCAGGAATTGAGGGCGAGTCAGTTCTTTAAATTCTGTGGAGAGAAAATAAAAGGGGATCACACTTAACTGAAATGCTTGTCACTGTGTTCAAGAGACATTGTTAACTTCTCCATGCCCAAAAGATACAGCCAACTTTAATGTGCTGAGATTTTGTCAGAGGGAAGTGATCACCTGATATGCTACACATAATGCAAGAGTTATCTCTGCCCCTTAATGACCGTAGTGGGAATGTTTGTCTATGAGGGAGGCCGAGCAAGGAATATGCTGGAGAGCATGGGACTTGTACACAGCACATCGCATCAAGGCCACCTAGGACTCTATGCCACTATTGAGTTTGCTTTGGGCAATTCCAGAAGAGGTGAAGCAGTGTCCTTGTGGTAAGCATTCTCTGTAACAGTTCTCGGATTGTTCAGGGTACCATTTAAGTATGTGTGCCTGGGTGAAATATCAGTACATTACTATTTTTGTCATGGTCTCCCTGCTCGCAGCACATCTCACCATTCTACACATTGTGGAACATGTCATCCCGTTCTATGTCTGTGAGGGCACAGTGCAGCTCATCCTCCCACCTCTTCTATTATGCTGACTTCTTTCTTGAGGTGGACTGTATCAGCAGATTATATATCTGAGAAAGTAAATGTTTATCATTGTTCTTTGAAAGAAGCCACTTTCAAATGTCATTAAGGGCCTCCTTGCAAGGTTCTATATCGTTCTATGAATTAATTTCCGTCTTGCCATATCGCGAACACAAGCCGATGGTATTGGAGCACTTTAAGTTCTTGCCAGTTATATTACACAATGACGCATTCATTTTTGCTGCTAATCCTGCTTCATTTAAGGTTTTTTTTACCCCGTAGTTGCTTGCCCGTCTCCCAATCCCCTTCTGCTTCCCTGCTTGACCGGTCCCCCCACTACCTTCCTCGTCGGTGCTGGTTTTTTTTTTTTTTTTTTGCTCGATCCGATGGTATTGGAGCGCTTGTTAGTACAGAGTCCAAGTACTAACAATTTCCTGCTTTTGTTGCACCAATAATAAAATGTATGTTTTAGTCTCAGCACGGCATACTCAGCTCTGTCCACATCCATTTTTTTTCTAGTTGAGGATAAGCTGCATTTTCATTGCACCATACTATTCAGACTCCAGTTCTCTTCTGTATCACCTCCAGCTCTTTTACTACCTTTCCCATTTGTCTCTTTTTTTCCTTTTCAATCTTTGCTCTCCTTGTCCGAAATAGCTATCATTTTCCCTCTGATGACAGATTTTAGGGCAACCGAAAGGATGCCCATAGACACCTATTATAATTAATGTAGAAAATGAAGGCCTACTCATGTCAATAAAAGCACCAGGAGAAAGATACATGTTAAAGGAGAAATACAGGCCTAAGCGGTCTTTGTTAGCAGAACAAACAAGCAATGCAATAGGTCTCGCATTTGTTAAATTTAGAGCTGTTGACGGTGAAAATAATGTTTTTTTATTTGCAGTGGAATATTATATTTGCATAGCACTATTGTCAATGGTATAAAAAAGCAAAAGTAAAAAACATTGTCATTTTCAACGTTAACAGCTCTAACTTAAACAAATGCGAAACCTATTGCATTGGAAATGCAATCAGTCTCTGTGAGAGGCTGGCCTAGTATATGATGTCCACTAAGGTGGGCCCCCTGCACCAGTCCAGACAACCCTTATGGTGATTTAAGAGGTCTTAGACAACCTTAGAAAGCTCTCTAAGTGGTAGCTGTGGAGAGCAGCCTTCAGGCTTAGTCTAGAAGGAGTGTAAAGCAGCTTGTTTTACCAGAATGCAATCTTATGGGTATCGATTAAGTGAACAAGAACCACACAAGGTATTTATAAAAAATATGTATTTATTATATAATACTCTCTAACACATACAAATATCTCCTACCCGGAGATATGCACAATGCACACAATACTTTGCATAGAAAGTACGTAAATAGCACAAAATACACAGTGGACCCCAGGGGGGGACCAAGCCATATACTAAGAAAGTGGTATAAGAACCACGACTCGGGTCAAGACAGTGTCGAGAGGACGTAGAAGTGGTGGGGACCCAAGGAACCACCCAAGGTGAGTAGATGGGGACCCCGCGCGTGCAAGGTGGGAACACGACGCGTTCTCCGTACAAATCAATGTGTAAGTCGCGGTTGGAATTTTAAAGATTAAGGACCCTTCCCAGTGGACCCTGACGAAACCCCAAGGAAGACAGAAGGTTGGAGAGCCACCCCACCTGTGGATACCCTAGTACCCACGTTACCTACACCAGGGAAGCTGGGTGCATAGGTGTGGTGTCTGAAACTGCCGAACCCAATGGAGGACTTCAGGAAAGTGCCGCTGCTGGAGAAGGAGAAAGTGTCCGGTGGAATCCGAAGGTGGATTCAGGATGAGAAGTACCTGCAAGCAGAGGGGACAGAGTCTATGTCACTCAGGAGTGACCCGGAGACCTGGAAGACAGATGCCCACCGATGTCAGGTGTTGCAGGAGAGTTGAAAGTGACCTTGACTCTGCAACTGTGAGGACCAGGCGACGCTGAGAAAGACCAGGAGCCGTGCACGAGCTGTCCCATGTCAGATGGCGAGAGCTGAGGAGTCTGTGTCCGGCGGGAGCACCAACAAGCACTGGCAACTGCAAACAACATAGAAGTCGAGGAAGGTACAAAGTCGGGACCAGCAAGGTCCAGGGGACTCGCCACAAGCAGGGGAGTCAGGGCAGGCCCGAGCAATCAGGGGAGCCCAAAAGAAACAAAGGTGACCCTCAACAGGACCCACATGCCGGAAGCAATGGAGTCGCAAGAGGACCTCGAGCAGCTCACCAAAAGATGCAGACTACGGTGCAAGCAATGCGGTGTGGACGAAGATTCTGGTCACTGGAGATGCTTGAGGTTGGGGCTACTTGGAGCCCGAAGATCTTGGAGGAAGGAAGCCAACAAGCCTTTGCAACAGCAAGTTGACACGGTGCACAGGGGTTCGGTTCCTGCGGCTCCCATGAGGGATACTGGCCTCAAACTTGGTGAGATGGCAGGGCAGGCCTCGAGAGCTGTGGAGAACCACCACCTGTGTTGTTGAACCTTTCAGAGCCGTAGGAGCTCAGGATCAGCAGACCAGTCAGCTTAATTGTGGTGCCTGCAGATGCAGCGAAGGGGCTCCTTCACTTCAAGGGAAATTCCTTCAAGTGTCTTGGATGCCCAGTGGCCTTGGAAGGTTCCTGTATGGTGGACAGGCACAGATGATGCAGCAGACTGAAAGGGGGACGAAGTCGAGCCCAAACGAAGTCCAGAGTGGCCAGATGGTTGAAGTTGAAGTGGTGTCTGAATTGAATCTTGTCCCACGACAAATCTAGGGACCCACCAACAGGTAAGCCCTTAAGTACCCTTAGGAAAGGGTTGGGATGATTCAGGGGACTCCCAGGGGAGGGCTTGGACCGGGGGCAGGTTACATGTCCTTTGTCCAGTTTTGCGCAAGAACGTTGGTTTGAACTGGACTATGCACAGGGACACCAAATGGGCCCCTCATGCAGACTGAGTGGCACTGGCAAGCGCACCCACCCGGCCCCAATACACTAAATCCTGTCTGGGAGGTGGTCCCACCTCCCTGTGACAGGATACCTATTGTTCTGCCTTCCCCTGCTCGAGCTTGGTTCAGCAGCAGGAGTGCAGAATCGTGTCTCTGGTCGGCAGACGCCATGTTGTGCTGTCCGGGTCTAGAAGTCTGGTACTGGGAGCACTGAGAGCCTTACGGAGGGCTCTTCCAGTGCTTGGAATCATACCTCCCACACCGTTTACAGTGTAGGGGTATGATTCCAACATGTTTGACACCAAACATGATAGGATTCGTTGCAGCCGTTTTCGAGATGGTCATCGCGTAATTACGCAGTGCCCCTCTTTATAGTATATGGCTGCTTCACTGACAACCCGGGAGAATGGACTCCGTAGGCTGTAGGGGTATCCTGCTCATGCAGGGGCACCCTCACATTTGGAACCAAGCACCCTGCCTTCAGGATTGTAAAGGCCTGCTATAGGGGTGACTTATAGGTTTTAAGTGCAGTGACCATAGATATAGGAAACCTATATCTTTCGTAAGTGGTGCAAGCACCAGTTTACACAGGCTGCAATGGCAGGCATGTAGTTACAGTTTGAATGGTCTCCCATAGGTCGCATAATACATGCTTCAGCCCATGGGGGACCTCTGGGGTACCTGTTCCCTGGGTACCTTAGTACCATATACTAGGGACTGATAAGGGTACCCCAGTATCCAATCTATGATGTACCCAAGTACTGAACTTAACAATTTAGGGGAGAAAGCAGAGAGACTGGGTCCCGATTAGCAGGATCCCAGTCAGACTAGTCAAAAACAGCTTAGCACCAGGCAAAAAGTGGGGGTAACCATAAAAGCAGATCCTGCTTTTCTACAGTCTCGCATTTGTTGGAGTTGCAGTTAATAATTTTTACCTAGCCATGTTGCAGGGTGCAGTACCATATGTGGGCAAAAGAGGTCCAATGGGTCACCCTGCAGAAGATATGGTAAATCCACCCTACCCATAATGCACTGCATGCAAGACACTACCACAAGTACATTCAAATAGCTATGTCCAGATATACAATTAGTAGCTTTGAAATGTGACAAAAGAATTATTATATTAATTCCGGGTTCGGTTGTGCTCTGTGCGGAGCTGATGAAGGGAAATTTATAGAAGGGCTCATATAAATGTGAGATGTGCTAGTGAGTAAAGTAACCACTGCCAGCCTTGCTTAGGTCCAAGCATGTGTCCTGCCTGAAGCCCTTTAAGAAAATTGTGGTTTGAGGCCGCAATTAAAACCTTGGGCGCAACAACACATGTAACAGGGGGTGTCCTCATGGGAGGTTACAAGAAGAGACAAGGCGGTACTAAGGAGGGACTACTAAGCCTATTGACCAATGAAAAGCCACCATTTACAAAGGACAGGAGCCAATTAGAAAGATGGGCAGGAAGTGGGCGGAGCTTTATGCCCATATCTTGAATACAGCATGTCTTGAAGAGACAGCGCAAGTGCAGCCTAGGCGAGACCTAAAAAGAGCACCAATGGAGTCCAGACCCAGGGGGAGGGAAGTAGATAAGAGCTTTAGTAGAATAGGGGAATATAATTAGGCACAGTAGAAATGGAAGGTCACAGGCCCGCTTGCAAGAATACGTATTTGAGAAAGTATGTAGATAAGGCATCACAGTGGTGCAGAACAGGTGGGAGGTTAGGCTTTGCTAGGCAGCAGATGTGTAGGGAGTATATCATTGTTAGGCTTCACGTACGAGGCAAGTCAAGGACACTGGTAGTGCGGCGGTGGTGTGGAAGCGTAACTAATGATAACATGTGCACCTGAATCGTATTTCATAGACACTTGACTAGCTGTTTTTCTAGAAAATATAACCTTTTTTTAATAATATTGTGCTTTAGCAGATATTCATTAACCATGGCGTACTTATGATAAGACCTGTATTAAAAAAAACTGTCCATTGCATTGGTAGTCGAAGCTCAGATTCCAGTTTCACTGAGCTGACTGACCTTCCGCATGTACCCTTGCTTCATCTATATTACAAGTCTGCACTATATTGCCAGCAGAAGTCAGGTTGTCTTTTTTTCCATTTGGCAAAATTTTTTGCCGGAGCCAGCCAAGGAGTTCATCTCGACTGTCTCAGACTGTGCCGGAGGGAAGAGCTGCCTGCCATCGATGGAATAGAAACTGTGCAAATAGCAGGTAAGCAGACGCTGAGTGTTATACTAAAGTCTGCCTATTCAAAAGATGGGCAGGTAAGAGTCCCCGGTTGCCGTCAAAAAGGGGAAGCTGGGGGGAGGGGGGGGGCAAGGAATCCGACTTCAAACCTTAAACTTTTGAATTGCATGATTCTATGTCAATTACTGTATAGAAATGCATGCATGGGTTTTTTTCTTTTTCTTTTGTTGGGATGCAATTAAATGAAATGTAGTGATTTCTGGTACACACCGGAGGACTAGATAGTGTGAATTCCCCTTTGAACTAGAAGGGAAGAGACGCTCCTTCGGGGAGTAATCTAGCAGGCAGTAGTGCATTACCCAGGAGACAAGCTCCTGGATGAGACACTCCTTCTGGGTGTGATCTAACAGGTATTAGTGCATTACCCAGGAGACAAAGTCTTAGAATAGACCCTCCTTCTGGGGTTGATCTAACAGGAATTAATGCATTACCCAGGAGACTAGCTCCTGGAAGAGACATTTACTTCGGGGAATGATCTAGCAGGTTACTAGTGTATTACCCAGAAGTTTAGGAACATTCTTTCAAGAGTGCTTGTAGATATTCTGGTTAGATTCAGGAAGTCAGTGTAGAAATAGTGACGGGACTGGGTAACAAGTGTGTGAAGTCTGACATGGTAAAGAGAAGTTCATTAGATTGGCGCTGGCAAGCCTTACTCTGATAAAGTCAGGCGCCCAGCTCTCAAATTCCTAGATTTCAGAAATCCGGAAGACGTCTTTATGGAAGAACGACCAAGGCTGAGGCATAAGTTAGTGAGGCTCATTTTCCCCCTACCATAGGTTAGCAATATATATTAGTAAAGGAGACAAGTTCAAAGGGACCACATGACGTGGGACTGATTAAGGGAGCTGAGCCTGTGAAAATCACACTGAAACCTGGAGCGATACTGCCCAGGGTACATCAGTATCCGAAGAAGCAGAGGAAGGCATATTTCCCACAATACAGGCGTTACTTGAGCAAGGAGTAATATACGAGATAACATCACCCTGTAATATGCCGATTTATCCTATAAAAAAGGCTAAGGGGGGAACTTGGAGGATGACTGAAGATTTCCACCCCCCTGAATAATCTAGTAATCCCAGAATTTCCAGTGGTCCCCGGCCCATCAGTTATACTGACAAATATTCCTACAGATGCCGCCTATTTTTCAGTAATTGATTTGAAAAATGCATTTTTCAGCATTCCACTGTTCCCAGATAGTCAATATCTTACAAGATTTACATACAGACAGACTCAGTATTGCTATAGAAGACTCCCACAGAGCTATTGCGAGTCCCAGAGTATCTTTAACCTCTTCCGTGCTCGTGACAGCCGGGAGCCGTCACGCGTCACGGTGGGTGTGTGCGCAGGACGGCCCCCGGCCGTCCGAATCCCCGCCCACTAATACAAACGCCCGCACAGCGCGGAAATTCCGTGCGCACGGAAGGGGTTAACAGGACAGTGAAAAAGGATTTAGCAAACGTAAAATGCAAAAGTACCCTTGTACAGTATGTGGATGACATTTTGGTGTGTACCTCCTCAGACACTAGCTTGGATGGGTGCTGTGTCTAGAAAGTAGTTTTGTCATGCATATGTTCTTTGTGAGATGAAAAGATATGCAAAGTCAGCTGCAAAGGGTGGTTCTCCCTCCATGTATCCTCTAGACCGAAAGGCAAGCTCTCCCTTTTTTGTTAAAGCCCCATGCTTGCCCTTTCTTCCATGCTGTCCATGAGGACGCTGAAGTCTCCCCAATTCAGGACTGCTTTGTCGGGTGTGTGTAGGACGTCTGAAATCGCCTGCCTCACGCACTGTTCTTGACCTTTGTTGGGTGCATAGATTTTAGCTTCAGTAAAGGACTCTGCCTAAATTCTCACTCTGAAAGAGAACACTCTGCTCCTGATCTCAGTCACCTTATCCCCAAGCTCAACATGAAATTTAAGGAAAGGAGTATACCCATCCCTTCTTTTTTATGCGTTCCAGGAGACAGGTACTGTCTGGGGAACTAGCTGGATTTTAACCTATGTCAGTCTCAGGGGGAGGAGGAGGAGAGCCTCTTGAATGAGTCAGATATCACATTTGGCCCTACTGAGCATAGAAGGCACTGCTAGGCGTATTGTTGGGTTTTTCCAGGCCTCAGGCATTAAACTAATACCCATTACAGCAATTGTTTTAGGTGGCATAATAGCAGAACATGTGTCCCGCTGTGTATGGAGTCTTGTGTATTGTTATGTTATGTTATGTGAGTTTATAGAGTGCACAAATCATCCCCTAGGGGATCTCTCGGCCCTTGAGCGGCCTGCACGTTGAGTTTGGATAACATTAGAAGTTAAACAACCATGTTTTTACGGATTTGTAAATGAAGGTAAGTCAGAGCAAGAACGTAGCTGAAGGTGTAACTGGTTCCAATGGTTGGGGAACCAAGAAGGAGAAGGGCCGGCCCCCCCATGTCTGGTCGTACGCATAAGTCTAGGACATAACAGCGATAGCTCGCTAGATCTAAGATGACGGGCTGGGATAGAAGGCTGCAACTTGTTTTTCAGGTAGCATGGACCGATTCTGTGCAAAAATTTGAAAACTAAACAAAGAAGTTTAAAAAGAGCACACTTTTTTATGGGAAACCAATGAAGTGTTCGTAATATAGGTTCGGATGGGGCGCAAGGTGGAAAGTTGCAGACCAGGCGGGCAGCTGTGTTCTGGACAACTTAGAGTTTAGAAAAGTGGCCTTCATTCATTTCGACCGTTAGGGCATTACCGTAGTCCAGGCGACTCGCAATCAATGCCTGGAGAAGAGTTTTTCTGTTCTGCAAAGCGATCCATTGAAAAACCTTCCTGAGCATGCGCATCAGACTCAGTCTTCGAAAATGGGAGACATAATTCCTGATGGCAGCTCTTGTTAGACTGAGGTGCAGATTGAAGAATTAAGTAGTTTAGTCCTGTGCAGGTACTAACAGACAATAACCCCAAACTTACCTTGAAAAACAATCTGCAAGTCCCGTACAAGCAGGGTCAACAGTGAGCTATCCATCTGGTATAACCAGAAATGGTAAACCGTGGCTCTCCTTACTGGTCTCTGTCATGAGTCATACTCGATCCCCACCCAGGCCTGGACTCAGCCCCACCGCCATGCACAGAAATCCAGCAACCCAACCCCTAGGGGAGCAGCGCCATCAACATGCTTTTCCATCGTGATGGGGGTCGACTGTCTCTTTTGCAGGTTGTTCGTTTTTCATCAATTTGATAAGGGCAGCTTGTCTTTCCTGGGCGATGATGGATGGGTCTAGTCTCACTTCTTTTCTGGATCTAACAACCCTCCACCACCAGTAGCGCATGCGGGAGGTCAAAGGACTTGTCCATTGCATCTTGGATTGTCTTTCGTCACCTGGAAGGTCCAGGATGAGCTGGAAGCCTTTGAGACCGAGCACAGCAAGAGAAATTGGACCTGCCATCGAAAGATAATAGGTGTCTTCATCTATAATTTATGTCCTTCTCTCTCAGACAATTAGTTATTAGCTCTATTTCCCTATATTTTGGGAGTGTGAATATCGAGAGGTCTTGAAATATGACTGTGTGACCTTGAATGGCAATTAAATCAGCATCTCTGGCTGCTCGGAGGATCTCCCCTTTCAATTTATAGTTGAAAATACAGGAAAGAATGTCTGAGATCTCAAGTTTATTTGCCGACGGCACGGCCAGCACTGTGCATTGTGTCCAATTTGATATTGGTGGTATAATCTACAGAGAGTACATGTTGGAAGAGCCCATGAATGTAGTGCTCAATATCTAAATCTTCCTTGCTATGGGGACTCACCAGATTTTTCTATTTTGTCTGCGAGAGCAATTCGCTAGGTCTTCTATGTGGGCATGTAAGTCCAGGTGCTTTTCTTTCATGGTTAATACTTCTTGCTGCAGCATGTTATCTTTTTTGTCACGAGCCAAACGGCTATCTTTGAACGCAGACACTCTGGTTACCTTTGTCACTGAGGTCTTGCCTTAGTTCTTTGGTTAGGTCATGCTTCACCATGTGCAAATCAGACCTAAGGGACTCAAGGAGACTCAATGAATGCTCTCGTTAGGAGCATGTCGTCCTCTGGTTGGTGGTCAGAGTGTGTGCCTGCATCGTGCTGGGGCAGAAATCCCTCCTTGCTGAGCTGCTCTGGTTTAGATGTTGTAGACCTCATAAGCATGTCTCCGAGACAGATCTTTTTTTACATTTCCCAGAGGCCATACTCGAAGCTGGGTAGTGCCAGCCCACATTTTCGGCCCTGCTCCAACTTCCAAGGTAGGACTATTCTGTTTACATGCGCCAAGCACCCTTATTTGTCTCTGCTGAGGGTTACTGCTTAATTTCCCGTGCACCATTCCCAGATGGGTTTCCCTCCTCCACTACCATCACCACAAGGGTGAATTTGTTATGCACTCTCAGGTGGCCCTGCTCAGGGTGAGGGCACAGCCGGTCATCACAGCTGCTGCTTTACTCTCACTTCTCAGGCAGAAGTCACCGCGCCCCCACACTCCCAGTGCCATTGCTCTCTTCTGTTGAGGGTCAGAAGCCCAACCCAAAGCTGCTGCTCAGCTTCTTCTTTTGCACTGCTCATAAAGATGTCAGATTGCCCCCTGTCTCAGCCCTCAGGGCAAAGCTGTTTAATGGCCTCTAGCACACCCGCATGGGCCCAGCCTCCCCACCTGCGCAGCCAGGTGCTAAGTAACTGTATGAGTGAACAAGGCAGGAACGCTCCTCATATAGGGCAGCTGTGATAGTAGACTTGCAGCATCGATCAGATTCTATAGGGAGGGGGTGGGGAATCTGCGCTAATCATTTTGTTTTACAGTATCACTTGGAAAAGCGAGAGCATGCCCCCCCTGCCAGGCTGGGAGCTAAAGCAAATCAAGACATCAGACCCCCCCGGAGAAGAAAATAACGTGGCCATTTTTTTCTTTTCTGCACATGCCATGGGGCTTTCTGCAGCCCACCAGGCTCTATTCATGACCCATGGGGCTCCATTGCAAAGGGTAGAGTCTCCCCTTTGCAATGGTGTTCCCTCTGCTATGGAGTCTTGCTTGGGGATTGCGTCGAGGACTAAGATCCTTGACCAGGAATCCCACCTGGCCCTAGGGAACTTTTTCTTTTTTACTGAGTGTGGCACCCCTGCCTTGGGTATCTTCTTTTTCCTGGGTGGGGGCAGATCAGTCCCCTGGCAGGGCATGAGCAATAATAACATATGCTACTTTTGTAAACCAGCCATCAGGCAAAAATTATTTATTAAAACACTATCACTTATTGCTATTTTTTCCTACGTATTTTCGGTGGGTTTTTATTTCAACAATTATTTTCTTTGGGAAAACCATGAACACCCTATACAAATAACCTCTTGAAGATTTCAGAATTTCGTGTGGTTTTCAGAAATGTATAGCTTTTCAATTTCACCTATGGGCTTCACACCCGTTTCCAACATAAACTGCAAGTAGGCCGATACCAAAAAAATTGAAACAAATTACTACTAGTTAGAATAATTCAAAAAAACTTTTTTCTGTTTTACAAATCTGATAGTTACGGAAAGCTGGGCAGAAGGAGATTTTAGCACAGTAAACCTTTTATAGATGCCATTTTTTGGGAGGGCGTGGGGGTAGGACATGTGCTTTCTTGCACAGCACTTTCAACAAACAACAAAATGCTGCTATATTTTGATTAATTTCTTGGTTCCCTCTAAAGGAATTCAAAATCCCCGAGTACCTTTAAAATCTCCAAAGGGTGGAAAGAAGGGTGCAAATTTGGCCTTGATACCTGTTGTAGGAAAAAGTACAGAAGGCCTAAGTGCCCCACATCTTACAAAAATAAAGGCTCAGCAATGGGGTAGGAAAAAGCACTAACGTTTTAAGGACCACCTGAAAATTAATGAAGCATACACAGAAAATAATTTCAACCCAACAGAGCACAATCCAAGAATGACAAAAGATGGTTCGAACTAGTGCTGCTGTTTAATGTGCGACATCACCTGCATATTTCACTCTGCAGAACAGATCAACATTTTCAAGCAGCAATTGGCAAAAAGTGATGTCGTACAAAAAAAAAACATGGACGCGTGATCCTTAAAGTATCACTGTTAAAGCATAACAAACAGGTTGGCTCCTTAGAGGAAATCTTGGTTCATTAAATACAGTCATTGTAATCCCAGAAATTTGTATCCTATACTTACGTTCCCAGTGGAATTTTAGTGTAATTGCTGGCTTTGACTTCCATTTTCCCAAGACTGTTTATTCAAAAGGGAATAATGTGACCAGAAAAATAAATTAACAAAAAGATACTGTAATAACAGATCCAAAAGGGCATTACAGCACGCAACTCAGTTTGCCATGAATTGGGAGAGTCCGAAATAATAGTTATTAGATATAAGCGAGGTGTTCTTGTGCATTATACTATTATTTTGTCTCATTTGACTCACATAAACTTTAACAGCAACAAAGAGCAAGTCTTTAGCCAAACAAAAAAGATAACACCTTGAAAACTAATTAGGTCCAGGAAAAAAAGCGAAGACCACCAAAAACAAACTAAGCTAATTTTTAAATGGCTTGTTGATACACCGATGTTGTACTGTGCTTGTTAAAATAATTAATAAACGCTGAGGTGAAGATGGTAGTTCTTTAAAAAGAGGATGTGTATCAACAAAGGATTATGAGCGAGAGGCGACAAAGTTAAAGCGCTCTGTGATGTCACCCAGAACATCTCGAGTGAAAAACATCTCTTCTTAATAGCTGATTGTTTGGAATTTAATGGTGTGCATGGCTCCTGTACGCTATAATTATTGACAAATATGCAATGAGAAAATTACCGATAAGAAAACAGACAGGAGAAAGGGGTAGGCAGTGTTTTCGTGAAGTGGCTGTGGTTTACTATAAAAGGCAGTTGTTGATTAGGCTCTACATCCTTGAATATGTTGTGGCCACTTGTAGTAGGCCTTTTAAGTTGGAAGCACAGCTTTTGTTTTGTGGGTTCACCTGGCAGGGCTTGAGGTTTGACTTAGTCCAAGATGGGCTGTCCAGGCCAAATTGTGAGGAAGCCTTTCAAGGCGGCTACTGGCTCTGTCGATATTTGTAGGGGATGGGGAAGAGGCGAAGGGTTTGTGTAGTGGAGAAAAGAGCAGCAAGTGGGTAGGTGCGTAATGGCATGGTCTCAGGCTCAAAGGAGTGAAGGCATGGCAGTAAAGCGGTGCTGCGGCCCATCATAGATGCAGTGAATCGTTTGTTAAAAAAAAAAAAAGCATTTGATGGTAAGGGCAGCAAGTTCATCCATGAATCCTATTGGCTTGGTAGTGCTTGTCCCTCCCCCTACCCGTCCACGGCCCAGAAGGGGATGTCACGTATATGGGGATGGGCTGGATGCTGTGCACATAAGGATGAGCAAGTAGCCCGATAGCAGTGCGCAGCTGCTGCACCCTGTAAAAAAAAATTCAAAAACAAAAGTGCAGATTGGGTTGCCAAATTAAGTGAGATGGATCTGGAGAGGGGCGTGCACGACTCGGAGCAAATCCACAAATGCGACGTGCCAGGTAGCAGTGTGTAACTACCAGGTGGTCATAAAAAGTAACTAAATACAATGGGGAGAGAGCAATAAAATAGAAGCATTCTTATTAAGTGCTAAAATGAAAATTCAAATAAATTGTCCACTTACCTCTGCTGAGGAAGAATGCATACAATCCAAATACAGTGAGAACGAAATGCTTCATAGGCAGGACAAACACAAGACTAGGGAGGAAAGCCATCAAACCAGGGACACGGAACTGAGATGATAAACCTGAAGGGCGCTGAACCATAAGGGATACTCTATCTCTTTGCTAACAGACAGCTATAGCTGTCTATAGGCGAGACCTAAGATGTGCAGGGGTCCAAAGTTGTTGTTAGGAGCCTACAGCAGGCAGTGCTGAACACAGGGATGCAGAACCTCAAGGCTGTCTAATCTTGATTCCATCGCATGCATGCCTTCTTTCCACCACTGGAACTTCTGATCTTCATTTCACACAAGCAGGTTCTTTTTTAATCCCCGCTTTCTTCCTTTGTCACTCTTTTGCTATCTTTCTCTTCCGCATCCCCTCTGCTTTTTCTACCTTTCTCTCTCTCACTCTAAATCGAAGTCTGATGAAGAAGAGTAGGCCCCCGTCCCCAAAAAGGAGTTTCCGGATCTCCCACTGCATGGCTGTGTCAGCAGGGACCACAGCTGAGACACAGCTGCATCATTAAGTTCGCTGCTGCCACAAAAGTCGAACTTGCTCCCCTCGGCTGCTCTGGCTGTGTTTAGAAATGAAATTAGTACTTTGAGTGGTGTGATATCACAACAGTGGTTGATCACTGGTGTGATATTGAAGAAATGTAATATCAGGATCGCATCAGTAAAAATGTGTGTGGCATCAGCCCACAAGAACGCACTACATTGAATTACACAAGCTTCTATGGCGAGGTGTTCTAGGCACATTCGACTAACATACTTGAAACTTATAGGATTGTCTATTATTAACTCCCACTGACAAACCACTTGGCAAACCATTCAATGTACTATTTTTAATTCATTCTACTGTACATTTTTTTCACCAACTTCCTCCTAAGCTGGGCCACAGGCTTAAAATGCAGGTGGGACGATCTGTGAGGATTTTACTGCTGTTCATTCATCTTCCCATTATTTCCTCATCAAATTGGATGTAAGAATACGCCTGGGAATAAGGCGTTATTGCTTTCTGTCTTTGTTCTCTGTGGAGAGGAACTGCACATATAAAACTTGTAGCAAGACGGGGCGCCAGCTTTTCTGTTTTGGGATGTAGGGAATGTTATAAATGCTAGCACGGAGCTTGTCTGCTTTGATAATGAGCGCAAGGAACGCCCACCAGGAGACAGCAGAACCCAGAGATGAATCCTCTAAGGATTCGGAGTTTATTTAGTGAATATGGCACCCCACGGGACCTGCAGCAGGTACAGCAGATGGCAGGGGTAAAATCCTACCGCTTTCAAACTGTGCTGAGGGTTTAGTCTGTTCTGTGTTAAACAAGCACTGGTTCTCTTGATGCCTATTGGTGCAGTCACTAGAGTACTGTATTCAAGTGATGTTTCAAGAAGAGGGCACAGGAGGCATGGGGGTGACAAGCTGAATCACTATATCTTTCCTCATCACTGGCTCTTTTAAAAAAGGGTGCTCTGGTTGTTGCTCGTCACGGCCTAGTGCCCCATAATGTAACTTTTGAGCTATGTCTGTTGATGCGTACGTACCATGTTGTTAGAATCGAAGGCACTTGCCTTCAATTCTCAGGAGGTACAAACAGATCCATTCCACTTGGGGCACTGATGAACTGCATTACCTCCAGCATCCTACAATGCCACCGTATGGAGGAACATTATTCTTCACTTTGCTTTCCAGCCGAGATTCCAATTTCTTGTGGGTGTGGCAGAGGAGAGGCCAGGAGTGGAACCCTGGCGCCATGCTATGATGTGAAATCCAGCATTGGGACTTTTTGCTCCCTACTGTTTTCGGACAGCCTCATGAATGTGAAAGTAGAAGCCCGCGCAATGATTCACCCCCTCAGTAATGGATGCTATGGGAGTCTCATACCTCTAGCTTCACCTGCACATGGTGTGTGTCAATAACCATTGCCCTCCCTTCTCTCATCTACAAGCTACAGCCTTTCACTCCTTACCATAAGGGCAATCCTCTGGGGCCTCTGTCACGCAAGTAGTTAATCGATCCTTGTGACACACAGTACTGCTATCCTAAATACACAGCACAAAATACTACGCTGATCTTCTCTTTGGGCGTTACTTTCAACAAGTAGGAAAGTCAAACAGTCGAGGCTTATACTTGGACTATGGTGTGGGGAAAAATCTCTGATCAGACTGCACATTTAACATGTACCATCAAAGCAGTGCATTTTTTGGTAATTGGTGTAAGATTTGTTATTTGTAAAGTAATATGATTGGCAACTTTAAGAAATTTCATGGCTATAAAAATTCCCCAAAAGAAAACGTTACCTACCGTTGGTAAAGCTCTTTCTGGTGGATACCCTATTTAACCACAGATTCCTAACAGATGTGAGCCATGAATCAGGAAGCTTTTTTCCAGCAATTGCTCCCATATGCCAGTAGGTGGCGCCATCACACACTGCTGTGGCACTGTCCAGACTCTGGACGTGACGGCGCAGGAATGTATATAGCACTACCCCTGCATGCTGATGTCAGTTGGCCACAAAGCCTTCCACTCCCCAAGACTCCGAGCTTAACAGATTGAGAACAGTGACAGCGTGCAGAATCTAAAATTAATACTATTATTACCTAGAAGTCCACTTCACAGAACAGGGATGAAGGCGGGTCAGTGAGGAATCTGCAGTTCAAGTATTTACCAGAAAGAGCATTACATAAAGTAACGCTCGATAATTTAAGTTCTCAGCGGTAGCGAAAAGATCTAGCCAAGGCGTGTTCCACAGGGCGAATATGCCCCGAGCTACCTTCGGGTGCAGACACCACACTTAGTCAGATAATAGCATCTACAGAGCTTGTTTGCCCTAGTGTTGAGGGGCCCTGCCAGATGGTCGACAGCCAGGGAAGTTCCTTGCCAGTCCAGCCAGCACCACAGTGACCCCACACTGCAAAAGAGTGAGTCTGCTCAAACTCACACTACTGCTTGCAAGGAAAGAGGCATGACCTGCAAAGGGCTGAGTGAAAACGAAATGGTTTCTTACCTGTAGATTTAGTTTTGCAGCTTGGATAATTTTTTGTATTCTTTTGCTGTGCATTATTCCGCCATATAGTGGTTGGGTCTGGAATTCACCTCTTTTTGTTGTCTTTCTTCCATTTTTGCTTTTTGTTGTTGTTGGCCGTCAACGGATCCCCCATTTGGTGCTTCCTGTGATGTTGTACGCTCTCCCCCTGAAACTTCCACTCTTGGTCACTATCTTCAGATGTATTTTTTTTTTGTTTTTACGGTTTACCTTACTCTTCTAGCTGCACTCCATACTTGTTATTTGTCTGCAGCTTTCTTTATTAAGTGATTGTACATCGCAATGTCATCTGGAGGCGAAGGCCTCGACGGATACATCTACACCTTCTTCAGGGGAATCGGTCTCTATTTCATGCCACTGAGTTTCTGCAGATTCGGAGTCTTCTGACCCATGATACATTTCCAGGACTTTGTTCTCCTTCCTCTTCATAGAAGGATTCCTCCTCCTGGGGCTCTGGTATCATGGGAGGGTCCATTTCCTATGCCTCCTTCTCCCCTTGATCTTTCAGCGTCGAAGTGTTTTGTTGAATTCAGAATTCCTTCAGAGAGGTGTTGAAATCCTCCTCTTCTGGATTAACGCACCCATTTTGGCTTCGAGGCGCTGCTTCTTTCTTTCGATCTCCACCGATCGTTCCTCAGGATCGAGCGTCATCATCGATTTTGATGTCGAAGAATTCTTCGACGATAGTCTGTCATTGAGCTTCTTGTCTCCTCCTGAGATTTTTCTTGTTTCGAAGTTGAAACGTTTCCACTTTGAATGTCTTTCAACGAATTAGTCTTTTCGGGAGACTAGCCTCCTGCGGTGTCCCTTTCAAGGGTTCCGAATGGTTTCCTTGTCTCTGTGCTTGCCTTCGATCAGCGATTTGACACAGAGGCTCCCTCTATTACCTTATAGTCTGATTTTCGAGACTCTGGCAAGGACATTTTTTTTGGTGTTACCTGTGGTCTCGTCTTTCTTGAGTGGTCCCCCCCACCCCTTGGCGATTCTCAGGACGGCGTCCAAAGCTTCTCCCTCAGCACCTTAAGCGACATTTTCATTGTCGTCGCGCGACAGACCCAGGTCTCTCAGGGATGGTGCAGACTTCTGTTTATTTATTTAAAGAGTTTTATATAGCACTGGCTAGACCCGAAGGGATCAGAGCGCTTTACATAAGGTTCCACATAGTTGCAAACATACATCAGTTACAAGTTACCAAAGGGTACCAGTAAAAACTTTTAAGGAGCATGGAAGAAAAGGAAAATGGAGTGAGGAAGGGAAAGGGGGTAGGGGAAAAAGGGGTAGGGTATAGATACGACGGAGAGACGAAGGGAAGGTCTGCCAAGGTCCGGCTGGGTAGGTGACGGCCGGGAGGGAATCCGCAGCCCATCTCCTCTTCAGCTATCAGGTAGCTCCACCGGGCATCCGTCAAATAGCTAGGTCTCAACAGAAAAACAGAAAAGGGATAGAAGACGAGAGGAAAGGAGCGTAGAGGGGGAAGGGGGTAGGGTGAATGGGAAGGAGGGGGATACGACAGAGAGACGAAGAAAAGTCTGCCCAAAGTCCGGCTGGGTAGGTGACGGCCGAGGGGGAATCCACAGCCCATTTCCTCTTCAGCTAACAGGTAGCTCCACCGGGCCTCGGTCATATAGCAGGGTCTCCATGGTCGAGGGAAAGTTCAAAGAGAACATGTCCTGGAGGGAGAGCAGGATCAAGGTCAGGTGAGGGATGTGATTAAGTACAGGTCGATGACCAGTTCGATTGTCCAGGAGTGGTCTAGCATCGTGGAGAGACCAACTGAGGCGGCCATCTTGAGGTCAGGCAAGGGGGTTATGACCTTGGTGTTAAGTTCAGTCGGTACCCAAAATTTTCAATGACTCAAAAGCATATGGGGTGTAATCTATGCAGTGATGCGGCGGGAGGACAGGGCCAGTGTCCGCATGTCTTCAGAGGGGGTGAGTGATTGTGAGAAAAACCGCCAGTGGGAGAGGTAACCGCCATTAGCAGGTCAGGCGAGGCGCCTCCAGAGTCACTCTCACATAATCAGGGAGCAAATCTGGGTCATCCCTATAGATCAATGTGTGAACCCCTCCAGCGGCAACCGTCGGTTCAGTGGAAATCCATAGCCTACCTTCTCGTGGCCGCTGAGGTGTTCCGGTTGTTAGTCTCCTTCTGTCCATCCATGGCGTGGTGTGCCTGTTTCTGCTTCTCTCTTGCCTTCAGTGTCTTCGACTTGAACCTGGCGCAGGTGTTGCAGTAGTCACTTCGATGGTCAATCGACAGACAGAGGTTGCAGACCTGATGCTGATCCTTCTGCGCGAACTTATTATGGAAATTCGGGCAGAACTGGAAAGGATTCTTCTACATCACACGGAACAGGGAGCTCCCTGTTCGGGCATTCTCAAACCACCGAGGAAAACACGCTTCACGCTAGGGATCTCTCCCGGTAACTCTTATTCGACAAACTTCTTCTGAACTTTTCTTCTTTCACGGCTTGGAGAGCCTTCAGCAAAGCATCCAGACCCCAACAGTGGAAGAAAAGAATTTGAAGATGGCGGGCAAGAGTGGGAGCTTCCGGGGGTGGCGTACGATATCACAGGAAGCACCAAATGGGGGATCCATCAACACCCAACAAGAAAAAACAAAAATAGAAGAAACACTACAAAAGAGCGGAGAATTCCGGATCCAACCACTAGATGGAATAATGCTTAGCATGTGAATCCAGTAAAGATTTATGCTGCAAAACAGGAGGAACTGTTTGGGGAGGGGGGGGCACAAAAGGAAGGACAAAATAACTAGGACAGACAACCTTAAGAGCCCACTGGCCTGAGATAACCACATGCTAGTTGGGCAGGTAAAGTCGTATTTTGCCATCTCAGTGACTGCAATTGACTCCCAAAGGGTGATTCGGAGTGGCTTGGCCGAGAAAGAAAATGGCGAGGAATGGTCAGGTTGTCGGCCCCCCCTTTCCATCCTCTGTCACCACCTCTTGATTCCCACTCCCTCCTCCAAGGAATGTTGGAGTGAGTAGGCCTCGACAAGTTCGGAAACGGAGTTCTGGATCCTCGTCGAAGGCCGCTGAAAGAAACCAACTGTCATTAGTGTGCAGCAGTGGTGTATATGTACTTCTCAATCACTTTTGGAGGTTGGAAGAGGCTGCTGCGGAGTCCGAAAGTACCCACCTGCCAGCGTGCAGGAGCAACTGCTGGATAAGGTTTCTGGATCTAGTCTTGTGCCTGGAGGGAAATTCAAAAGGTGAGGAATCTGCAATTACAACTATCCCTTACAATGCATACACTACATTTTTTGTAGTTTGTGCCTACATACACTTATCAGGGAATGCAATAGTAGGGTTAATCCTAACACTATACCAAGTGCAGCATCTGATTTTCAACCATTCTTACTGACACAGTTCGATACCAGAGTCTTTGATCTTATTTTACATTGCTACGCAGGAGACCGAACTGCTTTGCCTTGTCCCGGTTGCCAGCATTCACTTAGTCTGCGGCACCAGCTACAAGGAAGAAGTGGCAATCTTAGTAGAAATCAAGAAATCTGTGGGCAACTGTAGTGGATAGCGGGACACAGACTTTGGTGCTCGGGACAGCTGCTCGACAGGGAAAGACTGATAGTGGGAATGCAGGTGGTATAGCACTCAGACTTCACAAAGACACTGATATTGTATGAAGAAATGTGCGCAACAATGCAGGACACAGGCATGTAGGCCTCACATATTAACACTGCTTGAAAAATATGGTGCAAGGTAACAAAAGGTGCAGTCAGATCATTCTCACACAGATATCAGATTTGCTCAACAGACAGGCTAGGCAGCGATTGCAGCCATGTGATGTTGGCTGGCTAAGGCTCGCCGACCTCCTCACAGCAAGACTCTACAATGCTGGACTTAAGCTTTGGGCTTAACAGAGCAGGCTCTCTTCTGTATGCACGGCAGTCCTCTTCCTTGCTACTTTCAGCTATAAAGTAATAGTTTCCATAGTCGCCGAGTACCATCCTTACCTCCCCAAGGGAGACTGCTGAGGTTCCTGCCTCTAGACCTCATTTTCCCCTATAGAGATGTGCAGAATTCCTTGAAATAAAGGACAAATCGTGGATAAGCACAATGGTTCAACATATATCCAATCCTGGGGCAGTTGGCTTGCAACCAGTGGTCTACTCAGATTCAAAGTTAGCCTGAGAATTTCCGGTGAGACAGAACTCTACGACAACAATCAACAGGAAAGCAGACATTCTTGTTTGTGGATTTATTTCTAGAGAACATTATGGTCAATAGGGAGCCATTGATGGAGTCCTCTGTCTCCCTAGCATTAGAGAATATAGCATGTAGGAGGTTGGCAGCTAGCTCCCCTTCTCTATGTTAAGTTTGCAGGGTTAGTCATGGCTTTTGACCACTGAATTACTGAGGTGTAAGTCAGTCAGAGGCTAATCCACTCGAGCTGGCTTGATCCATGCCCAGTGAACAACAAAGGATCCTTACTGCCTCTTTCCCATAGCTAAGGAACCAAGCCAGGCAGACACACTCAGCTTTATAAAGAATTGTAAAGGGAAGGGGAAATAAGAAGAGGGCATGTAGAGAGACGGGCACACAGCAGTAATGACTAGTACTAAACTGTGTCAAGCATCCTACATCTTAAGATGTTTGACACGGATATATACATAACCAACCGTTGCACAGTTTTTGGTGGAGATATATATATATATATATATATATATATATACACACATATATACATATACACATAAATATATGCATTTATTATCACTGAAAAACCCATAGGTTAAAGTAACGTTATATTTAGGTGAATAATTCAGTGACAACATTAACGTTTTGACCACACACAAAAACACAGAAATTCACCAGCTGTAGTTAGCAGAGCTAACTATATCTTGTGCTCCTCCCATGCACTGCTTATGACCTCACATATTACATCACTCGTGACATGTTCTATGACATTATTTATGACATCAGTGATGAGATCTCAAATGACATCACTGATGACATCATCCAATGAGTGTTTGTTTTACAGTAATGGAAGCCACCAAAATGTTTCTCATGTTTCTGGCAGCCAATTAAAGCGCTCGCTTTGGCCAAGGGAAATAAAGCTTCCTGCGCCAATCAAAACGCTCGATTTTTAAAATGCCGCTCCCGCAAGAGTCTCCCAAGCCTCTACCAGATCCAACCATTCAGATATGCAAATATTTTTGATCCTTAATTTCTAAAAAACTATTTTAAGGATTTACACCACATAACAAAAAACACAATCTGAGGGCCAAGATCTAGATTCCTGTCAAATTTGGTGGACTTCCATTCAGCAATTTTTCGCTTTAGCCCTTCTTAAAGACAACTATGGAAAATGAGTGGGGATTTCGCGTTTTGGGACCCCCCCTTTAATCTCAGCCCCCGCTTGACAGATCACCACAAAACTTTACATGCACAAACTAGTCAAAAAAGAGCACCTTTTTGGAAAGCTATATACACACAGCCACACCCACCAAAATATCATGTGCCCAAGCACACTCTCATGCACATCACAAACAATCCAATGATACCCAGTCATGACTTACTACTCAGATTTACCAGGAAATGCCAGTATGAGCTTCGCCACATGAGTTCAGTAAAAAAAGAAAAGACCTGTACCCCACTACTAAAATCAGCTGTAACCAACTGGTACTTATTAAGGCAAAATGTGCCACTATATTCTAATGTGTGAAGGTTATCACCAACCGAACTCCTAATTTTCAGTAATTGCATTATTGTCATCATTAGTCTTGTGTTCAGAGTGCATTATCAGAAGCGTTTGCTCACTAAGAAGGCTTGTGCTTCAGAGCCTCAATGGAATATCTTATCCTGGATCCCAAAAGCCATGAATGACACCTTCTCGAGTTTTCAGAAAACATCCAAAATGCTGGAAAAACAGTTCAATAAATAGCATGGGATGCCAAAACCCCGTAAGGTGCTGTCTGGTCCAGAATAATATTTCTAATGGTTGAAGGAGTCAGGTAAATACACCTTTTGAACTGGAGATAACAGCTAATTTTTCAATACACCACCACTACCACTATCTTTC
The DNA here is from genome assembly GCA_963921515.1 of Calotriton arnoldi. Taxonomy (NCBI): domain Eukaryota; kingdom Metazoa; phylum Chordata; class Amphibia; order Caudata; family Salamandridae; genus Calotriton; species Calotriton arnoldi. The sequence goes on along the minus strand of CAWUFW010001358.1, from coordinate 1,835,510 downwards.
AGTATAGGAGAAAATCAGGAAATACAATGAGGTTAAACATATTGTTAAGTAACTCACCTGCCCTGACTACTAAGGAGGCAATATGCTCAGTCAGCACTAACATAAGCAGTGTTGAGGCACGGCCGGTGCTCTATACTCCACACGTTGCCATCTCTCTACCCCAGCTGCAGCAGTTCTGCTGGAGTCAGACATGCCTAACTACCTTGGCACAATGAGGCCCCAGCCCTTGTGGCTCATTTCCACCAGCTAGGCATTCCACAGCAAGGACCAATAGTAAAACATGCATCTCATACATGGCAAAAACAAGGCTTTACATCTCCTGCAAATCATGAGGGTTCATAAGATACCAATTTCTCTCCATTTCCACTCTGTACCAGAGGTCAGGCCACAACCTTTGAGGCATAGTCAGGTATTATCTGAAAACTCACTGAGATATAATGAGTAAAACTCCACAATATATTTGCAAGATCTTTACAAGATCTTCACAACAAATTAGACCTAATAATAGGGCTATGTTGAAGGAATATGCACAATATGAAAAAGTAGATGATTTGGAAGTGGAATTCAACTTAAGACTAGATGAACTCAATCGCAACTAAAACATTTAGAGTAGAGAGAAACATGCAATGCATTTTCAGCCTGGCAATTTAAATGAGATAAAAGTAAGAGCTACATCAGTATGATCGGAGACCATGTAATTTACACTGTGAAAACTGAAAACAGTCATCGGATCTATCCACAGGTGTACGAAGAAGATCTTTTCCTGGCCATGCGGGGAGTCAATGAAGGGCTAGACAGCTTGAATCTCCATAGTCTCACCATATGTCAGCGAGAAGGACTGCAAAGATTCGTCTCTGAGCAAAAATGAAGCAAAGCACTGTGAAATTGAGTGAATGCAAGGCTGCAGGGCCTGATGGAATCCCATCAGACGTTGTATAAATTGACCGATTAATCGGTACAGATTCTGACTGAACTTTTCAATGCAATACTAATGATTTTGAGTACCTCAGTTTGTGGCCTCTGGCAATAATCTTCTTATTCCTAAAACCAGAGAATGACCCTACGAAATGAGAAGGACATTGATGAATATCGCTCATTAACTGTGACTATGTTTTTCAGGCACCCTTGTTCAGATATTAAATCCATGCCAACATGTCATTACCCATGAATATCAAGAGAGCCTTCCAGCAGAGAGTTTCCAGAACTGCTACATAGATTATTAAGCACAATAGTTCTGGCGACAAGACAATCATTCCCAATGGCGGTGTTTACATTAGATGCCACCAAGGCCTATGATATGGTGAACTGGGATTTTACTATGGGGATGCTAAAGTGTTTACAGTTTGGGAAGAGGATAAGCTCTGATATATATATATATATATACACACACATCCGGACTGTCAGGAAAGACGAACACGGACCCAGATAGCTGCGTGCAAAGAGGTATTTATTTTATTCCATATTAGCACCACGCACCGCCATGACGCGTTTCGGCCCCAAAAGGGCCTTGATCACATGACTCTGTCAGGGAAAGCCACCAAATTTAAGAGAATTGGGAAGAGGATAAGCTCTGTGGTATGTATGTATGTATGTATGTATGTATGTATGTATGTATGTATGTATGTATGTATGTATGTATGTATGTATGTATGTATATATATATATATATATATATATATATATATATATAATTTTTTTTTTTTTTTCAGGCCTCGAAAAATCCACTCGCCCGCTCGCATTTGCGAGCCAGATTTAATTAGGGCAAGCTCGGGGGACACAAGAGGACCTCATCGCCCCACCAGCAGTGCGTCAAGAGACGCGTTTGCAAAGTGGTGTAAAAAGGGGCGTGGCCTCGGACCACCTCTCAGCAATCCAGCTGTGTGGCACTTACTGGAGGTACCTGGTGGGCTAGGTGGCCCCCAGAGACCCTCAGTATTCAAGGGGACTTAATTCCCCAACTTAGAACGCGCCAGGGGGTGCGTTTGCAGAGTGGTGCAGGGAGGGGGCCGGGCCTCTGGCGAGATGCCGGCTTTTTTTTTTTTTTTTTTTTTAGAAGGGGGGCCGTGTGGCCCCCCGTGGCCCCCCCTTCTTTCAATGTTTTTTGGGCCCTGGGGACCCCATACCCCAGGGTCTGCCACATTTTTTTTTTAAACGGGAAGGGAGCTGCGCGGCCCCCTCCTGAGGCCAATTTCGGCCCCGGGACCCTATCCCCCGGGGCATGGCCAGCCGCCTTATTTTTTTAAAAATATTTTGGGGGGGGGCCACGTGGCCCCCTCCTACGTGCCCCCCAAGGCCACTACTGGCCCCGGGGACCCCATCCCCTGGGGCCTGGCCAGCCTGCATTTTTTTTCAGGAGGGGGGCCGCATGGCCCCCCTCCTAAGGCCAATTATGGCCCCGGGGACCCCATCCCCCACGACCGGCCTTCCTATGTTTTTTTTTGTTGTTTTTTTTAATTTTCCCGGGAGGGGGGCCGCGTGGCCCCCCTCCACTGGGCCCCTTCTGGCCCCAGGGACCCCATCCCCCGGGGCCCGCCTTCAAGTTGGGGACCGAGGGGGGAGCCCCAATGCCCCCATGGTCCCTGCCGGCTCCCCGCCTCCTGCGGGAGCCAGCATTGCTTTTGGGAAAGGGGAGCTGCTAACATGCAGCTCCCCTTGCCCAAAAGCAATTCTGCTTTGCTTCGTTAAAGCGAGAGGAGGTTTCCTGCTCTCGCTTCAACGAAGCAAAGCAGTGTTTGCTATGACAGGGCGGGAGCAGGGCTCCCGCCTTGCCATAGCAAACAGCAATGTCCCGGGGGTGGGCACCCCGGGACATTGCAGGAGCCGGCCCTGGGGGGTGGCAGTCCCCAGGGCCAAGGAGGGCTCCAGGAGGGGGGCCGCGCGGCCCCCCTCCCAACTCTTTAAAGCCCCAGGGAGGTGGTGGTCCCCGGGGGTCCGCAATGGACTCCCATATTTGCATAATTTGTGCCTCAGGGAGGTGGTGGTCCCCGGGGCTGCTGCGTGCCCCCCCGCATCTCAATCTTGTAGCCCCGGGGAGGTGGTGTCCCTGGGGCTTGGGGGGGCCCGCGTGGCCCCCCCACCCAAAATTAATAATAGCCCCGGGGAGGTGGCGGTCCCCGGGGCAGCGTGGGGGAGAAAGGAGCCCCCCCACGCAGTTTAAAATAAAGCCCCGGGGAGGTGGCGGTCCCCGGGGCGGCCGCGTGCCCCCCGCATATAATCATCTAAGCCCCGGGGAGGTGGTGGTCCCCGGGGCTGCGGGGGCCCCTGCGGGCTTATTTGCGCATTGCCCCTGGGACCTGGCCCACCCGGGAACTTATAGATAACGAAGTGCGGGAGCCCGCGCTTCGTTTTTGTTTTTTCGGCCGGATTCGGCAGATTTTTTTTTTTTTTTAATGCTTTTTTTGGCCCTGGGGGTCCTTGTGGGACCCCCTGAGCAGGCCTATGGGGTCAGGGTGTTTCTACCCTGCCCCCTTTTCTTGTTTTTTAGCTTTGTTTTACTGTTTTCTTGTGACTCGGTTACCGAGTCACAAGATGGCTGCCAACACTTCCTGGTTTGGAGTGTTGGCAGCCAATCAGAATGAAGCTCATGCGTGATATAGATATATATAGGAAGGAAGGAAGATGTCATTCGAGAAAGAAAGGCTTTTAAGTTCCACCGTGACCGCATGGATTACGAATGCGGTTGCATATTTACTTTCGCTAAAAGGTATGACTCTCTTAAGGTGTCGAGATTTGGTGGTAAACAAAGCATCAATGCTAATTTTACAGGACAAATGGCAAGACCGGACGAAACATCCAATTCAGATCTCAGTTCGGCTCTGGAGAGCGAGGCTGAGTCAGAGGCCCGTAACCAAAGAATGAAACAAATACCACCGAAAATTTCACTGGCAGAAGAGGTGGATTTTTTAGTTCAAGAGCGCAGACAAACTCTGCGCCCCAGAAATCAAGTGAACAGACAAACAAATGCAGATCCACAAGGCGCCGTGAGAGGCGACAAGCCAAACGGAGAAGGGTCAAACCAACAAACTCGACAACAGAAGAAGAAATGGAGACGTTAGCGCGCTGTGAGAAGACTAACAACCAAACAGTGATTAACCTAACCAACGTGGATCTTAACAAAGCGGAGCAACAACTACTTACACTAGGGCTGTCATACTGCCCCGAAAGTTCATTAAATTACGCAGCCACCAGAATGGACATCTACAGGGGCGTGCGAAAGTTAAAACTAAAGAAATACTTTATTCTAAACAAAGCAAAAACCTATGAATCGGATAAACAATCTGAACCGGTCAGTTAACTCTCCTCCATTCAACCTCACAATGTCAGACATGCCACTGTTAGAGGATATGCAAGAACTGGCCAATGAAAACATGGACGGTATACAAAATACTGAATTGACAAACAGAAAGCAGGATGGCTAAGCAAATTATGAAAGTGACTCCATTTAAGCCCCGCTCCACATTTAATCCAATTACAATGAGAGACACTATAGATGTGTTTCATGAGCAGGTAACTACGGGCTTAAAAAAACTCAACCAGAGGATGCTCAATGCAAAAAAACGGAAGACGAATAAACAGGAAATGCAATACCATCTATTGATCAACAAACTCAAAACCAACAAAGAAATAGTCATCCGTAACTCGGATAAGGGGGTAATCTGGTACTATGGAACAAGTTGGATTATATTGATGAAGCAATGACTCAACTCAATAACAGAGAATGCTATCACAAAAGTGACAAAGTATCCCTCAAAATCATGTATAACAATTATTACATGAAGCTAGTGGCATGGAAGAACGCAGGGATGATCACGCTTCAAGAATATACATTTTTACGTAATGATAACCCCGCAACGCCAATTCTTTATTTTATACCAAAGATCCATAAGGACCCCAGGAAACCCCCAGGAAGACCTATCATTTCGGCCCGGAATAGTCTCCTTGAAGGAACCTCTCAGTATAGAGACTATTTCCTACAGGATTTTGTACAGCAACTCCCTTCATACATTAGGGACACGGGTGACTTTTTATCGAAAATGCAAGACTTTGAACGGAATGACGACCTGTTACTAATTACACTAGATGTAACTTCACTATATACGTCCATTAACCATCAGGACGGACTTAGAGCGCTACAACACTTTTTAGCTTTAAGACCATCTGAATGCTCACAACATAGCAAAATGCTTTGCAATATGGTAGAATTTTGTTTGTGTAACAATATTTTCCTATTCCAAAATACTCTGTACCAACAACAACGAGGTGTGGCGATGGGGGCCAGCTTCTCTCCCAGCTATGCTTGTCTACACATGGGCTGGTGGGAGGAGCTGGTCCTACTAAAAGAACATGCCACACTCGTCAAAAACAACATCAGAGTGTTTCTGAGATACATAGATGATTTATTTCTAATATGGCGGGGCACCAAAGTGGAAGCTGAAACATTTATAGAAATGCTCAATATTAACAATCTTAATTTGCACTTTACAGCTTCCATCAGTACACAGTCTGTAAAT